>SJYQ01005164.1:321733-344932 GCA_006410935.1 Redunca redunca | reverse complement strand
TCTATGTAGAGGATCATGTCATCTGCAAACAGTGAGAGTTTTACTTCTTCTTTTCCAATGTGGATTCCTTTTATTTCTTTTTCTGCTCTGATTGCTGTGGCCAGAACTTCCAGAACTATGTTGAATAGTAGCGGTGAGAGTGGGCACCCTTGTCTTGTTCCTGACTTTAGGGGAAATGCTTTCAATTTTTCACCATTGAGGATAATTAATTTTTTTCCTTTAGTGAAAGGGTATACTTTGAAGTATCTTTCATATGGTCTTTTTGTTAGGAAATCTGTATGGTTTTACTGAGAATTTAGCAGAGACCTTGACCTTATGTATACATAAAATCATTTCTTAAATTTCTTTAATTTAGAATGATCTTTGAAATTTCTTTTTGCATCTTTGGTGCTTGCTTTATTAAGATACATTTCTATATACTGAAGAGCTGATAAAACATTGTAGATGTGATAAATATAACATACTTTGGGTGTGCTTAATTGTTCAGTTGTGTCTCTTTGCAACCCTCTTGACTATAGTCAGGCTCCTCTCTCCATGGGATTCTTCAGGCAAGAATACTGGAGTGGGTTGCCATTTCCTCCTCCAGGGGATCTTCCTGACTCAGGGATCAAACTCAGGTCTCCTGTGTCTCCTACATTGCAGTTAGATTCTTTACCCACAGCTATCAGGGAAGCCCATACTTTGGGGACAACTGTATAAAGATAAGCCACAATTACAAGTCCAAATGTTGTTTTTAGACAACTGAAAATACAGGAAGCCACAAACTTCTCAGTAAATTTTAGAGGAATTTTTGTATGTCTTAGTCTTTAATTCTGGTTAATTCTGATTTAATTCCAAGTTATGTCTTTTAAAATGTGTAACTTTAAATGTCTCTGTATTTGAATACTTTCACTGGTGTATGCTCTGTTTTATCACGTTAACTAATTCACTTCTGTCTGTTGTGTTGTGGATTTGTAAGACCACCCCCAGGTCTGGCAGTTCACTAGGACTCACAGCACTTTGTGTATGTAGTTATGTTCATAGCTGTGGTTTATTAACAGTGGAAGAATACACAGTAAAATCAGCAAATGAAAAATTGCATGGGACAAAGTCTGAAGGAAACCAGGAGCAGGCTTCCAAGAGTCCCCTGCCAAGGACATGCTTAATTCTTGCATTATCAAAGTGTGAAAACGGGTGAAGTGTTGTCTACCAGGAAAGTGCATTAGAAACTCAGTGCCCAATGTTGTTATTGGGGGCTGGGCATGTGGGCACCCTTTTCCTAGCATATGCCCAAATTTTACACTTGCTGAGAGAAAGGAGTTCAGCATAAACTCTATTGCTTGTACAAACAGTTGAGGCACAGTGGGTCACACGTGCCAGTTCTGAGAATGGTGGACTCCTCCCACAGTCTGTGTTCCCAGGTACCCCTAAGGGCCATTCTTGCAAATAGGCCTTTGTTAAGGGTGGTGATCTCAGGCCTGCTATTTACCCTTTTTAGCACATGTGTGTTTGTATAGATGCAGTATAACTAAATCTGGTTGCCTGGCACTATTAACTCCAAAGCTGACTTAAAGTTTATATATCCTTGTTCTTTAAGTGGTAGAAGTAAGGAATAACAGTGAACCGATGTGTCAGTTTAAAAGAGAGATTTGAGTCCTTTGGCTTTAGATATAAAATCAGCTATGTTGTGATAAATTGAAATAATTTGAAATTGTGTTTTGGAAGGGATTGGGGAGGAGGATTCTGTTTTAGATGTGGATAAAAAATGGAAGCCATATATCTGTTCTGCCACAGTTCATATAGTAGTAAGGTTACAGTTCTGGGTAGTCTTTCCTCCACAGGGGATATTGAAAAGTGTGATGGAAACAAAGAGAAGATTTTATATGCTGGCTCTGTGTAGAGTGATAAGTTCCTTTTCTTCTGAAAATTGCTTTTTCTTGATATAATGAAATTCACCTAAAATATTGAATAATACTTAAATAATCACATTTCTTACCAGTTCACCTCATGAGAGAGATTATAGTTTAACAGCCATGCAAAGAAATATGACTTATGAAATGCTGATTTTTATGGGTGCTGATAAAGGTTGGTGTGAAAAGTCATGTTGGTTTCTTGATGTGAGAAATTAAGCTCAAGGAATCCTTGTTTGCCAAGTGGAAATAAAAAATTAAAAAACACTTAAAAGTTATTTTCTGGAAAGAATTCTTAAGAAAATAAATTAAAAAATTCTAATCTTCCTTTTTCTTGTTCATGAAATTGTGAGTAAAATGACCTAACCATTTTCTACTCATGTATCAGCCTATTTGCTTATAATGTTCTCTCTTCACCTGTGGGTATTATTTAGTATTTCATGTGATTTACAGTGTTAGCAAATGTTGTGGCTTGCTACATTTGGTTTAATTTCATAGTAAGACTGCTGCTGTATTTGTAAGTTAAAAAGTTTGTATATGCAGTGAAATAATTCTCAGAATCTGTGAATTCTGATGTTAAAAAAAGATCTCATTTTTGAAATTTGACTGATCTTCATGAGAGCAAGGACCATGTCCACATACTCAGTGCCTGGAATAGTACTTGGCATGTAGCAGGTGCTCAATAAATACTCTTTGACTGATTGAATAATGAAAAAGTCTTATTAGTATTTTCATATTTTTAACATTAAGATTTTCTAGAAGTTATATTGAAATAATTTATAATTGCTCTCCCTTTGTTTTAAAGACTATTGAATCTAAACTCTTAGTGTCTCATTAACCAGCAGATCATATTGTCAGATGTCATTTGAGTTAATTTTCAAATGTATTTACAGTAAAACTTCGTTATAATACTTTGTTCCCTTTAATATTTCCAACATCAAATGTAAAATCACCAAAGAAAGATAAGAGAAGTCCACTGTATGTGGAACAAGCTCTATAAGCTAATATGTTTTTAAGGATGTACGGGAACAGACGAGGCAATGAGCCTCCTATGGAGTATGATGGTGATGTCACAGAACAGTCAAGCATACGAATTTCATCTGCTGGAAATCAAAGGTATAGTATATAATGTAAATTCTGCCCTTCAGCCATTGCACTGTAAAACAGCAACTGCTAAAACTGGTTTGCTGGAAAACTAGAAAGGTATAGTATGTTAACAGCCTTGCTTATTAGTGAGAGAGGATTTAGGGGAAAGGGAGGGAGGGAAGAATTGTGTTATATGAAACTTTTTGGTACTTTACAGCATTCGCTTGAAGGGCAAGTTTTGATTATAAAGTGTGCCAAGGTGTTTTGAGTCCTATCATTATAAAATCTATAAATTTGAACTAATGAAAGGAAAAATAAGCATATAATTTAATGGACCAAAGATCAATTTAAAATATCTTAGAGTTATGAAGGGGACATAACTTGAAATAAATTGAAAATGTTCTTGTAATATGAGTTTCCTTTTCAAAACTATCATTTTCAACATTGAGTAGATAACAGTTTTGCTTACTTTGTAAAGTAAGTGCTCATACATAATTGTGTTATATTGGGGTAAAAAGAAATTATATGCATTTTATATTCATGTTCTTTTTCTATAGTTTTTTATCTTTTGGTGGTTTTCTTGTGTTGTACATAAGTGGTTCTGAATTTATAGTGCATAATGAAGATAATATTGTGTGTCAAGAAAGTTGTCTATTTTGAGTCTATCTGTATTTGGATTTTCTATTTGAATCAAATTAAATTTACTTTGAAAAAGTTGTCTTTTTTTTCCCCCTTCATTCTGTCTTTCAAGTTAGGAGTTTCGTTTAAAGATGATCTTTTCAGAGTGGGTGGTATAGATATCATCCTTTTTTTTTAGGATTTATTTATGTGTACTTAGACATTCATTTTCCTTACTGGGGTAACTGTTCTTACGAAAAAGGGTTTTATTGGGAATCTGGAGTCAGTGAAGCTGGCTGAAGAAAAAGGTCACATATTTATGTGAATGCCTTGGAGTCCCACTGTATAAAGAGAGAAGATGCCATGATTTTACCTTTATTTTAAAACATGTAATAACTGTTATGTTAGTAATATCCACAGTATGTTGAAAGGTCAATAACTCACACCTACATTTCACTTTAACTTTTTTTTCCTGAAAATTGTTTGAGTCTTGATTCTTTCTGTTTTTTTGTTTTTAGTGCTCGAGACAATGAACCATCCAAACCTACTTATCGAGAGACGTGTAGTCCTTTTGCGGGAATGCTCTTTGGTGTGTACATGCCCTCCAGTTAATTAGATTTTTGTGGAGTATTTTATAAAAGATCTTTAGTGATAACTCAGCATTGTAATTAGTACCACTCTTACTAATAATAGAAAAATTTCTCTAGTGCTTACTCTGTGATAGGCACTATTCTAAACATTTAGCATGTGTTATATAGCTCTGTGTATAATTTTAAAGCTAAATAGCTTTTATTTAGTGATGAACTTTCTGTAGATGATAAATGAAGTATTTAGTTCAGTAAAATCTTTAAAATTCATATTTCACTTTATTGTACTGTTGCTGTTTCTTATATTCTTTTTTATATGTAATAGTTTTTTTTCTTGATTCTTTTTCTTTAGCTAGCACAAAAGTGCTGTACATTTTAGTTTAGCTCCCCTGAATGAAACCTTTTCATCTCTTGATAAAATCCTTTCCCATGTTCTTTCCATTTAGTTTCTGAGAAAGTGTTTTAGTCAAATAATGATTATAATCCAGATATTCTGTTTATTTTGTCAGAAATGAAGGTCATTGCTTAAACATGATTTGTTCTATTAACTTGTTACATTTAATTTCAGAAATGGTGTGAAGAGAGGGTATTTCCTGTGTGTAACTTTTAAATAGAAAAGTGGTCTGTTCTTTGGGTAAATAAGTTAGAAAAATTGCCTGAGATTCTATTTCAGTGAAGTATATGAAGAAATTGGAGTATAAGAATGCAATTTATATTCATTCAACCTAAAATCAATCAGTAATTTAAATTTTGGCTTCAGTTCAGTCGCTCAGTCATGTCCGACTCTGTGACCCCATGGACTGCAACACACCAGGCTTCCCTGTCCATCACCAACCCCCAGAGCCTGCTCATACTCATGTTCATCAAGTCGGTGATGCCATCCAACCATCTCATCCTCTGTTGTCCCCTTCTCCTCCTGCCTTCAATTTTTCCTAGTAATCCTGCCTTCAAAAATTCCCAGCAAATTTTGGCTTAGAGATATGTATTTGTGTGATATTCTCACTTTTGTTTCCTTGAAATGGCTATTACGAGAAAAATGGCACAATACCCAGAGTTTTAGTCTAATGTCTTTAAATGAGAATTGACCAATTTAACCTATCAATAAGTCAGAGTAATGGCTTCCTTCTTAGGATTCTTTTTTTGTTAAACATGGTAAAAATTGGAGAAATGCTTTTCTGTGTTAGAAACCCACTGACAATTTTATCAGCAAATGGATTACTATACCCTAAAATTTTAAAGATAAATAGTATGAATTTATCATTAATTCAATCCAGGAATTATAGATTGATATTTGATAATAGATTCTGTTGCTTGGAATAGACTATTAAGCTCATTTAATTCAGTGATTTACCGCATAGTTGGATCTTTTTTCCCCAGCTATATTTGTGTGTCCCCTTAGGGAACTAACTCTGCCCTGAGGCAATACATTCCAACTTGAGGTGACTCTGATTGTTGCAGTATTTTCATTTCTCTTGAGCTGGAATTTGTCTTCCTTTAATTTTTCCCCAAGGATCTTGTTTGGAGCCTTTTGCTTTCTTTAAAGAATTAGGACAGTTGACTGCTGAGAGCAAAAATAATATGTTGTGGGGTTTATAATGGAATCATGGATCATTCAAAAGTATGTTTTTAAATTTCCATTATTGGGGATTTTCCTGCTGTCTTTTTGTCATTGACTGCTTGTTTAATTCCCTTGTGGGGAAAATAATTTTTAAATTTCAATTATTTCAAAATTGAATTTTTAAAGTAAAATTTTAAACAGTGGCTCAGAATTTGGTCTGTCTTGGTGAATGTTTAATGTGTACTTGAAAGAATGTGCATTGTGTGGTTGTGGAGTGTAATAGTTTATAAATGTCAAGCCATTTGGTTGATAGTGATGTTCATGTCTTATACATCTTTAATGACTTGTTTAGAGAGAAGTGTTCAATTCCTGACTACTTTGTTCTTAGTTTAGGGCCTGGAGGGATTTTCACAGCGTTTTCTGCACCTTCCGCAGTTTCCTCCATGCCCCCGACAGACAGGCCAGTTTTCCTTGCTCAGCAGTGGTTTGCTGTAGCTTGTTCCTCGATGCAAGGCTGGCCCTGTGCATTTGGTTCTCAGCAATGAGTCTTTCTTAGTGTTCTGCTTCTCCCCAGAGTGGTAGCCAAACTCTGTGTTTGTGGAGGGTCTTCTATGGAAGAATTTCCTGCTCCTCCCCTAGCAGTAGCAGACCTTTGCTTTGTATGAGGGCAGAACTCTGGGTCCAAGGTTTTCTGTCCTTCAACCAATAGATTTCTGTATATGAGAGAAGAGTCTGGAATGTGGGTGGTGGGCAATGGTTGGTTGGTTGGTTTTGCCTCGGAATGCTGTCTTCCAGGTGTCTTGTGTTGCCCCATCTCCAGCCTCTCATGAGAGTCAGGTGAAGGCAGCAAGTGAGTGCAGATTCCCCTTGTGTCTGGGGCTTTCAGAGAAGCAACACTGCTACTCCAACCCCACACAAACCTTTAAGAATTCATTACCATTTCAGTTTTCTTTTTACCTACTTTTAAAGTGAAAGTATTAATCACTCTGTCATTTCTGACTCTTTGCTACCCTGTGGACTGTAGCCTGCCAGGCTTCTCTGTCCATGGAATTCTCCAGGCAGGAATATTGGTGTGGGTTGCCATTGCCTTCTGCAGGGGAGTTTCCTGACCCAGGGAACAAACCCAGGTGTCCTGCATTGTAGGCAGATTCCTTACTGTTAAGGCCACTGCCCATTTCTCCATACTCTGGTAAAGGTAAAACACTTGGCCCATCTTTCTATGAGTTGGTTTTTATACCCTTTGAAACTCAGTTTACCTGGTTGCTTATAACCTCAGCCCTCTGACTGGCTTTTTAAGAGTTACAATTTTGTAGATGAGCTTTTTCCTATTGTAGTGTATAAACAATGTTCTCTTGTGGCTTTCTACTTTCTAAGCAGGAGTCCCTATTTAATAATAGCTTCATTTTATCCTTATTACTATTTTCACTTAAATATTGGTCATAGTTTTGTAGCTATTTTAACATCTTTGTTCATTGTTCCATCATCTCTGTTTCTGTGATTTTTTTTTCAACTGATAAACTTTTCTAATGGTTGTGGGTCACTGTTGCTTTTCTATTGTTGCATTACAGATTAGCAAGACTTAGTGGCTCAAAATGCCACACATCTGAGTTGTGCGACATTAATTTGGGTCCTCTGCTTAGGATCTCATAAGGTGTCAGCCAGGCTGTTTTTCATTTGGGGCCTTATAGGGAATGAAGCGCATTCAGATTTTTGGCTCAATTCATTTTTTTTGTGGCTGCATTACTAAGGGCCCTGGCTTCTTACTGTGTATCTACTAGACACTGTCCTCAGTTCCTGGAGGCCGTCTGCTATTTTTTGCCACATGGACTTTTCCACCAAGACTGCTCATTTTATCATGCCACCAAGGAGGATCTCTGAACTCAATGAGAACTTTTATCTGCTTATGTCAGACCCACCCAAGATCATCTCCCTTTTAACTAGTTCAAAATTGATTTGGTGCCTTAATTAAATACATCTGCAGATTCCTTTCACCTTTGCCACATTCATTGGCTGGAAGCAAGTCATTGGTCCTGCCATACTCAGGGGAAGGTTTGTACAGGAGGTTCTCACCAGAAGGCAGAAAAAGAATGTAGATATGTCTGAGAACTTTGTCTGCCACATTCATGTTTTTCTGTTTCCTAAGGACCAGTCTCTCTCAGGCCTTATTTTAACCTCAGCTGGAACATCTAGAGCAACATTCCCTTGAGAAAGATTGCTCAGCCTTCCTGCTTGCTCCTCTTCCCTGAATACTCTTAAAGGATCACCAAGAACTCCAGTCTAGCTGGCTGGAGCTTAAATTTCTCCCCACTTCATTGGAGGAGGTCTGTGAATTCAGTTTATGGGTTCTCCGTAATTTTTTGCCCAGCCTAATGGAATTTCACTCTGCATACACTGACTAGTTGACAGTAAAATACAGAGGAACCCCTTGACAGATTTCCAAAGCCTTTTTATGCTTCTTTTTGAATCTTTGGCCCAAACTTCTAGCCACTTTAGCTTTCCTAATTTTGACCTTTATTTGCTCAATTTAACTGTTTCCCGTGTTAAATTTTGTTTTTTTGTTTTTTTTTAATGGAAGGAGGATGAGTTTTGTGCTTGTTAATTCCATCATGATCAGAAGCAGAATGGACATATCAACTTTGATTGTAAACTATTATTATTAACCTTAACATGATTTATATTACCTTATGGGAGCTTCAGTGTTGCTGACATCTGTGCTTAATGGACAAAAGGAAACTAATAATTAAGGTAGTAGAGAAGTTTCTGGTTCAGTTGCATTTTTGATATCCTGTGATTTGTGTAGTTTTCCAGATTTTGCATGACTGGATTTTCATGTAAGTGATACCAGAGTAAAAGGTTCATATTTTTTTTTTTTCTGTAGAGTTGAAATAACCATTGAAATTTTTTGAGCAGGGTGTCATCATGATTAATATTGTATTTTAGGACAGTTAATCATGCATAAGTATGCTAGGTGTATTAGAATAGGGAGGGAAGAAGTTGTGGAGAGAAGTTAAAAGGTTATTGCTACAATTCAAGTAAAATGTAGAGTTCCTATCCAAGGTTGATGGCCATTACAGTAGAGAAGAGGGGCCTCACATGAAATAAATAAGAAAGGATGAGATAGCAAAGTTATAGTGACGTTTTGAGGCTCGATGATTAGGTCGCTAACAGAAAACAAAGGGACAATTGCTTTTGTGATGTCCATTTGAACACACTTGTTAAATTTAAGGGGCTTGTGGGAAATATTAATGGATATAGTATCCTGATTTTTGGAAAATGGGAATAGAAATTATTCTTTTATTTAAGAAGGTTTTTGACTAATGTAGAATTTTGGGAAGGATTAATGTGCCTTGTGTTTGACACATAGTAGTTATTCATAAATTATAAAACTAAAATTGAATAGATAAGGATACATGTGATTTTACCTTCTATATTTGCTGCATATGTAATAATTATACTCTGATATAATTACAATGGAAATTTAAAAATTGACTTTGCAGTTANCTTTGCAGTTACGTGTGTTACTTCAGAGTTAAGACTGCATTTTTTTTTTTTTTTTTACCATTTTCTAGGGGGTGAAGATCGAGAACTTATTCAGAGAAGGAAAGAGAAATATAGACAAGAACTACTGGAACAAATGGCTGAACAACAGAGGAACAAGAGACGGTAATGAAAGGTTTGCATTTAACAAAGATGTTTTGAATTTAAATATGTTTGTTTAAAATGACATGGTAGTAACTGTTACATGGTAAAATAAGGGAATATTTTTCCTAATACAGTTCTGTGTTTGTAAATCATTCTATTTCAGTCTCCACATTGTAAATCAGCCAGGGTAATAAAACAGATACTTTGAGGGTGATCATTTTCTTCATCACAGGTAACAAAAGAGACTGTGTGTTCATTCTGTAATAGGCCTTGTACATACTCTCATTAATTCTTCAATTTTAGGGGAGCATTTAATGTTATCTACATGCCCACTGTGTTATCCCATATATAGTAGCAAGTAAAAAGTGTTTTGTCTTTTAACAGTGAAATGGTAAGCACACATATATGTACATGCCATATAAAAATAATCATGAGAGATCCACAGATATTTATATTGTTACAACTTTCAGAGTTTGTAATCATTCATGTAGAAAGACCTCTGAAATAATAATTTCAGTTTTAAATTAGGGATAGATATTTTGGTTGTAGAGAATTCGAGACCTGTCACCTTTTAGTTTTGCCTTTTTTTTTAGAGGAAGCCAGTATCTCTTGTCTGGTATTAGCCATATAAAGATCATTTTTCTTGAATACTCTTACTGGAGAGTATCATGTTAATTTTTAATTTTTAATCCTCCCTTTTGTGAACTGAAGATATACATGTACCCTAAAAGAAGTTTTTATTTGTTTTACTTTTTTATTCTGTATAAATTGCTTAGACTTTGAAGTATCCCAGGCACTGGTTTAGAGATATTTATTCCAAGTCAGTTTGCATGTGAATGCCTGTTTACTTTCCACCAAATCAGAAAATTTAGTTTTCAGAATTATTTAAGGTTTTATTGTTAATTAAAGAAATTGTTTACTATTTATTTTTGGAGATGTCATTGCATGGACTGTGTAAGTTTGTTTCACTAATGATTATGATTTTGATACTGTTTATTATAACCTTGAAATATATAAAACTTTAATTTTGTTTAGAGAAAAAGATTTGGATCTCAGAGTTGCAGCTTCTGGAGCACAAGACCCTGAGAAATCGGTAAGAGTTCTTGCCATCTTTTAACGTTTAATCTTTCATTCAAATAAGGCTCAGATGTAGTGGCAGGTAGAGACAGAGCATATTGGGGAAAATGTTAAGAGTAGACAAGTTTAACAGTAATAAACTAAATTCAGTAGTCCTACCTCTTGTTTACTTCTCTAAGATAGTGTTTCCCTTTTCATATATGTATTTTTAAAGTTTCTTATAAATTAGTCCTTTCAGTTTATTTTCGTGCACTATTTTAGTTTAATATACAATGAATGTTAATCTTCATTGTATTCTGATAATGTTTGTTGTATTAGAGGGTGCCAGGGTCCAGCCCCCGCAGGATCCAGGGGAACCTGAAGGAGAAATGGTGTTGGCGGATGACTTAGAGATAAGGAAAGAATGTTGTAGATAAGAAAATAGAGGAGAGAAAGAGGCTGATATTCCTTGGTTTACATAGAAAGCTAATAAAGTCTGAGAAGCTCAGGCAGGAAAGTGAACGCAGAGAGCCTCTGTGTTCCAAGGGATCAGCCTGAAAAAGAGAGGGAGGGAGAGAGAAAGAAAGGAGAGAAAAAAAAGAAAAACACGGGGTGACCAAGCTTCTTCGGTGAGCAAGGCCCATTATTTTATTTATTTTATTTTAATTTTAATTTTTACTTTATTTTACTTTACAATACAGTATTGGTTTTGCCATACATTGACATGAATCTGCCACGGGTGTACATGAGTTCCCAATCCTGAACCCCCCTTCCACCTCCCACCCCATATCATCTTTCTGGATCATCCCCGTGCACCAGCCCCAAGCATCCTGTATCCTGTATCGAACATAGACTGGTGATTTGTTTCTTACATGATAGTATACATGTTTCAATGCCATTCTCCCAAATCATCCTACCCTATCCCTCTCCCTCAGAGTCCAAAAGTCCATTCTATACATCTGTGTCTCTTTTGCTGTCTCACATACAGGGTTATCATTACCATCTTTCTAAATTCCATATATATGTGTTAGTATACTGTATTGGTGTTTTATTTTTAAAAGGGACTTTTATACCTTAACTTGTACATAGAGGGAAATGAAAGATGCAAAGTCATACAGAGTCAGCCCAAACATTACATCTGTTTTGTCTTTATCAAAACCAGAATTTTTTCTGCATACCTTTCCCATAAACAATATTGTGTACATTATCTTCTGGCTTTGGAGGCCTGTGAACATTTAAGACCCTCTCTTGATAAAGGCTGCTCAACCAGAAAACTTATTTTCCCTTGAAATGTTTTTTCTTTATATTTCTAATCTATGTCATCCTCAGAAAATGTTAAACAGAGTTACATTTGTCAGGGAGCAAAGGTCCAGTAAGTTACAACAAAGAAAGAACCAATTAGCTCAAAAGTCTGATGATGGTTAATTTCAAGGCTACACTTGTTTTTCTTACATTCCAACTATGTTAACTAATACACTCCCAGGTGCACAGTGGATAAGAGATGTGGGAACTTAGCAACAAGCATTGACGCAATAATGAAATCCTACACCAGCACTACTCTAATAGCTTTTAACTCTTTGAAAGGCTCTATGTTTTAGGCTTCCCCTGCCTCTCACAGTTGGGAGGCTGTAAATAATCATATGCATAGCCCTAAGAGTCTGGATAAACCTGCCAAACAAGCTAGAATGCTATCAGAGGGGGTTTGAATTGAAATATTCCTCTCATGTCCAGGAGACTTATTAGCTAGAGCCCTAAGTTGGTTTTTCCAGAGTAAGGTGGTCGGGGATAGTCCCCTGTTAATGTCAGAGGAGTTGGTGAAAGACACAAAACAGTAAGACAGACAGATTCTGGTTTTAGGTTAGATGCTTGAGAAGGGGGGCCCCTCGAGACCTGATCTCACCTTTGCCCGCCTCTTCCTCATGACCTTTGCCGTGGGCGGGTTTCCCCACGCTGGCTCCCAGCAAGAGGGGTTTCCAGAGAAACTGAAATCTTTAATTCTAGTCTTTAAGCATTTTATTAATTTTTACTTAATGTAAGTCTAGAGGTAATAACCTTACATTACTTTAATTTTTTAATTTTCATAATTGGAATGAATTGTACACATCATTGCAGTTGAGTAAGGAGAAGGTAATAATTTATTACTCTTCTCAAAAGCTACTTTTTTTTTTAGTTGGATGTGTAGAATTTATTTGCTAGGGCAAGTTTTTGTTTCATCTCTAAGAAACTAATTTCTTTAAAATTTACATTAAAAAGTTTGTTCTTAAAAAGAATACAGCAACTGAAAATAATTCTGTTGTAGGCAACTTTTGTCTTACTTTTTCTTATGCTAAATATAACCTGTGGATTCTTCATTTTAAAAACTTTGATACTGTACCAGTATCACTCCTAGTGTGCTTTTTGACTTCTCATAGAGTAAAACTTTAAGATTAATCTGAGAAATCATTCTTGAGGAATTAAGAGTGCTAGGAAAAAAGAATAAATTCCAAAACTGAATATATTTTCCTCTGTCAATAAATACCTTCCAAGTAGTTTTGACAGTCAAGAATTTCCTTTTAGAATCTTGAACTTCTTAATGTAATGGATGGCATGTTAAACCTCACATTTATAGTTACCTTTGTGTTTGATGGATCTTCTTATTTATATTAACAACTTTTAGAGTGTCAAGTTTATTTTATGAGAATAAATAAAAGTGTTACATGTAATAGTTATTTAGACCATCACTTTTGGGTTTATTTTTGATGTGCAAGTCTTAGAAAAGAGCACTTAAATGATGTTCTGGAGCAGAGGTTAGCAGACTATAACCTGTGGCCAAATCCATTTGCTGTCTGTTTTTGTCAAGTTTTATTGCATCACACCCTCCTTGCTAATTTGCTTATATACTGTTCTGGTCTACTTTAGAAGTTATGAAGAGATCTCATGGCTTGCAAAGTCTGATATATTTACTAACTGGCTCTTCACAGAAAACATTTGCTCACTCTGCTCTAGAGAAACCTTAATGTTAGAATACTTTGATGACAATTGAGAGTAGTAAAGCAGCATAGTGTTGTAGTATAATGGAGTTTTATATTTAGAATTAATATCTGGTTCTAGTCTTTGCTTATTTATTAATGGTGAAACTTTAGGTGATTTATGTGCTTTCATAGAGACTCAGTTACTCATTTTATAAAATAAGAATTGGATCTTAAAAATCTCCTATAGCAGTAAAATTCTGTTTTGTGTGCTCAGTCATGTCTTACTCTTTGTGACCCTATGGACTGTAGCCCTCCAGGCTCCTCTGTCCATGGGATTCTCCAGGCAAGAATACTGGAGTGGGTTGCCATTTCCTCCAGGGGATCTTTGAAACCCTAGGATCAAACCCAGGTCTCCTGCATTGGAAGGCAGATTCTTTACCACTGAGCCACCTGGGAAATCCCAAATTTTTCTGTCTCTGCTCTCTGTCTAACTTAAGAGCCTGCTGGCAGTCTGGGATAGAGGGTCTTTTGAGATCTCTTCCACCTTTAAATTTATGATTACATGTGACACACAGATTTTTCTCTTTATTTTAGCCTGATAGACTGAAGCAGTTTAGTGTGGCACCAAGACACTTTGAAGAGACGATACCACCTGAGAGACCCAGAGTAGCTTTCCAGACACCTCTCCCTCCTCTGTCCGCCCCATCTGTCCCACCCATCCCATCAGTTTACTCCATCCCATCTCAGAATGAAGATGTGCACAGTGGACTCAGCAGCACTCTTGGTGACATGGTGCCTCCCAGGTGCTTGTTTAAAATGTTTTGTGTTTGGGAATTAGGTAAGGTATTATTATATTTTATATTTAGAAGTAGTTGCTGAAGCAGATGATGGTATCCTTCAGAGATTTTCATACAGTTAATGGATTTTGTCAAATAATTTTTGTTGAAATGTGTTTTCATTGTTGATCTTTGCTCTGTTAAAAAACAAGGGAAATTCTTATAACATTCTTTTATTGTTTAAAGATGCTTCAGTATTGTATAACTAAATACATTTAGTATTTAGTTTTAGGTCATATTTTGGAATGTCTGTTTTTAATATCTTTTAACGTATAAAACCTGGACATTTTCAATTCTGTAATTTCCACTTGGCAAACATTGACTACTTCCTTCAGTTAATGCATAAAAAGTTTCTAATGTGACTGTTTTATATATATTACTTTAGTTTTCTTCAACTCTTTCTCTGTGACTACTTATAGGCTATGCAACTCAAGTATCTGAAATAAAGTGTTGAGATTATAAAACCTGTAATTTAGGTATTAGGATTTGATGTCACAGGTAAAAGGCATTGTACTATATTGGACTAAACATAAAGAAAATCTTGTTAATATTGGTATTTTCTGGTCTATACTTTCTTCTCTCAGGATTTTTGCTTATTTTTTGTTCACTACTAATGTATTAATTGACGGATTACATTTAATCAGGTGTTTTTCCTTTTTAACATTGATACTTTCTGGGCTGTACATTCCTGCAGTAAGACTTGGTATCTTTTTTTATTTACTGCTAGCAAATTGTCTGACCATGTTTACCGTATTTATCAGATGTTTGGTTTGTTTCATCTGATGGCTTCCTAACTCAAAAGGCTAGGTGGGATTGAAATTTACAGACCATGGTATGATGATATCAGTGTGGATTTAGGGTTTAAAATGGCTGCTTCACTGCCTGGAGTTTGGGCAAACCATGCTTTTATTGAACTTCAGTATTCTCACTTGTAAAAGTAGAATAGTAACATACATATGTGTGTGTGAGTGTGTGTATGTGTTTTTTAGTCTACAGTTAGAGGATTGTTATGAGGATTAAATCTTATATAAATCTCTAAAAATTTAAGCTTTAATGATACTGAAAGTTTTCTTTTATAGTAATTTTTCAGTTGTTTTGTTGAACACTGTTGATATATCTACAGTGAGGATAGTAAGATTAGACACATAAATCTTAGTAAATGTGAAGAGCATGACTGAAGAGAACTTTAATGCCTTCTCAGCTCTTCACAATTATTTGAAGTACACAAAGGAGAACCTAAGATACACACTCAAATGTGAAGACATTCTAGGATGCCTCCTTTCTCTTTCTGTTCATCTAAAGGAATCTGCTTTTTACCTTTTAACAAATGGAAAATATTGCCTTGATGGAAATACAGAGATACTTCTTACTCATTAATGAAGTGCTGATGTAGACATTTTCAGAAGTTTTAACTTTATGAAGTGCTGAAAATTAAGTCAAAAATTTACTGTTGATATTTAAGTAGTTTCTTTTTCACATTATAGTTTAATTCCTTTGAAAGAACAATACATTTTTAGAGTTTTTTTTTTTTAATATACCTTTCTCTCAGTCTCATGGGACCACTTGTAACACCATTCTGTACCTCTGCCTTTTCTTCTTGTATCCTCCTCCTCTTTGATTCACTCTGGCAGCGTGGTTGAAGCATTGCCTTTCTTGGAAAGCATCCTTATACTTCCTCCCCTTCTCTATGTGATCTAAATGTTCCTACTCCTATAATCTAAATGTTCCTGTTCTTTTGACACCCCATGTCTCCTTGTATTGCTTCATCTGCTCTCTGCTGTGCTAAATTGCTTCTGTTGTGTCCAAATCTTTGTGACCCCATGGACTGTAGCCCACCAGACTTCTCTGTCCATGAGATTCTCCAGACAGGAATACTGGAGTCGGTTCCCAGGCCTTCCTCCAGGGGACCTACCCAACCCAGGGATTGGACTTGTGTCTCATTATGTCTTCTGCATTGGCAGGCAGGTTTTTTTTTTTTTTTTCTTTTTTAACCATTAGTGCCACCTGGGAAACCGCTTTATTTGCTATATACTCTGCTATAATGGCTGTTTTATTTCTGTATTATTTCTGAGGGACAGAGACCATATTTGTTCAGTACTGGCAGGTGGTGACAAATTAGATACTCATTGACTAACTGTGGTACCTTAAATTCTGAAATTTTATATTTTTTGCTTTTTGAATTATAATTTTTAATAAGAAATTGAAGCAAGATGATGACTTTCCTAAAGTAGTAATTAGATTTTCAGTAAGATTTTTGTAAAAGAATACTATCTTGATTTTTTTTAAAGTTGCAATGAAATATGAGAAGAATTTCCCAATTTTCTGTTGGTACAGAGTTGCACCTCTGCCTCCACCTCCCATGCTGCCCCCTTTGGCTTCGAACTACCGAACTCCTTACGATGATGTGTACTATTTCTATGGGGCCAGGAATACTTTGGATCCTGGTCTTGCTTACTGTAAGTTATCTGTGGGGTAAACATCACTGTACAGCAGTTCAGTCAGGAAAATTGGTTTCTGTGCAAGCAAAAATATATCAGTGAGAAAAAGCATCACTTAATTCCAATATTATATATTTATTGATTTAGTACATGCTCTACTTTAAAACTCAGTTATAATTTGTAGTTATTTCCTTTTTATCTAGATTTAATAACTATTTCATGTTTTCTTGCATTATTCTTTGCTAACTCTTAACTCAGAAGGAAATATGTTTTTTTTCCTTAGGTAGCATTTTTGATATGTGACTTTTTCTTTAGGGATAAAGTGTTATTAAGTGAGTACTCTGACACAAATGTGTGTGTTTTCTTTTTAGATGGTTCAGGGATGATGGGAGTACAGCCTGCTCCTGCTGCTTATGTTACAGCTCCTGTCTCCCACCAGCCAGCACAGCCTATCATCACCCACCAGCCAGTACAGCCTATTGTGTAAGTAGTTAAAATAATACTTTGTTTCAAGATTAATTTGTCTTCCATTGAACCTGTATTATTCAGTGCACTCTTTTTTGTTCAGAATAGATATAACTTATTTTAATTTCCAGTTATTACATAACCAGTGCACAGTGCTGGAAAAGATTGAGGGCAGGGGACCACACAGGATGAAATGGTTGAATGGCATCACCCACTCAGTAGAGATGAATTTGAAGAAACTGTGAGAGGTAGTGAAGGACAGGGAAGCCTGGCATGCTGTAGTTCATGGGGTTGCAAAGAGTTGGACACAACTTAGTGATTGAATAACAACAACGTTTTGTGTAGTGCTTTTAAGTCAGTGTTTCATATTTCATAGAAAGCACATTTAAAAAATTAAGAATAACCTCTCTTTCTTTTATTAGAAAAGTCATTTGTGTGTCTTACTGATAAATAAGAGTACAAACAAATGTGTAGAAAATTGAAATCACCTAAAATCTCATTCACCCAGAGGTAGATATATCTAAATATGTATTCAGGAACCCATTTTATGTACAAATACAACCACAAAAATATATACAGAACACACTACAACATCTTTTTAAAAAAATGACCTTTTTATTTAGAGATAAACATAGATTCCTATGGTGAAATTGTAAGAAGCAATATAGAGACATCTTGTGTACCTTTTAGTTTCTTTCAGCATTTTCAATATTCAGTTGCTAATATTTTGCAGAACTGTGTTCAGTATCACTCAGATATATAACACTGAATACAGTGAAGATACTCTCCCATCATTTCAGGGATTCCTGAAGATGCCCTCTTATAGCCAGACATAGTTCTGTACTACCCCAAATTCTCTCCTTAGCCACTGGCAATAACAGATCTATTTTCTATTTCTGTAATACTTCAAGCATGTTTTATAAGTGGATTTTTAAAATATGTAACCTTTAGGGGTTGACTTTTTAGAGTCAGCATAACTGTCTGGAGATTCATCCAGGTTTTTGCATGTGTAAATAGTTTATTTGTTTTAATTGTTAGTAGCATTCAGTGGTGGGGATGTACCACAGTTTAACCATTCATTTATTAGAGATCATCTAAGTTATTATGAATTGATGCTTTTGAACTGTGCTGTTGAAGAAGACTCTTGAGAGTCCCTTGGACTGCAAGGAGATCCAACCAGTCCATTCTAAGGGAGATCAGTCCTGGGTGTTCTTTGGAAGGACTGATGCTAAGGCTGAAACTCCAATACTTTGGCTACCTCATGAGAAGAGTTGACTCATTGGAAAAGACTGATACTGGGAGAGACTGGGGACAGAAGAAGGGGACGACAGAGGATGAAATGGCTGGCTGGTATCACTGACTCGATGGACGTGAGTTTGAATGAACTCTGGGAGTTGGTGATGGACAGGGAGGCCTGGTGTACTGCGGTTCATGGGGTCACAAAGAGTCAGACACAACTGAGAAACTGAACTGAAGTTATGAATAGAGCTGCTGTAGACATTCTTGTACAGGTTTTTTTTTTTTTTTTTGTAAACACAGTATTTCTTTAGGATATTGCCTAGGAATGTTTGTTATTGTTGGGTTGTATGGTAGTTACAAGCCTACTTTTGTAAGAAACTGCCAGACAGTTTTCAGAGAGACTGTACTATTTTCCTTTGTATCAGCAATGTATTAAAAACCTGTTTTTTTAAAAAAACAAAAACCTGGTTTCTTCATATCTTCCTCAATATTTGGCATGTGACTTGTGTTTAGGCCATTCTGATAGGTGTATATATAGTGATTGGGGTTTTAATGTAGTTTCCTAATAATGATAACGTTGAACATCTTTTCATGTGTTTATTTACCATCTGTAAATCTTTGGTGAAACATCTGTTGATATGGCTCAGATGGTAAAGAATCTGCCTGCAACGTAGGAGACCCAGATTCAATCCCTGGGTTGGGAAGATCCCCTGGAGAAGGGAATGACAATGCACTCTAGTATTCTTGCCTAAAGAATCCAATGGACAGAGGAGCCTGGTGGGCTACAGTCCATGGGGTTGCAAAGAGTTCAACATGACTGAGCGACTCAGACTTTCACTTTTCACTTTTTTACTTTCTGTTGATGTCTTTTGCACATTTTCCAACTGGAGCATTTTTTTTTCTTTTAAATACTGAGTTTTTAAGAGTTCTTCGTATATCCTAAATATTAGTTATTTGTCAGATATGCGGTTTGCAAATATTTTCTCTTGGTCTAAAGTTTATCTTTTCATCCTTTTAGTAGGGTACTTGTACATTTTAAATAAGTCCCATATATCAGCTTTTTTCTGTGGATCATGCTTTCAGTATCAAGTATCTAGGTACTTGTTTCCTAAGCCTGGATCCAAAAGATTTTCTACTGTTTTGTTTTTAAAAAACAAATGAACTCTTTAGTTCTTTGTTTTCTTGAAAGTTTTTATAGTTGTACATTTAACTTCGTAATCCATTTTGAGTTATTTTTTGGGTAAGGTGTTAGATTTAGGTCAGAGTACCCATTCCCTGCCATGTGAGTGTGCAGTAGTTCCCAGGACCATTGGTTGACAAGATCCTTTTTCCTGGGAATGGGTTTTATACCTTTGTCAAAAACAGTTGGGCATCTTTGTATGAGTCTCTTTCTGGGCTTATTCTCTTCCTTTGTTCTGTGTGTCTGTCCTTGTGTTGGTGTCATTTGATAATTTTAGCTCTGTGGAAGTTGGGAAATTGAGAAGTATGAGTTCTTCAAATTTGTTTTTCTTTTCCAAGATTCTTTTTTGACTATTTTAGATCCTTTGTATTTCCAACTGAATCTTACTTGGGATGAGCTGCTCAGTTTGAGATTTTGATGGAGTATATAAAATCTGTAAATCTATTTAGTGTTCAGTTCACTCAGTCGTGTCCAACTCTTTGAGACCCCATGGACTGCAGCACACCAGGCCTCCCTGTGCATCACCAACTCCCGGAGTTTACTCAAACTCATGTCCATTGAGTCAGTGATGCCATCTAACCATCTCACTCTCTGTCATCCCCTTCTTCTCCTGCCTTCAATCTTTCCCAGAATCACGGTCTTTTCAAATGTGTCATTCTTCGCATCTGGTGGCCAGAGTATTGGAGTTTCAGTTTCAGCATCAGTCCCTCCAATGAATATTCGGGACTGATCTCCTTTAGGATGGACTGGTAGGATCTCCTTGCAGTCCAGTGGACTCTCAAGAGTCTTCTCCAACACCACAGTTCGAAAGTATCAGTTCTTTGGTGCTCAGCTTTCTTTATAGTCCAACTCTCACATCCATACAGGACTACTGGAAAAACCACAGCTTTGACTAGACGGACCTTTGTTGGCAAAGTAATGTCCCTGCTTTTTAGCATGCTGTCTAGGTTGGTCATAACTAAGGGGCAAGCGTCTTTTAATTTCATGGCTGCAGTCATCATCTGCAGTGATAGTGGAATCCAAGAAAATAAAGTCTCTCACTCTTTCCATTATTTCCCCATCTATTTGCCATGAAGTGATGGGACGAGATGCCATGATCTTCATTTTCTGAATGTTGAGCTTTAAGCCAACTTTTTCACTCTCCCCTTTCACTTTCATCAAGTGGCTCTTTAGTTCTTCTTTGCTTTCTGCCGTAAGGGTGGTGTCACCTGCTTATCTGAGGTTGTTGATATTTCTCCTGGCAATCTTGATTACAGCTTGTGCTTCATCCAGCCCAGCATTTCTCATGATGTACTCTGCATATAAGTTAAATAAGCACAGTGACAATATACAGCCTTGACGTACTCCTTTCCCTATTTGGAACCAGTCTATTGTTCCATGTCCAGTTCTAACTGTTGCTTCTTGACCTGCATATAGATTTCTCAAGAGGCAGGTCAGGTGGTCCAGTATTCCCATCTCTTTCAGAATTTTCCAGTTTGTTGTGTTCCACACACATGCAAACTGTTAGTAAAATGAATTCCGTGAAGTAGCAGAATACAAAGTCAGCACTAAAAATCAGTTGCATGTCTATACACAAACAATAAGCAGTCTGAAAAAGAAATTACAATAATAATTCTATTTGTAATAACATTAAAAAAAGACAACTTAGGATTTAACTTGCCCAAAGCAGTATAAGAGTTACACAGTGAAAATTGCAAAACACTGCTGAAAGAAATTAAAGAGGACATAAATAAATGGAAACACATCCTTTGTCCATGGATCAGGAAACTTACTATTGTTAAGATGTCAAAACTACCCAAAATGACTTACAGATTCCACAGAAGCCCTATAAAAATCGTAATGACCTTTTTTGCCAAATTAGAAAAACTCTTCCCCAATTATATATGGTATCTCAAGGGACTCCAAATAGCTAAATAAACTTTGAAACCAAACCAGCTAGAGGATTCCCATTTCTTGATTTCAAAACAGAGTACAAAGCTATAGTAGTCAAAATAGCACAGGACTGGCGCATAGACAGATACAACAATTGAACAGAATAGAAAATTGAGAAATAAATTGACACATATAAAGTCAAATGATTCTTGACAAGGGTACCAAGATCATACAATGGGGAATGGACAGTCTTTCAATAAATGGTGCTGCGAAAATGATACCCACATGCAAAGAATGAAACTGGACCCTTACTTAACACTGTCTACGAAAGGTAACTCAAAATCATAATCCTCAGTGTAAAACACAGAACTGCAAAGCTCTTAGAAGAAAATGCAGGGCAAAAGGTTCACAACCCTATATTTGGCAATGATTTTTTAGATATGACACCAAACACAGGCAAGAAATGAAAAAACAGACAAACTGGACTTCACAAAAATTAAAACTGTGTATGAATCTGTAGCATTGCTACATACGAACAGAGTAAAAATACCCAGAATGAGAGAAAATATTTGCAAATTATATATCTGATAAGGGATTAATGTCCAGAGTATACAAAGCCTCTTAAAAACATAACAACAAAAAAATAAAGTATCCGAATGAGCAAATAACTTGAAAAGACATTCTCCAAAGACAGACAAATGGCCAAAAAGCATGAAAAGATAGAAAAGATGCTCAACATCGATAATCACAGAGAAATGTAAATCAAAGGCACAATGAGATCCACATCCCCCCCATTAAGATGGCAACTAACAAAACAAAAACAAAAACTAGTAACTGTTGGTGAGGATGTGTAAAGGTCAGAACCTTGTGCACAGCTGTTGGGGATATACAATGGGTAGCTTCTGTAGAAACAGTACAGTGGTTTTTCAAAATATTAAAAACCGAATGACCATATGATCCAGCAACTTCACTTCTGAGTATATACTTAAGAGAACTGAAAGCAGAGTCTCAACCAGACAGTTATACACCCATATTCACAGCAGCTTATTCACAATAACTTATATTTTTTTTTTAACTTTAGTTTACTTTACATTACTGTATTGCTTTTGCCAAACATTAACATGAATTCACCACGAGTGTACAAGCGTTCCCAAACATGAATCCCTTCCCACCTCCCACCCCATACCATCTCTCTGGGTCCTCTCCTTGCACCAGTCCCAAGCATCCTGCATCCTGCATCGGATATCGACTGGCGATTCGTTTCTTACTTGATAGTATACATGTTTCAATGCCATTCTCCCATCTCATCCCACCCTCTCCCTCTCTCTCTCCCCCAGAGTCCAAAAGTTCACTCTATAGATCTGAGTCTCTTTTGTTGTCTCACATACAGGGTCATCATCCCCATTTTCTAAATTCCATATATATGCGTTAGTATACTATATTGGTGTTTTTCTTTCTGGCTTGCTTCACTCTGTATAATCGGCTCCAGTTCCATCCATCTCCTTAGAACTGATTCAAATGTATTCTTTTTAATGGCTGAGTAATACTCCATTGTGTATATGTACCACAGCTTTCTTATCCATTCATCTGCTGATGGACATCTAGGTTGTTTCCATGTTCTGGCTATTATAAACAGTGCTGCGACGAACATTGGGGTACATGTGTCTCTTTCTATTCTGGTTTCCTCGGTGTGTATGCCCAGCAGTGGGATTGCTGTGTCATAAGGCAATTCTATTTGCAATTTTTTAAGGAATCTCCACACTGTTCTCCATAGTGGCTGTA
>SJYQ01005164.1:303141-321028 GCA_006410935.1 Redunca redunca | reverse complement strand
TTTGGGGTGGCCTTTCTATATTCTGGGAATTTGTGGAGTGCTCTATTATGGAGCTTCCTCACTGTGGGTATAGTTGTATCAGTGGCTTGTCAAGATTTCCTGGTTAGGGAGGCTTGAGTTGGGGTTCTGGTGAGTGGAGCTGGGTTTCTTCTCTCTCGAGTGCACCCTGCTGCTCAGTCTTCTGGGTGTACTGCTGACCAGCACCCCCAGAAGTTTTAGTAAAGAAGTCTGCTTGCCGTTTGGCTGGGAAAGTCTCTCCTGGGCTGCGATTGCCCCTTTCCAGCCCTTACGGCTCTGGCTGCCTGTCCCTGGCGGGGGATGGTGTGCAGCCAGCTACTTCCGTTCTGTCCTTTGTTCTGTGCGCAGTCCTGGCGGTGTCCTATGTTCGGGCTTTTCGTGTGGTTAGCTATCCCCCAGTCTGGTTTACTAGCCCAAGTTCATTCTGGTTACTTGCCGGGCTTTCCTACCCGATTCTTACAAAGCTGTGCAGCCTGTGCCTCGCGCGTGTGTCCCTGCCTCGCCCCCACTTGCTAGTGGCGGGTGCAGGTTTATGTGCTACTTTTCCGCTGGGGAAGTCATTGTTGGGCTTGTAATCTGTCGGTTTTAATTATTCATTTATGTATCGTTCCTGTTATGATGCCCTCTGTGATTCCAGGGCTCGCCACAGACTCAGCAAGGAGAGTGTTTCCTGGTGTTTGGAAACCTCTCTTCTTAAAGTTCCTTTCCTGGGTCGGCCTGCCCTGTCCGGGACGGAGATCCCTCCCCACCTCCTTTGTCTCTTTTTTCGTCTTTTATATTTTTTCCCTACCTGTTTTTGAAGGCAATGATCTGCTTTTCTGGGTGCTTGATATCCTCTGCCAGCATTCAGAAGTTGTTTTGTGGAGTTTGCTCGGCGTTGAAATGTCTTCACAATACTTAAACTGTAGAAGCAACCCAAGTACTCATCACTGGATGAGTAGATAAGCAAAATGTGGAAAATACATAAAATGCAATCAAATGTTATTCAGTTTTATAAAGGAAGGAAATTTTCTGGGAACTAAGATCCCATAAACCACATACATGTCAAAAAAGTAAGGAAATTTTGACTTATGTCACAATATGGATAAACCTTGAGAACATTATGGTTAAGTAATAAAAGCCACACACACAAATCCTATATTATTTCATTTTTATGAGGTACCTAAACTAGCCAAAATCATAGGAAAAGTAGAATATGGTTGCCAGAGCATAGGGGAGAGGGAATAGGGAAATATGGTTTAATAAGTATAGAGTTTCAGTTTTATAAGATGAAAAATCCTGGAAACAGATGATGGTGATGGTTACTCAACAGTATGAATGTACTTAACATCACTGAACTATACAGTACATATGCTTTCAAATGATAAATGTTATGTGTATGTTACCATAATTAAAAAAAATATTAAGCTGGTAATACTAAACAGTACTAAATGCAATACTTTGATGCAGTCTCAAAAACGACAGACTGCTCTCTGTTCGTTTCCAAGGCAAACCATTCAGTATCACAGTAATCCAAGTCTGTGCCTCGACCAGTAATGCTGAAGAAGCTGAAGTTGAACACTTCTATGAAGACATACAAGACCTTCTAGAACTAACACCCCAAAAGATATCCTTCTCATTATATGGGACTGGAATGCAAAAGTAGAAAGTCAAGAAATACCTGGAGTAACAGGCGAATTTCGCCTTGGAGTACAGAATGAAGCAGGGCAAAGGCTAATAGAATTCTGCCAAGAGAATGCACTGGTCATAACAAACACCCTCTTCCAACAACACAAGAGAAGACTCTGCACATGGACATCACCAGATGGTCAACACCAAAATCAAACTGATTATATTCTTTGCAGCCAAAGATAGAAAAGCTCTATGCACTTAGCAAAAACAAGACCAGGAGCTGACTGTGGCTCAGATCATGAACTCCTTATTGCCAAATTCAGACTTAAATTGAAGAAGTAGGGAAAACCACTAAACCATTCAGGTATGACTAAAATCAAATCCCTTACAATTATACAGTGGAAGTGACAAATAGACTCAAGGGATTAGATCTGATAGACAAGAGTGCCTGAAGAACTATGGACAGAGGTTCATGACATTGTACAGCAGGCAGTGATCAAGACCAGCCCCAAGAAAAAGAAATTCAAAATGGTTGTCTGAGGAGGCCTTACAAACAGCTATGAAAAGAAGAGAAGTGAAAGGCAAAGGAGAAAAGGAAAGATATACCTATTTGAATGCAGAGTTCCAAAGAATAGCAAGGAGAGATAAGAAAGCCTTCCTCAGCGATCAGTGCAAAGCAATAGAGGAAAACAACAGAAAGGGAAAGACTAGAGATCTCTTCAAGAAATTTTGAGATACCAAGGGAACATTTCATGCAAAGATGGGCACAATAAAGCACAGTAATGGTATGGACCTAAAGAAGCAGAAGATGTTAAGAAAAGGTGGCAAAAATACGCAGAAGAACTGTACAAAAAAAGAGCTTCATGACCCAGATAATCACGATGGTGTGATCACCAACCTAGAGCCAGATATCCTGGAATGCGAAGTCAAAGGAGCCTTAGGAAGCATCACTATGAACAAAGCTAGTGGAGGTGGTGGAATTCCAGTTGAGCTGTTTCAGGTCCTTAAAGATGATGCTGTCAAAGTGCTTCACTCAATATGCCAGCAAATTTGGAAAACTCAGCGGTGGCCACAGGACTGGAAAAGGTCAGTTTTCATTCCAATCCCAAAGAAAGGCAATGCCAAAGAATGCTCAAACTATCACACAGTTGCACACATCTCACACACTAATAAAGTAATGCTCAAAATTCTCCAAGCCAGACTTCAACAGTATGTGAATTGTGAACTTCCAGATGTTCAAGCTGGCTTTAGAAATGGCAGAGGAACCAGAGAGCAAATTGTCAACATCTGCTGGATCATCAAAAAAGCAAGAGAGTTTCAGAAAAACATCTATTTCTGCTTTATTGACTATGCCAAAGCCTTTAACTGTGTGGATCACCACAAACTAGAAAATTCTGAAAGAGATGGGAATACCAGACCACCTAACCTGCCTCTTGAGAAATCTGTAGGCAAGTTAGAAAGCAACAGTTAGAACTGGACATGGTACAATAGACTGGTTCCAAGTAGGGAAAGGAGTATGTAAAGGTTGTATATTGTCACTGTGCTTATTTAACTTATATGCAGAGTACATCATGAGAAATGTTGAGCTGGAAGCACAGCTGGAATCAAGATTGCCAAGAGAAATATCAATAACCTCAGATAAGCAGGTGACACCACCCTTACGGCAGAAAGCAAAGAACTAAAGAGCCAGTTGATGAAAGTGAAAGAGGAGAGTGAAAAAGTTGGCTTAAAGTTCAACATTCAGAAAATGAAGATCATGGCATCTGGTCCCATCACTTCATGGCAAATAGATGGGGAAATAATGGAAAGAGTGAGAGACTTTATTTTCTTGGATTCTAGTATCACTGCAGATGATGACTGCAGCCATGAAATTAAAAGACGCTTGCCCCTTGGAAGAAAAGTTATGACCAGCCTAGACAGCATGAAGGTGATGGCACCACATTCCAGTACTCTTGCCTGGAAAATCCCATGGAAGAGGAGCCTGGTAGGCTGCGGTCCATGGGGTCGCGAAGAGTCGGAGACGACTGAGCGATTTCCCTTTCACTTTTGACTTTCATGCATTGGAGAAGGAAATGGCAACCCACTCCAGTACTCTTGCCTGGAAAATCCCATGGAAAGAGGAGCCTAGTAGGTTGCGGTCCATGGGGTCGCGAAGAGTTGGACACGACTGAGCGATTTCCCTTTCACTTTTGACTTTCATGCATTGGAGAAGGAAATGGTAACCCACTCCAGTGTTCTTGCCTGGAGAATCCCAGAGACGGGGGAGCCTGGTGGGCTGCCGTCTATGGGGTCACACAGAGTCAGACACGACTGAAGTGACTTAGCAGCAGCAGACAGCATGTTAAAAAGCAGGGACATTACTTTGCTAACAAAGGTCCGTCTAGTCAAAGCTGTGGTGTTTCCAGTAGTCCTGTATGGATGTGAGAGTTGGACTATAAAGAAAGCTGAGCACCAAAGAACTGATACTTTCGAACTGTGGTGTTGGAGAAGACTCTTGAGAGTCCACTGGACTGCAAGGAGATCCTACCAGTCAATCCTAAAGGAGATAGCTGAAACTCCAATACTCTGGCCACCAGATGCGAAGAATGACACATTTGAAAAGACCGTGATTCTGGGAAAGATTGAAGGCAGGAGAAGAAGGGGATGACAGAGGGTGAGATGGTTAGATGGTATCACTGACTCAATGGACATGAGTTTGAGTAAACTCCGGGCATTGGTGATGGATAGGGAGCCCTGGTGCACTGCAGTCCGTGGGGGTCGCAAAGAATCAGACACAATTGAGTGACTGAACTGTGTGTGTGTGTAATCATTAGGCTTTTCTGAATATAATATCATGTCTGCAAACATAATTTTTCCTTTCTTTCTTTCCAGTTTGGCTGCCTTAAAATTTTTTCTTCCTAATTGTTCCAGTACTGTATTTTGTAGAAATTGTGAAAGCAGGCACCTTTGCCTTGTTCCTGATCTTAGAGGATAAGCTTTTAGACTTCACTGAATCTTAGGTTCACTTTGGATTTTACATATGTGACATTTATTGTATTTAGATGGTTTCCTTCTACTTCTAGATTGTTGTGTGTTTTTATCATGAAAGTTTGTTGAATTTTGTTAAATGCTTTTTCCTTATCAATCGAGATTTTCGTGTTTTTTTCCCGTCATTCTGTTAATATTATCTATTATATTGATCAGTTTTTACATGTTGAACCATCCTTGTATTCCAGGAGTAAATCCCATTTGGCCATGATATTTAATGCTTTTAATGTTCTGCTGAGTTTGACCTCCTAATATTTTATTGAGGATGTTTGCATCTGTGGTCATAAGGGATATTGGTCTGTGGTTTTCTTTTTGTGTAATGTTTTTTGTCTTGTTTTGATATCAGGGTAATGCTGGCCTCCTAGAATGAATCAGTATGTGTTTCCTCCTCTTGAAGTTTTTGGAAAAATTGAAGGACTGGTGCCCTTTAAGTGTTTGGTAGAATTCACTGTTAGAACCATCAGATCCTGGGCTTTACTCTCTCAGGAGATTTTTGATCAGGGAGTCAGTCTCCTTATTAGTTACAGGTTTATTCAGATTTTCTATGTCTTTGTAATTTAGCCATACGTTTTAACTACATTAAGTCTCCAGTCTGTGAGCATGGATGTCTTTTAATTTATTTGAGATTTAAAAATTTCTTTCAACAGTATTTTCTGGTTTTTAGACTAGCTCATGTTTAATTTATTCTAAAATATTTAACACTTTTTGATGGTGTTATGGATATTCTTTTCTTAATTTCATTTTCATGTTATTTATTACTGGTTTATAGAAATACAGTTGCAATTTTGCTGAAGTCTTTTTATCATTGCTAACAGTTTTTGGTGGGTTTCTTAGCATTTTTCCGCATATATAATATGTCATCAGTTAATAGATGTTACTTCCTTTCCATCTACTGTTTTTTATTTTTCTTGTTAAATTTCCCTGACTAGAGCATCCAGTGCAATGTTGAATAGATATTATGAGAGTGGGCATTTTCATTTTATTCTGCTGTTAGATGGAAGGCATTCAGTCTTTAACCATTAAGTATGATGTTTGTTGCAGATTTTTCATATTGCTTGTATTTATTAGCTTGAGGAAGTCCCCTTGTATTCTTTGTGATTCAGGAAGGGGTATTTGGTATGTTTTTTCAACATATTACCGAGTTGGAAATTGAATTTTGTGAAATGCTTTTTCTTTGTTTATTGAGATATCCTGTGGTTTTTATTCTTCATTCTGTTAGTATGGTGGGGATATATTTATTCGATTCAGATATATTAAATCAACTTGCGTTCCTGTGGTAAATCTCACATGGTCAGGAAGTACAGTCCTTTTCATCTTGCTGGACCTTTCAGTTCATCAGTTTTTTGTTGAGGACTTTTGTCTATGTATTCATGAGTGATACTGGTCTTTGGTTTTTGTTTTCTTTTGAAGTCTGTCTGATTTTGGTATTAGGATGATACTGCCTAATAGAATTAGTTGGATGTGCTCTTCCATTTTCTATTACTTTGGAGAGAGTGTTGTGCGAAGCATTGTTAATTTTTTCAGTGAGGTAGAATTCACCAGGAATCCAGTTTACCCTCATCTTTTCTTTATGGATAATTTCCTGATTACTAATTTAATCTTCCTTGTCATCGGTTAATTCATATTAAAAATTTTTTTCTTGCAACAGTTTTGATAGTTTGTGTCTTTCTAGAAATTTACCCATTTCGTCAAGATAATCTAATGTGTCAGCATATAGTTGTTCATAGTATTCCCTTACAATCTGTTTTATTTTTATAAGATCAGTAGTAATGTTTCTTATTTTTTATTTCAATAATTTTAGTCTTGTTATTGTACATTTTGACTAAACATTTGTCAATCTTGTTGATCTTGTTAATGAATCAGCTCTTGGTCTAGTTGATTTTCTGTTGTGCTTTTAGTCTCCGTTTCATATTGTTTCTCCTTTCATCTTTTTATTTTCTTCTTTCTGTTTCCTTTGGGTTCAGTTTGCTCGTGTATTTTCTAGATTTTGAAGGTGGAAGCTTAGGTTATTGATATAGTGTCTTCTTTTTTAATATGTATATATTACAACTGTAAATTTTTCTCTTATTGTTTTAGCTTCTTCCTTAAATTTTATACATTATCTTTTTGTTTTCATTTATCTCATTGTGGAAAATTGTGGAAATTTTTAATAGAGCTTTAATATAATTCCATTGCAGTTAGTGGAGAAGGAAATGGCAACCCACTCCAATATTCTTGCCTAGAGGAGACAAGGTCTTGCTCCTCTTGACAAAGGAGCCTGGTGGGCTGCCGTCTATGGGGTTGCACAGAGTCAGACATGACTGAAGTGACTTATTAGCAGCAGCATTGCACTTAGAGAACATATTTTGTATTTTTTTAAAATTTATTAAGGTTAATTTTAAGACTGAGGCTTATGACGTGTTCTGTGCTGTAGAATGTTTCATATGCACTTGAGAAAATTAGCATTTTCCTGTTGTTGGGTGGATAGTTCTATCAATGTGACTTAGATATAGTTGGTTTATAGTGTTGTTTATTTTCTGTATTTCCTTATTGAGCTCCTGTGCAATTGTTTATTATTAGAAGTAGTGTATNAGTAGTGTATTGAAGTCTCCAGTTATTATTTTTGATTTATTTCTTTCTTCAGTTTTGTCAGTTTTTGTTTCCTGTGTTTTGAATCTCTGTAGCTATGTGTACATATGCTCATAATTGTTATATCTTACTGATAAGTTGACCCTTATCAATAAAAAAGATTCCTTTTTTGGTTCCAATAATGCTTTTTCTTTAGTGTTAAATATAGCATTCCATTTTAATTCTCGTGCTTCTTTTAGTATAATTTGTGTGTCATTTTCTTTGTGGTTTCCTTGCAGACTGAAATTTATGTTTTTAATTGAAAAGAACTGAGTTCATATTAACACCAGTTTAATTTCCATAATATGTAAAACGTTTTCTCCAGTATAATGCCATTCCTTCCCTTCTTGATGCCACTATTGCATACAAAGTATATTGTTATATATTTAAGCTCATCAATAGTTTTTAACTGTTCCTTCTTTCCTTTAAGTAGTTGTCTTTTAAATCAGAGAATATAGCTGCAAATAAAAGCATATTAGTAATATCTTTAACCTTTACCTATGTAGTTACTGTTAACTGGTGTTCTTTATTTCTTTGTGTTTATTCCGGTTACTGTCAAGTGTTTTTTATTTCAACCTGAAGTGCATCATTTACTATTTCTTATAAGGCAGGTCTGTTAGTGATGTCTTCTCTGAGTTTTATTTAATAACGTTCTAATTTCACTTTTATTTGTGAGGCATAGTTTTCCTGGATATAGAATTCTTAGTTGAATGCCCCCCCGCCCCCCACCATCATCTCTCTGAATATGTCATTTCCTTGCCTACTGGCCTTCCTAGGATTTCTGATGAGCTGTTAATCTTATTGAAGATCTCTTGTATATGATGAATTTTTATTTTCTTGCTGCTTTTGCAGTTCTTTTCTTTTTCTTTCGGCACATTGACCATGATGTGTATAGATATGGATCTCTGAGCCTTTTTGCTTTGAGTTTGATGAGTTCTGTATGCATAATTTCTAAGAAGTACAAGCCCTGGATTACCAGGGGAGAAGAAAAAAAAATAAAAAGGACAAGTAAAAAGGGCCTTCAATTACTAGGGAGTCATTGCTGTAACTTTACCCAACAGTTAGAACTTTGACAAAATTCCCATCCCAGGCCTCTATAAACAGAGCAAGGTTTTAGGGATTTTATTAATCTTATACCATCAATGCCATTAATAAAATCTATGACTCAGTGAAAAAAATTTTATTTGGGATAGTCAGACTTTTTACTATAATTCTTTGTTTTATTCTTAAAATGGCTAGAAAGTTATTTTATTTTGGAGTAAATTTATTAAGTAAATCATTAGTTATGATATTACTTGAGGAACTTCCACTACATTCAGAGAAGTGCATAAGTCATGTGTATATTGCTTGATGAATTACCACAGGTGTTTTTATTTGTATGTGAACGTTTTACTTGCATGTAACTGCCACCTAGATTAGGAAATAGATTCAGTAAATTTGAAGGTTCCATTAATTTTGAAAGCAGAGATAAGGGGCATTTACTTAAAATTTTCTCTTTGAACTATAAAGAAATAATTTCTCTATTTTATGTGTGTGTTAGTCTCTTTATCATGTCTGACTCTTTGCGACCCCATGGACTGTAGCCCACCAGGCTCTTCTGTCATGGGATTTCCCAGGCAAGAATACTGAAGTGGGTTGCCATTTCTCTATTTTAAATGTACTTATATGCCATGCTATTTCAAAGAAGTGTTGCATCTTCTCCTTGTTTTGTCATAAAAGGATTTAAATTATTAATTGTGTATTTGATGTAGGAGTACAATTGGACAGAATGAGCTGAAAGTTACAAGTAATCGAGCAATAAATTCAGGATTGTTTTTTGAAGATAAATCAAAGCCTTCAAAACAGTCATTTCAGTCTTACCAGGAAGCTTTGCAGCAGCAGGTATCCATTCATTTTTTTCAACTGTTCATTCATGTAATGTTAAACATCTTATGTCTTAGTACAGTGGCCCTTTAAAACTCAGAGTGTGCCTGAGGATAAAGAATTCCATTTATTTATCCTTAAATGTGATAAAGTTTGATATAGACAGGCTGGAATGCATGGGATAGGGAAAGTAATTGCCTTGGCTATTAGGAGGGCTTCACATGGTTGATGGCTTTTGAGTTGCATGTTATACTGTAAATAAATATGAAATTCCTGGCGTATTCAGGGAATGGAATTGATGTAGGAGAAGGGGCTGGAGTGTTAGATTATACTGGATTGTGAAAGATAGCAAGTAAGGGGTTTTCAGTTTCATCTTATCTATCAACAGCCAAAGGGAGGAAATCTTAAGCCAAAGAGTGAAAGAAGTATTATAATTGATGTGAGCAGATGTGGCTTTTAGGAAGATATCTGGTTGTGATGTGGATGGTTGGGAAAGATGTGGTGGAGAAACCTTTTAGTAAAAACTGTTAGTTCAGCCAGGAAGTAACAAGGTCCTGTACCAGGTGGGGAAGATGGACAGGACATTGGAAGAGACATTTCTTGGATTTCATTAATAGGACTGAGGAAAGAACAGGGCTTTAAGATGATTCTGAGTGTTGTAATCTAAGAGGATGATAAAGCTATGAGCTCTTAAGCATAGGGAAAACAGAGGCAGAACACTTAGGAAGGTAACATTCTACTGTGGTTTGTAATATTTGGAGAGAGTTTACTTAGGAATAACTGTATCAAATGTGTGGATTTTTGGGGGGAATAGTTATATCTTCTCCAGAGAGGTCCCTGGAACTCTAGGTATATATATATTCACCTGAGGTACCCTTCTACAGAATTCCACTGGATTTCTTCTAAAGCTCAGATTTTTATTCTATTTTCTACACTGGGCAACCTGCTTGAAAAGTGGGCTTTTTCAAAATTACAGAATTACCAACATTATTTTTTTGTGTTAGGAATCTACAAACAAGAGACTATTTGTCTGTTTTCAAATGAGCATATTAAAAACCCCACTGACAGAACCAGATTTCCTAACCCTAGAATTTTTTATATGTGATGACTTCCTTGACCTTCCTGAAGTAGTTACTTAAATTTGCCATGCATATGGTAATGATTTTAAAAGTAACTTTCCAAAATGTAGGTCTTTATTCATTGCCTATTTATATGTCTTTAAAGACCAACCCTATGCTTACACTTGATGATGATAAGACCATTTTGTGTGCTTTCATAAAGTGTACTTAAATAGCCTGGTATTCTCTAGAGAGCTTTGAACCTTCAGTATCTTTGAACTTTGGGAATGGAGTTTGCTCAAGGTAGAGTAGGTCTGGTGATGGGTAGGGAGTAGTTGGCCCAGGTCTCAGAGATGTGGGGAGTAGTTTGTGGCTGGCCAGGTACCATGAAAGGGTAGATGAAGAAAATGAAGGTAGGGAGAGTCTGTTGGTGCCCATGAAAATGGGTGAGGTTAGGAAGGGAATACCTCAAGTAGAAGCTGGGAGTTGGGAAGATGAAATTGCCTTAGTCCAAGTGGCACCAGTGGCTGGAAAGGGCCCAAGTGATAGGATGTAAGGGAGTAGCAGCTATATATTCCAGCTACCAAAGTGTTTTTTAATTGTTTTTACATATATTTGTGATATCAAATTTATAGTAAAGTATACTGGGAAAAAGTCTAGTTTTCTAATAAGAAAAATAAACTCTGATCTTAAAACTAATTTTTGTATCAGAATACTTGTTAGCAGTTATTACAAATGTTTCTTAATGTTGTTAAGATTCAAGAAAGACAAGAAAGAAGAAAGAAAGAACGTGAAGAAAAAGAAGTATATGAAGCCAAATTAGAAGCTGAAATGAGAAGTTACAACCCCTGGGGGAAAGGTGGAGGTGGTGCTCCTCTGAGAGATGACAAAGGAAATCTGATAAGTATGTTATTTCTATTGATTTTTTAAAAAATATTTATTTATTTAGCTGCATCAGGTCTTAGTTGCAGCATGTGGGATCCAGTACACTGATCAGGGGTTGAACCTGGCCCCCTGCAGTGGGAGCACAGAGCCCTAGCCACCGAACAACCAGGGAAGTCCCTGATTTGTTGTTTTTAAAAGAACCTAAGTTTAACTTTTAAAAGAATGAGGAGTAGAAAGAAGTGGGAATCATAGTCTGTAAGGAAAGGTCTCTTTTTATACAGCTTGATGCAGAAGAAGTATTTTGATAGTAAACATGATAGCATGTTAAAAAGCCTTTCTTCATTTATTATGATTACTAATTTTTCACCCTCTAATGATAATAACTCGATTGCAGAGAAAAGTTTGTTAGTTAGCAAGTTTTTACCCAATCTAGTAGTTTGAATTTTTTAAAGTTTTCTAGTAAAAATAATAAAATCCTTACTGCAATATTTTTAAACTAATAAGGTGTCTTAAGTGATCTGATGTAGTTGTGGAATGTTATGTTTAATTCTTATATGCCATATACCCGCACAATGCAGGGGCTCTTGACAAAAACCTGGCCTCAGAAATGTTTGGTAGATTGCAGAATTATATTGATTCATCTTTCAATTATGTATTCTTAAAAATGTTTCATCTAGAAATCACACAACAGGCACTTTGAAAAGAGACTTTTTGCAACTTATTATATATGTTTGGATGGTCTTCAGTTAGCTCATAATAAAAGCAGAGAAAGATAATGGGTTTTTAAAAATCATTTAATTAGACATGGGAAACGAATAATTAGAAAACCCATTAGAGTGATACAAACTAAATTTGATGTTCTTCAGGTTTATGCTTTGTTGTAGGGATAACTCAGTGATGCAGTCAGAAGATACTGGGGGTATTGAGTTACTAGAGTTCTTAATGGCTATGCCTTTGATTCTCTGTTAAAGATGACTTTTTAAAAAAGATATATTTGAGGCCCACTTAGATTAATGAAGTAACTCTTTTCTTTCCTGATGGATTTATTCTTTTCCTATATTCACCTCATACTTTCTTCACAGTTTTGAAGATTAGAACTCTTATTCTGTTTATAAATAAGATGATTTTAGGTGNTTTATTTGAATATATATTTAAAAATATATATTACTGGAAAAAATATATATTACTGGAAAAAATATATATTACTGGTTTTCCATTTAGGGGTGGTACTGTAACATTTCCTTTGAAAGTAAAGGCATTTAAACGAAAAGTGGTCTAACAAAGAACTCCCGTTTCTCAGAGGCTTAAGGCAGTGTAAGTTAATTCTCACTAAAACTGCATTCTGATGCTATTTGAGTGGTTCTCCAAGAGCTGACTTGGGAATCTGCCTCTTCCAGTGTGTCACTCTTACAATTTTGGAGTCTTTGATTTCTAGCTGCACAGACATGGTCCAGAGGATGGGAGAACAAGTTGAGAATTTTGATGGGGCCTGACCGAAAGGTGGAGAAATGTCACTTTTGTCCTTGTTCAATTGTTCAAACCTAGTTATAAGGTTCTAAAGTAACTTATTGGGAGGCTGGAAGGGTTTCTTTATACTCAGGTGGAGGACATAAAATTGATAAGCATCTACCCAGTCTTTGCTATAATAAATTTAAATTATGAATTGATAGAAGCATAATAGTTACCATGAAGGAAGTGCTTATGTAACAGAAACTTTGGGAAACACTGGAATAATTTCCTAGAAGTTTCCAGCTTGCCTCAAAGATTATTTCCAGTTCAGAGAATATAATTGTAGTGTCCTATATGTGTTTAATTGGTGGAAGTGAGTAGGATAAGTGTTTGTTATTGAATTATAAAATATTGTTTTAGAATTGCTTGACCTAACAGGAATGGAGCAAACCTTTCTGAGATTTTTATTTTTAATGGTAATGTTTAGTTTGCTTATTTAATGCTTCAGTTATGCCATGAAATAAAAAAGGTGTGCTATTTTATCAAATGCAGTGGAACTGTTTTTTAATGGTATGTTCAAAGCAAGTAAACTTGAAGAATATGCTTGTTTTGTATTTAGCTGTTACATTTGAGAAAAAGAGAGGGAACCTAATTTTCCTATTATATTCCCAATATGTAGTAAAAATCAGTGTTTTGTTTCACTTCATTAGATGGCCAAGACCATATAACAGGGATTATGTTGGATGACTTTAGTTCAGCTGCTGGCTTTTCTAATTACTCCTGTTTCATCTTTTACTACAAAGAAATTAAAGAAATTGAATGTTCACCATATTCTTAGCTCTCTGAGAAAGATCTCTTTGCAAGGTAGTTATTAATAAAATATCAACATCTGTTACCCATACAATTTTAACATAGCATCAACCCTTTGAGAGTAAGTACCTCTCATTTTGATTACTTGTAATACATTTAACATCTGTTTCCTTTCTCAGTTTTTTTAAAGTTCCGATAAAGAAAAAACTGAGTATATTCTACAGTGAGTGAATGGATAAACTGTGGTACATTCATATGATGGGATGCTACTTAGCAGTTAAAAAAAAGAATGAACTGTTGATTCACAGAACAATTTGGGAGACTCCAAAGAGAAGACCTAAGGGAAAGAAGCCCTTTTACATAATACATATATTCTCAAAATAACAGAACTGTAGAAATGGAGAACAAATCACTGGTACCAAGATTATGGCTGAGGACAGGGAGTAACTATGATGGAATTTTGGGGGGTGATGGGACTGTTCCGATTCCTGATTATGGTAATGTTACTTGACTGTGTATTAAAATTTTTAAAAATTGTACGCTAAGAGAAAGAGTTGAAAAAAAATTAAAAATACTTAACCAGTTTGAAAGGTAACAAAAANGACTGTGTATTAAAATTTTTAAAAATTGTACGCTAAGAGAAAGAGTTGAAAAAAAATTAAAAATACTTAACCAGTTTGAAAGATAACAAAAATATCTCATAGTTCTAATAGATTAATAGCAAGATTGTTTCACGTATATTTGATTAGGTATTTATATATTTTTTATGTATTATATATGTCCCAGTTAGATTTATGTTTGTTTTTATGTGATTTATTGAGAGACAATTTGCATATGATAGAATTGACCCTTTTAATGTGTCAGTCAGGGCTATAAATCAAAGGGTTGATTGGGATTGGAGAATCTGTTTTCCCTATGGCTCCCTCACTTGACTCAGGAGGCCTCAGGTCCTTGCCATGTGGGCTTCCCCTTAGAGCTCCTTTGAGCGTTCATTATGGAATGAATGGTAGCTGGCTTTCTTCGAAGTGAGTGAACCAATAGGTCTAGCAAGATGGGAACATAATGTCTTTTATGAAGTAGCCTTGAAAGTTTCATACCATCATTATGCAGAATCCTTTTCATAAGAAGTAATCCACACTCTAGAGGAGGGGAATAGAGCTCCATCTTTTAAGGAATGTTTATATAAAATAAAATTTATGAATATGTTTTAAAACTCCATTCCACTTGATATTTTTTCATTAGGAATACTAATGATGTTGGGTAAACTTCACTGTGACTTGTTTTGAATTGCTACTATTTGTTCTATATTTAGATAGTAAAAGTTCTAAGGTAAGGTACATATAAATATGGTTTTTATGGATTGTCAAAAACGTATATACTCTTTAAGTTCTCTACTAATTTTGAATTTATTTTGTAACATTATTTTTGAAAAATTTCTTACAAGTTTTGATAATCTTGTTTCCGTTTTCAGGGTACCAAGATACCATTTAATTATTCCAGCTCTGGTCCTGTTGGTTCTCTTCATTTCTATTAAGCATATTAATTATAGGAATGTGTTTATTGAAATAAATGGCTTATTTTTTCCCTCTCAGCTGATTTGAATAGGATGCACAGACAAAATATAGATGCCTACCATAACCCAGATGCAAGAACATATGAAGATAAAAGGGCTGTTGTATCTCTAGACCAAAATTTAGCCACTTCAAATGCTGAGAACCAAGAAGATGCTGCAAATAAAAACTCAGGTTTTTAATCATATATATATATTATTTTTTACATTTCTAAAGTTGTTCAGTAGCATTTCTCTTCTGTTCTCCAACAAAGTTCTTACTATGATTTTGAGAATTGGGTTATTCTGAGTCAGAAAGCATAACACATTATTTATGTTGTTTACAATAACTTTTCTATATAGGTATTTTGAAAAAATGAATAAAGAGATACATTTTGCTCCTTAATATTATACTATGTATTTCTTCTCAGCTTTATTAGTTCTTATATATACTTTAGCTGTGCTAACAGCTTCATTTTGCTAGTGGAAAGGACACTTCTTAAATAGTTTTCTTTTCTTTTTTTTTTATCCATATAGAGTTTGGCTCTTATACCCATAAGAATTAGTTTAAATTAGTGAGAACATACCAGATGTTGTATGATAAATTATACAGTGAAATTCATTTTTTGTTTGTTTTATAAACATTTGCCTTCCCTTATAAGCCGCAGTGTACAAAGAAGTAAATAATTTACTTTGACTTCTGGTCACATCTCCCTTTCATAAGCATATACCTTTGGTTTGGTATTAAACAGGGTCCTTTAAAGATTCTGTAAATTAAAGATTATTCAGTATCTTTATGACTTGACAGGAAAATTTGTAATCATCTTTCTTTATCAAGTATATGTGAAAATGTTATATATTTAGAATTCAAGTGAAGTTTAAAGAATATACTATCTTATACTGTATTTTGATGCCTATAAAAATAACCATTTATTTACAGCAAATTGAATTATTAAGGACTCAGAGTGAGAGCCAAATTAATAATTTCATCAAAAATTCTACTTTTTAGTAGTCCAAAAATCAAAACTAGATTCACTGTGTAAAAATCTACTGTGGATCAAAGTAAGAAAGTATTTTCTTATAATTAGAGATTAAATAATGATACAGGGTGTCCATGGAAACAGCCTACAGTACATCTCTTGAAGTGTTCCAAAAGGCTGCAGAAATTAGTGCTGCTATCAAAGGCTTGAAAGATGCAAGGTTAGTAATTCGAATCAGAGCTCACCATTTAGTCTACCTGTTTGGCCAATAAGTCATATGTATTAAACACTTAAAAAAATTTTTAAAAGACTGTATGATCAGTCAGGGATATTTTGAAAGCACTTTTTAATACAGTGTTCTTGTCTAAAATTAAAATTTTTGAGAGAACACAGAGTGTTTACTGCAGATAAATGGGGAATGTGACCAGAAGTCAAAGTAAACTTATTTTATTTCTTTGTACATCAAAACACATTTTCATTTATTTTTGCTTCTTTCTGATTACCATCATTTTTCTCTTCATTGGCTGCTGCTTCTGGAGCAGTCTGTATTGAGATCAGTGGTACAGATCCCTTCTCTACTCCTTTCTTCCACCCCCTGTGTTGTTTGTACATAGTTCCCTCTTAGCTTAGAACTTTCTCTGTCGTAGTAATAACACGTCAGGCATCTAGCTTTGCTTACCAAGCAAAATCACAGGAAAAATAGAAAATTTCTATGACTCTTTCCCAAAAAAGAGCACAGCCTTGATGATTGAATATGCACAGCAGAATTTGTTTTTACTGTGTCTAACACCAGGGTTTTGGTGCTAATTTGTGGCCAGGATATGGTCAGGATGCTCTAGTTTAAGAAATCATAAAATGTTTAAATTCCCCTTTTTTGTGCATTGAAATTCCCTAAATTAACTTTCATTTCCTAAGAATTAACCTAAAATAGACTTTCTGAATGCAAAAAAACTAGTGAGAGTCAGCTAATTTGTTGCTATGCCATCATATATGTATATGAGTTTATGTATGTGTGTGTATTTATATACATGTGTTCACACATACACTATACATATGTGACATGTATATTAAAGGCCTTGCTGCTACTGCTACTGCTGCTAAGTCGCTTCAGTCGTGTCCGACTCTGTGCAACCCCATGGACTGCAACCACCCAGGTTCCTTTGTCCATGGGATTTTCCAGGCAAGAGTACTGGAGTGGGTTGCCATTGCCTTCTCCTAAAAGGCCTTAAGGGAGCTCAGATGTGCCTGGAAGTTGAATATCTTAATATTTACTTGAGATTCACTATCCTCTAATAGTTTGTCTTCATTAGGCCTGTTTTAAAAGCTCTTCTTAATGTTTGTTGGTTTTCTTTTACTTCATGGTTTTTGGATGAAAAATCATGTTTATAAAGTTCATACTAATTTGGATTAAATTTATTATTTTGCTTATTATGATGGTTGAGTGCATTTTCATTTTCTTTGTTTAGAGCATGTCTTTCCCTTTGGCTTTGTTTTTATAATGTTTTTATGTTTAAAGGAACTTATCTTGCCTGTCTCTAACAATACTTCTTCTCTAATTGCCTCAAAGGTTTAGAATTTGACAGATCTCAATGTGAAACAAACAACTCAGTTTTGTTTTGCTGATCAGCTTTTCCACCATAACCTAAGCTTCTAATGTTTAGGTATTGATTTGCCTTTCTGCTGATCTATTCAAGTAAGCATTAGTGAATTTAAATACAAAGGAAGAGACCTAGATGACAGCTCAACTGCAAAGCAATTGGCTTACAACCACTATATGAGTGAGAGAAATAAATGCTTTAGATTGATGGTATAAGGAAACTAAAAAATGACATATTTTTATATAAATACAAAATGATATTAAAAAGTTATGTGAGCCCTAAATTTGCATACAATTTTTTTCTACATTCAAAAGACTGCTGGGATCCAGGCTGCTTTTATAAAATAATATTTTTCCTTTCCGAGAATGTTTAATACTATTTATAAATAACATATATATAGCATATTTTTAATCTTCAAATTTATATCATTAA
>SJYQ01005164.1:283892-303065 GCA_006410935.1 Redunca redunca | reverse complement strand
TAACTTTTATGTTTCCTTAATGACTTTCAGATATAGCTATATTATTTTTCAACTGTGTATTAATTTTATTTTAGTTTCACCATTTTTTCCCTCTCTTTTCATCTGGTCTTTAGATTCTAATCTTGGTTGTCTTCCGAGTTTAGCCTCTGGGCTTCCATATTTAGCACATTTTTTCAGAATTTCAATTTATTTAGCAAAGTCTTTATTCTTTAACCTTTGTTTTCTAAGCACTGGCTAATGGTATGTTTTTGCAAAATTTCTTTTTCAAGGTCATATGCAAACACAGAGCTCTCCTTTTGCTCGGGGAAATATTTTTAGTGAGCCTCCAACTGAACTTCAGATTAAACAGCAGGAATTATACAAGAATTTTCTTCGTTTTCAGGTGAAATGCTTATTTGATCATGGTTTCAAAGTTTCATAAAAGTTTTAATAAACTTGCAAAGATTTTATCCACAAGATAAAGAATAAATTCTAAAATGCCATGCAGTTTTCTAAAATATCTAATTCATATTAGATAGAAATTATATTATTTAATTTATATTATTATACAGTTTTACTTATATATGAAAAAGGAATAAGGAGACATGTTAGGTATACCAGTTGACTTAATCTTTTTAAAATTTTGTTAAATCATTAAGTGTTAGTGCTGGAATTTCTAAAACTGAAACTCTTAAAATGTTCACCTATTAGGCATAAAATGATTTTATATTCTTGATTCAGTTGTTTAGTTTGTAAGTAAATATTAAAAAGACTCTCACATTTTGTATTTATTGGCTTCATTTATGTGTGTAAGGAAATTGCATTTAAAACACTAGAAATGCCCAGAGAAAGACACTTGAGCATCAGGTGTTTATAAAGCAAATGGGTTTATTGAACTCTCATACTGTGTCCACCCTTGGGATGGAGCCTGAGGTGAATTAGACACCTGCCCATAGTGGGATCACAGTATTTTCTCTTCTTACCGTCCTCCCTTCCATACCCACACTTACAACCCAGTGTCAGATTAATCCTTTGGCCAGGTTAATCTTCCTTTGATATAATTTTTCACGCTTTTCTTCTTTATTTAAAATCTGTCAGTAGCTTTTCTAAATAAAATGTCCCTATTCCTTAGTCTGACACTTAAAGCTATCTCAGCCTCTTAAATTCTTCTTAAAGAGAGTCTACTCAAAGATGCCATCTTTCTGATCCTAATTATTATGGACTTTTAAATAAGGCAGTGACATAATGGATGTGGTCTTAAGGATAATTGATCTGGCAATACTGCTGAAGTATTTTGGGTGGATTTAAAGGACTGGAAGCATGGGTCACAGATAACTAGCCAATCTGATCACATGGACCACAGCCTTGTCTAACTCAGTGAAACTAAGCCATACTGTGCAGGGCCACCCAAGACAGACGGGTCATGATGGAGAGGTCGGACAGAATGCGGTCCACTGGAGAAGGGAATGGCAGAGCACTTCAGTATTCTTGCCTTGAGAACCCCATGAACAGTATGAAAAGGCAAAAAGATAGGACACTGAAAGATGAATTCCCCAGGTCAGTAGGTGCCCAATATGCTACTGGAGATCAGTGGAGAACTAACTCCAGAAAGAATGAAGGGAAGGAGCCAAAGCAAAAACAATACCCAGTTGTGGATGTGACTGGTGATAGAAACAAGGTCTGATGCTGTAAAGAGCATAGGAATCTGGAATGTCAGGTCCATGAATCAAGGCAAATTGGAAGTGGTCAAACAGGAGATGGCAAGAGTGAATGCTGACATTCTAGGAATCGGCAACCTCAAATGGACTGGAATGGGTGAATTTAACTCAGATGACCATTATATCTAATACTGTGGGCATGAATCCCTAAGAAGAACTGCAGTAGCCATCGTTGTCAACAAAAGAGTCCAAAATGCAGTACATGGATGCAATCTCAAAAACGACAGAATGATCTCTGTTTGTTTCCAAGGCAAAGCATTCAATATAACAGTAATCCAAGTCTGTGCCCCGACCAGTAATGCTGGGGAGCTGAAGTTGAACAGCTCTATGAAGACCTACAAGACTTTCTAGAACTAATACCCCTAAAAGATGTCCTTTTCATTATAGGGGACTGGAATGTGAAAGTAGCAAGTCAAGAAACACCTGAAGTAAGAGGCAAATTTGTCCTTGGAGTGCAGAATGAAGCAAGGCGAAGGCTAATAGAATTCTGCCAAGAGAACGCACTGGTCATAGCAAACACCCTCTTCCAACAAAACAAGAGAAGACTCTACACATCTTCCAGCAACACAAGAGAAGACTCTACACATGGACATCACCAGATGGTCAACAATGAAATCAGATTGATTACATTCTTTGCAGCCAAAGATGGAGAAGCTCTATACAGTCAGCAAAAACAAGACCAGGAGCTGACTGTGGCTCAGATCGTGAACTCCTTATTGCCACATTCAGACTGAAATTGAAGAAAGTGAAGAAAACCACTAGACCATTCAGGTATGACCTAATCAAATCCCTTATGACTATACAGTGGAAGTGAGAAATTGTTTTAAGGGACTGGATCTGATAGAGTACCTGATGAAGTACGGATAGAGGTTTGTGACATTGTACAGGAGATAGAGATCAAGACCATCTCCAAGAAAAAGAAATGCAAAAAAGCAAAATGGCTGTCTCAGGAGGCCGTAATATCTGTGAAAAGAAAGGAAGTGAAAAGCAAAGGAGAAGTGGAAAGACATACCCATTTGAATGCAGAGTTCCAAAGAATAGCAAGAAGAGATAAGAAAGCCTTCCTCAGAGATCAGTGCAAAGAAATAGAGGAAAACAGTAGAATGGGAAGACTAGAGATCTCTTCAAGAAATCAGAGATAACAAGGGAACATTTTATGCAAAGATGGGCTCATTAAAGGACAGAAAGGGTATGGACTGAACAGAAGCAGAAGATATTAAGAGGTGGCAAGAATACACAGAACTGTACAAAAAAGAACTTCACGACCCAGATAATCACGATGGTGTGATTACTCACCTAAAGCCAGACATCCTGGAATGTGACATCAAGTGGGCCTTAAGAAGTGTCATTATGAGCAAAGCTAGTGGAGATGATGGAATTCCAGTTGAGGTATTTCAAATCCTAAAAGATGATGCTGTGAAAGTGCTGCACTCAATATGCCAGCAAATTTGGAGAACTCAGCAGTGGCCACAGGACTGGAAAAGGTCAGTGTTTATTCCAATCCCAAAGAAAGGCAATGCTAAAGGATACTCAAACTACTGCACAATTGCACTCATCTCACACACTAGTAAAGTAATGCTTAAAATTCTCCACAGGCTTCAGCAGTACGTGAACTGTGAACTTCCAGATGTTCAAGCTGGTTTTAGAAAAGGCAGAGGAACCAGAGATCAAATTGCCAACATCCACTGGATCATTGAAAAAGCAAGAGAGTTTCAGAAAAACATCTATTTCTGCTTTATTGACTATGCCAAGGCCTTTGACTGTGTGGATCACAGTGAACTGTGGAAAATTCTGAAAGAGATGGGAGGAAGTATCAGACCACCTGACCTGCCTCTTGAGAAACCTATATGCAGGTCAGGAAGCAACAGTTAGAACTAGACTTGGAACAATAAACTGGTTCCAAATAGGAAAAGGAGTACGTTAAGGCTGTATATTGTCACCCTGCTTATTTAACTTCTATGCAGAGTACATCATGAGAAATGCTGGGCTGGAAGAAGCACGAGCTGGAATCAAGATTGGCAGGAGAAATATCAATAACCTCAGATATGCAGATGACACCACCTTTATGACAGAAAGTGAAGAAGAACTAAAGAGCCTCTTGATTTAGGTGAAAGAGGAGAGTGAAAAAGTTGGCTTAAAGCTCAACATTCAGAAAACGAAGATCATGGCATCCGGTCCCATCACTTCATGGGAAATAGATGGGCAAACAGTGGCTGACTTTTATTTTTTGGGCTCCAGAATCACTGCAGATGGTGATTGCAGCCATGAAATTAAAAGACACTTACTCCTTGGAAGGAAAGTTATGACCAACCTAGACAGCATATTCAAAAGCAGAGACATTACTTTGCCAACAAAAGTCCCATCTAGTCAAAACTATGGTTTTCCCAGTTGCCAGGTATAGATGTGAGAGGTGGACCGTAAAGAAAGCTGACCACTGAAGAATTGATGCTTTTGAACTGTGGTGCTGGTGAGATTCTTGAGAGAGTCCCTTGGACTGGAAGGAGATCCAACTAGTCCATCCTAAAGGAGATCAGTCCTGTATATTCATTGGAAGGACTGATGCTGAAACTGAAGCTCCAATACTTTGGCCACCTGATGGGAAGAACTGACTCATGGGAAAAGACCCTGATGCTGGGAAGGATTGAAGGCAGGAGGAGAAGGGGATGACAGAGAATGAGATAGTTGGATGGCATCACCAACTCAATGGACATTAATTTAAGCAAGCTCCGGGAGTTGGTGATAGACAGGGAAGCCTGGTGTGCTGCAGTCCTTGGGGTTGCAAAGAGTTGGACATGACTGACCGACTGAACTGAGGGTAGAATTCAGGGAAAAATAAATCTTGTCATTTTGTAGTCTTTTATTGTTTCTAAGATAGGTTTACATATATTTTCTTATTAAACCTCACAACTCTTGAGGAAGGTATTACTATTTTTAAGACCAAAAAAAGGCTGAAGCTCTCCTGTGTTGGCAGAACTAGCATGTTGACCCTAAGTCTCCTGCCTTTAAGTGTCTTTCTTCTGGGAAAAGACTAGTAGTATTGTGGGAAACTTTGACTTACTAGTTTCAGAATAAGTTCAACCTTTAGTTCTCCCAGCCTATAAAATGGTGGTTTATGTATTTTTCTTTTAGGAGTCTGTTAAAGTCTCCTGCTTTCCCCCCAAACAAAATCTATTCCAGAGCTCCAAGAAAATGTAAAATAGCTAAATGGTATTTATTAATATCAACAATATAGTGTCAGACAAAAAGAATCCCCAAACTTAAGTGTTAAAAGAAATGTTATAAAATGTTCAGATCTGTGCACAAATATGCAAAGGAAGCCTTAGCTCCATGTCTGCATAAATAAGTTTTAACACTAAAAAACTTATACCGTTAGTTTTAGTGCAGCAGTAGTCTTCATGTGCTTCAAATTTGGTGAATAACACATGTGAGTGTTTAGATGTCATTTTAAACTGCAACTTTAAAAATAAGTAGCAAGGTTAATGAACTATTTGCAGGACCATAGAACTACTTTTGTATTATATGGTTTGCAAACCATTGACCTGAGCAATAACTTTTCTCTTTCTGTTGAGCTGTGTGGCATTTTTGTTGGAATGGTATTTCTGTGGATTCATTAGGTGTGAGATCATTTATGGTGAAGTGACCTGGTGATTGTGATTATTTTTTTCATGGAGGAGAAAAAGGGAACTGAGTGTTAAATGTGTGGTTTTACTGTATGGTTCATGAATGATGTTTTCTTTCGGGCTATTGTAATTGAGGAGGTGATTACATACACACCACTTAGTCCTAAATATTAGGACTATAGATATTTAAAAGGTTTGTGATAAATGTTCGAAAAAGCCCTAGCATGTAAAGTTGTGGAATAGGTAAGAAGACTACAGTTCTTATAGCTCAAAAGTTTGACAGCACTAAATATAGCAACCTTGAGACTAGAGGAAATGCAGACAAGAACTCTTAAAATACTGTGAATAGTCATGATCAGTCCATACTTAAGAGGGATACAAATTTATTGATATCCTTATACCAGCATCATGAATCCTCAGGTCCCATGCTGTCATTCTTCTGTGTCTCATTCATGAAGGATATAGACTATCTCTCAGAGTCGTCTTCCTGTCACATCTTAGACATTGCCTTATAATACTCGCCTAGAACACTCAGCACTGCAGGTTTCAGGTGGCATTCAAACAAAACTTAATTACGAATCCTTGTAGCTGACATCTTCATAAACCTTACATCTTGTCATTAGAAAGAAAATAAGAAAGACTGTTCTAGGGAAGAGATTTCTACTTAAAGAATGGCTGCTGAAACATTTCACTGCTGTTTCAGGATACTAGTCACAAGGAACTTTGAGACATAGTAGTCATTATAGAATAATATAATCATGTATTACTAACTGTTGGACCTTCTACATAGGAACTTTTATGTTTTTTACATACGTATTTTCATTTCAGTCTTTGAGCACCACTTTGAGATATAGACGTTAGCAACTCTTTTTACCAAATGACAAAACTGAACCAGAAAGTTTCATAAGGTCTGTGGGAGCTGTAATTTTACTTAGAGCTCTTATCATTATATCATGTGGCCTCTAATAGAATACAGAAAACTGAAAAATTTAGGAACTTACTTTTAATTACAAAAGCAGGATATAAACATTGAATTCATAGGATAACAGGGTAAATTAAGTGGTATTCTAACTTTTCAATAGTTTCACAAAGTAATAACTAGGTTTAATTCTTTAGATTGAGGAAAAGAAGCAAAGAGAAGAAGCAGAGCGAGAGAGATTAAGAATTGCTGAAGAAAAAGAGGAAAAACGGCTTGCAGAACAGAGAGCTCGAATCCAGCAAGAGTATGAAGAGGAGCAGGAAAAGAAAAGGGAGAAAGAGGAGGAGGTGCATTTTTCCCCTACTCTCTTTTTCTTAGTCTAAGAGTGAACTCCTTACTTTGACTTGAAAATATACCTATTACTCACAAAGGAGAACAGTCTCGGAATACATTTAGAAAATAGCAGATCAATATGCATTTGTTAGATGTTATTTTATAAAAATGAAATACTAAATTAAAAGATACTAAATTAAGAAAAGAGACAATTAAGAAATACTAAATTAAGAAAAGAGACAAACTGTTTTTTTACAGCCAAAAAATAGTTTAGATTGACTAGCATGTTGTAATATTTTAGATGCCTAATATTTTTTCATTAAGCAGACCAGTATGTTGTCTATGGGTTTCCTTGATAACTCAGCAGTAAAGAATCTGCCTGCAGTGCAGAAGACACAGGTTTGATCCCTGGGTCGAGAAGATCCCCTGGAGGAGGAAATGGCAACCCACTCCAGTATTCTTGCCTGGAGAATCCCATGGCCAGAGGAGCCTGGTGGGCTATAGTCCAAAGGGTTGCAAAGAATCGGACACAACTGAGCAACTTGAGCACATATCATCTATACCCTCCGTTTTATCTCTTTATTTCACACAAATATGAATGAACTGAATGTGTGTATGGAGTGTGTATTTTTTCTTTATTTTAAAGCAAAGACTGAAAAATGAAGAGCTTATTCGGTTAGCTGAAGAAAGACGAAAAGAAGCAGAAAGAAAGAAGAAAGAAGAAGAAGAAAAACATAACCTACAACTTCAGCACTACTATGAAAGAGAAAACATGATTGGGGAAGACACAAAGGTAAGTTTCAGAGAAAAATGTCTGTGGAACCTATTGTTTAACCCATTTTCCCTGTAAAAGTCGAGTGGTCAGCAAAAAGCAGAGGAGGTGCTTCTGTCTCTACTTCCGTCGTGCTGCTTTTCTGGGTGCAGTGCACTGAACTTCCTGTACTAGGTGATGTCACTGTGCTTTGTTGTTGTTTCCCTGCTGTGAACAGAGTAGTCTTGTTCCCACGGTCCATAGACAAGTACCCCATGAACTGTTCCTGATAAGATTAAAAGTGTTTGGAAACTTGTAGCAATTTGTCATTATAATTTTATGTCTGTTTAATCTGTGTTAAAAAAAAATTAGGTTTGGATTTTGTAACATCTGTTAAAAGCTTTTATTTAGCTAGTACAGTTGACCCTTGAACCAGGGTTAAGCCCAGGGGTTAATCCATGTGTGTAATTGATCATTGGCCCTCCATACTGCAGTTCCTACACATCTGTGTAATCAGCCCACCACTGCCTGTAGTGCTGCAACATTTGATACAGAAAAATATCTCGGTGGGAGTGGACCTGTGTGGTTCAAACCTGCATTGTTCAAGGATCAACTATAATTCATTCTTACTCTTTTATGCATCTGTCCACGATGGATTGGAAATTAAAAAAGAAACTTGTGGCTCACTGCAGATTAATTTGAGGTCCATGTTTCTGAGATGGGGGTTGATTCACCCTTAGGTGCGTGAATCAGTTAGGTGTTTTCTCTTTAGAATATCAGTTTGCCATTATGAAAATCCAGTTCATATCTTTGCTTGTATTTCAGAGCTATATTTAAAATGTAGTATGTACAGTATCACTTGTTTAGTTACTGTCATGTCCATCTGTTTTGCAACCCCATGGACTGTAGCCCACAGACTCCTCTGTCCATGGGATTTCCCAGGCAAGAATACTGGAGTGGGTTTCCATTTGCTTCTCCAGTGGATCTTCCTGACCCACGGATTGAACCTATATCTCCTGCGTTGGCAGGCGGATTCTTACCACTGAGTCCATAGTATCACTCCGTTCAGTCTCTCAGTTGTGGCCGAGTCTTGGCGATCCCATGAATCGCAGCACGCCAGGCCTCCCTGTCCATCACCAACTCCCAGAGTTCACCCAAACTCAGGTGCATCGAATCGGTGATGCCATCCAGCCATCTCATCTTCTGTCGTCCCCTTCTCCTCCTGTCCCCAATGCCTCCCAGCATCAGTCTTTTCCAGTGAGTCAGCTCTTTGCATGAGGTGGCCAAAGTACTGGAGTTTCAGGTTTAGCATCATTCTTTCCAAAGAAATCCCAGGGCTGATCTCCTTCAGAATGGACTGGTTGGATCTCCTTGCAGTCCAAGGGACTCTCGAGTCTCCTCCAACACCACAGTTCAAAAGCATCAATTCTTCAGTGCTCAGCTTTCTTCACAGTCCAACTCTCACATCCATACATGACTATTGGAAAAACCATAGCCTTGACTAGATGGACCTTTGTTGGCAAAGTAATGTCTCTGCTTTTGAATATGCTATCTAGGTTGGTCATAACTTTTCTTCCAAGGAGTAAGCGTCTTTTAATTTCATGGCTGTAGTCACCATCTGCAGTGATTTTGGAGCCCCCCAAAATAAAGTCTGACACTGTTTCCACTCTTTAGCCGTCTATTTGCCATGAAGTGATGGGACGAGATGCCATGATCTTCGTTTTCTGAATGTTGAGCTTTAAGCCAACTTTTTCACTCTCCTCTTTCACTTAAATCAAGAGGCTTTTTAAAATTCTGCTTCACTTTCTGCGATAAGGGTGGTGTCATCTGCATATCTGAGGTTATTGATATTTCTCCTGCCAATCTTGATTAGTGCTTGTGCTTCTTCCAGCCCAGCGTTTCTCATGATGTACTGTGCATAGAAATTAAATAAGCAGGGTGACAACATAAAACGTTGGTATACTCCTTTTCCTATTTGGAACCAGTCTATTGTTCCATGTCCAGTTCTAGCTGTTGTTTCCTGACCTGCATACAGATGTCTCAAGAGGCAGGTCAGGTGGTCTGGTATTCCCATCTCTTTCAGAATTTTCTACAGTTTATTGTGATCCATACAGTCAGAGGCTTTGGCATAGTCAATAAAGCAGAAATAGATGTTTTTCTGGAACTCTCTTGCTTTTTCCATGATCCAGTGGATGTTGGCAATTTTTTCTCTGGTTCCTCTGCCTTTTGTAAATCCAGCTGGAACATCTGCTGAAGCCTGGCTTGGAGAGTTTTGAGCATTACTTTACTAGTGTGTGAGATGAGTGCAATTGTGCGGTAGTTTGAGTTCCTTGGCATTGCCTTTCTTTGGGATTGGAATGAAAACTGACCTTTTCCAGTCCTGTGGCCACTGCTGAGTTCTCCAAATTTGCTGGCATATTGAGTGCAGCACTTTCACAGCATCATCTTTCAGGATTTGAAATAGCTCAACTGGAATTCCACCACCTCCACTAGCTTTGTTCGTAGTGATGCTTTCTGAGGTCCACTTGACTTCACATTCCAGGATGACTGGCTCTAGGTGAGTGATCACACCATCGTGATTATCTTGGTCATGAAGACCTTTTTTGTACAGTTCTTCTGTGTATTCTTGCCACCTCTTCTTAATATCTTCTGCTTCTGTTAGGTCCATACCATTTCTGTCCTTTATTGAGCCCATCTTTGCATGAAATGTTCCCTTGGTATCTCTAATTTTCTTGAAGAGATCTCTAGTGCTTCCCATTCTATTGTTTTCCTCTACTTCTTTGCTTTGATCACTGGGGAAGGCTTTCTTATCTCTTCTTGAGATTCTTTGGAACTCTGCATTCAGATGCTTATATCTTTCCTTTTCTCCTTTGCCTTTCACTTCTCTCTTCTTTTCACAGCTATTTGTAAGGCATCCTCAGACATCCATTTTACTTTTTTGCATTTCTTTTCCATGCATTCCATTCAAGGGAATGGTCTTGATCCCTGCCTGCTGTACAGTGTCACGAACCTCCGTCCATATCTAGTCCCTTAAATCTGTTTCTCGCTTCCACTGTATAATGATAAGGGATTTGATTTAGGTCATACCTGAATGGTCTAGTGGTTTCCCCTACTTTCTTCAATTTAAGTCTGAATTTGGCTATAAGGAGTTCATGATCTGAGCCACAGTCAGCTCCCGGTCTTGTTTTTGCTGACTTTATTGAGCTTCTCCATCTTGGCTGCAAAGAGTGTAATCAGTCTGATTTCGATGTTGACCATCTGGTGATGTCCATGTGTAGAGTCTTGTTTTGTTGGAAGAGGGTGTTTGCTATGACCAGTGTGTTCTCTTGGCAAAACTCTATTAGCCTTTGCCCTGCATCATTCCGTATTCCAAGGCCAAATTTAACTGTTACTCCAGGTGTTTCTTGACTTCCTACTTTTTTATTCCATTCCCCTATAATGAAAAGGACATCTTTTTTGGGTGTTAGTTCTAAAAGGTCTTGTAGGTCTTCATAGAACCTTTCAACTTCAGCTTCTTCATCGTTACTGGTTGGGGCATAGGCTTGGTGATATTGAATGGTTTGCCTTGGAATTGAACAGAGATCATTCTGTCGTTTTTGAGATTGCATCCAAGTACTGCATTTTGGATCTTTTGTTGACCATGATGGCTATTGCATTTCTTCTGAGGGATTCCTGCCCACAGTATTAGATATAATGGTCATCTGAGTTAAATTCACCCATTCCAGTCCATGTTAGTTCTCTGATTCCTAGATTGTTGACGTTCACTCTTGCCATCTCTTGTTTGACCACTTCCAATTTGCCTTGATTCATGGACCGGACATTCCAGGTTCCTATGCAATATTGCTCTTCATAGCATTGGACCTTGCTTCTATCACCAGTCACATCCACAGCTGGGTATTGTTTTTGCTTTGGCTCCATCCTTTCATTCTTTCTGGAGTTATTGTTCAACTGATCTCCAGTAGTGTATTGGGCACCTACCGATCTGGGGAGTTCCTCTTTCAGTATCCTGTCATTTTGCCTTTTCATGCTGTTCATGGGGTTCTCAAGGCAAGAATACTGAAGTGGTTTGACGTTCCCTTCTCCAGTGGACCACATTGTGTCAGACCTCTCCACCATGCCCCGCCCATCTTGGGTGGCCCCACAGGGCATGGCTTAGTTTCATTGAGTTAGACAAGACCATAGTCCGTGTGATCAGATTGACTAGTTTTCTGTGATTATGGTTTCAGTCTGTCTGCCTTCTGATGGCCTCTCGCAACACCTACCATCTTACTTGGGTTTCTCTTACCTTGGACAAGGGGTATCTTCTCACCGCCGCCCCTCCTGACCTTGAACGTGGAGTAACTCCTCTCGACCCTCCTGCACCTGCACAGCCACCGCTCCTTGGACGTGGGGTTGCTCCTCTTGGCTGCTGCCCCTGGCCTCGGGCGTGGGGTAGCTTCTCCTGGCTGCTGCCCCTTAATAAGTATATGTAAATCCATTTCTTTATCCTAACCCCTGGCCTCCATGGAGGCCAGCATGTGGCAGCATGGAGAATACATGGTTTGGTCTGGCCTGGTAATGCCTGACCATGATGTAGGGGAGGTGATGGGTAGCTCCTCCTTGCCACTGCCCCTGGGCTCGGGCAGGGGGGTAGCTCCTCTGGGCTAAGGATATGTAAATCCATTTGTTTATCCTAACCAATATATTTGATCTTACTTAATAGAATTTCTGACTTTTTGGGTAGATATGTTTTTTAATGGAATGATTTACAATATTAATATATTAGTTTTGAGTGCACAGCATAGTGATCTAATATTTTATAGATTTTTTGGTAAATATTTTATTAAATTAAAACAATAATAGTCTGAACCTCTTTGGTGGTCTTTTTAACTATTAGATGTGTATGTGTTTGCATATGTACATATATACATATATATGTGTGTGTGTATGCACACACATGCATTTTGGGGTATATGTATACACACATAGACATATGTTGGGGAGTATGTGTGTATATGCATATATATATTTCCTGCCCCTCCCCCCACATCAGCACTTGAGACAGCCTTCTCCTGTGGTTCCTGCTCTTCAGAATAAGATTGCAAGCAGACTCCAAAGACCTCCTTCAGTAGATAGCATTATAACTTCCTTTACTCAGGTATTTGCTTTTTCTTTTGATTTGTTCATCTAAGATTAAGGGGATTGAATGAGATTTTCTTATTCATCTTAATTAGCTAGATTACTTTTTTCAGATCTGAAACATAGGTGATGTTTACATTAATTTGTCTGTTTCTTCAGTTGTAATGGTAATACTTACAATGATAAAACTTTGGTGCCCTGAAGTTTAAATTCTTTTGACAGCTCATAATTTAGCATGTGGCTCTTGGTCAGGTCTCTCAGGAAGGCTTTTTCTTTGATAATATATCTACTAGCTAGTTGTAGTTACGCTAATAAAGCCCTTTGTACTTTAGACTGAATTACAATTAAAAGACAGCCAGAAAAATGTTCTAGAAAGGGTTGATCCTTGAGTTGACTCTTAAAGAGTGAGTAGGAATTTGCCAAAAAGAGGATGAGGAAGAGCAATTTCCAGCACATGCAGAATCTTGGAGGGAACTGTAAGCCACGTGGCAGCATGGAGAATACATGGTTTGGTCTGGCCTGATAATGCCTGACCATGACGTAGGGGAGGTGAAGGTTAGAACATATGCAGGATGTTGTATGGAGTGCTAGGGGGCTTGACTTCATTCTATAGTATTCCAAAGAGGCCAATTACTAGAATAGACAAAGAAATGTATTAGAATGTCTTCCTCAGCCCCACCCTCTATGGTTCTGATTTAGTAGGTCTATGGTCATGTATGGTGTTGATGTAATGTTTTAAGTAGGAAAATGACATGGCTGTGTTTGTCTTGCATAATGTTCTCTCAGGCAGTGGTATGGAGATGCATCATGGAGGTGGAGCAAAACTGTAAAGTTAAGATGCTTTTGTACAAGTCCAGATGTGATTTTGAGGACCTAAACAATGGCAGTGACATTAAGAACTGAGAAAGGGTGACAACTTCAAGATATGTTTATGAAACACGGATAGTGGTGTACTGACTGTGTGTGGTGGCTGGGAGTCAGTGACAACTAGAGTAAGTGGTTGAAATACAGGTCGTGGCCAAGGAAGGAGCTCTGCACCAGATTTGTAGTTTGAAGACTACTAACATTACTGCCTAAGTAGTACGATTGACTCGTGTGTGTTCAGGGGAAGTAGAGGGCTGAGGATCTAACAGTAGAGAATTATCACCACTTAGAGCAAGGAAATAAAGTGTCAATGATTGTAGTTGCTACTAGCCAAGTAAAATAAGGGCTTAAAATGCCCATAGAGTGTATCGCTGAGGGATCACTTGGTAGGAGCTGCAAAGGCAGTGGCTGCGAGGTGAAGTGTGAATGGGAATAAGGAAGCAGGCGCCATAGTACTGCACATACTTTTTTTTTTTTTTTTAAGAATGGCTGTGAAGGAAGGAGAGAATGGATGATAGATAGTGAGTGATGAAGGGTGAGGTTAGTTCTTTAAGCACAGCCTGATAGAAAGGTGGTAGAGAAAGAAGAGTCAGGGATGGAGGTGATGGGGCTCCCCTGTCAGATACAGAGCACAGGTGAGAGTACTGTCTTTGGGTGGGGCAAGGCCTCTCCCATTGTAGTGGGAAGAAAAAATAGATGTAGGTAAGTTTATAGATAGATTGGTTGGGAATCTGGTTTCTCTTATTTATTTATTTAGTTTTTAAGTTCTTTTTTTTAAAGCTTCTGAGTAGGGAAGACATATACTGACTTTATTTTTGTCGTGATTGTTAAACAGGACAGTTCCATGTCCATGGCACAGTCTCCTCCGGTACCTGCCAGGAAGAACCAGCTTCGTGCAGAAGGTAGAGCTGACTGTTAAACTGTAATCTATACTGTTTCCTTTTTTCTAACTTTTTCTTGTTCTGAAAAATAAGAATCACAGAATATTGCAAAATAGTATAGAGAGGTGCTGTGCACCCTCCCCATAGCTTCCCTCAGTGGTGCAATATCACAACCAGGAGATTGACATTGGCATGCTCTACGGACCTGTGTCTGGTTTCACTTACACTAATTTATGTGTTTGTGTGTGTTGTTCTGTGCATTTTTATCATGTGTAAATTGTGTAACTACCACACAATCAAGGTTACAGAACTGTCCATCATCACAAAGGAACTCCATTTGCTGTCCCTTAATAGGGGAAGGCAGTCTCTCCCTCCCCTCAGGAATGTTTCTAAATGTTTGAAATTCTTGTATTATCAGAAGTGTGTTTATGGGTCTTAATAATGTTCATACAATGCATCTATATATAAAGCCTTAAAAATAACTATCCATAAAAATGTAACATAATTTTAGCTTTATGAGTCATAAAGGTTATGCTTAGTGTTTAACCTTTATTCATGTACCTCTATTATTTTTCATTTATTGATGGGAATTTTCAGAGGAGAAAAAAAATGTAATTATGGAGTTATCAGAAATGAGAAAACAGCTTCGTAGTGAAGAGCGACGTCTGCAGGGGCGGTTACTACACATTGACAGTGATGATGACGTTCATATAAGGCAAGTTTTGAATTCCATATTTTTGTCTGTTCTTGTATTCTTTTCTGTCAGAATCGGGAATCAGAATCTGTCCAGTAATTCTACAGTTTTGGAACAGGATTAGTTATCGTAAACCCACATCTATTAGAATTTTGCAAGCTTGAAAAATGTTTTTAATGGATTATTGGTGAAATTGTAATGATTGAAAATAGCTCCCCACCCCCACCCCCACAGAAGAAATAAGCTAAATAATTATAGTCTAGTGGAGGGACTCACTTGGTGGTTCTAGTGGTAAAGAATTGGCCTGCCAGTGCAGGAGACACAGGAGACATGGGTTCAATCCTTGGGTCAGGAAGATCCCCTGGAGTAGGAAATGGCAGCCCACTCCAGTATTCTTGCCTGTGAAACCTATGCACAGAGGAACCTGGCAGGCTGTGGTCCGTGGGGTCACAAAGAGTCAGACACGACTAAGCAGAATTTCACAAGCAACAAGCAAGGGACGGACTCAGTACAACTAATACAAAATAATGTGTGATTTCTTTGGTCTATTTGTGTTTGTAGTATATGGTATGTTTTCTTTCTTTTCATTTTTTGGCACAAGAGCTCTCTCTTTAATTAGCTAATATGCTATTTAATTCACATTCTTGAATTTTATGTAGATAAAGTTGCCTTCATAAAATGTTTCATTATAGTTGTGAAATCTATTCACTGTGAAAATATGAGATATTTAATGAATATTGATTTAACTGAATATAAAATATTTAAGTTGAGCATTTTAATTGTCCCTCTGTACTGCCAGTAATGTATTTATGGCAGTGGTGATGACAGTGGTAGTATTGATAGGAGGAAGAAAGAAAAAAAAGAAAGAAGTAGGACTTTCTTAAGGCAAACCAAGAGTCTTATCCCTAACCATGACATTTTTAATAGGATTAGACAGTGACAAATCAGTAGTGGGAACAGGCCATTTTTCAAGCTCTGTCTTTAGGATAGATAGTCTCACTACAGAGAAATCACTGCATGAAAAATAATTGATTAATTTAGGACTCAGATGGATTCAGAAGTTGCTTCATAAGCTAATCTAGGTGATAAGGAATTCCAAGATAGGAAAGTGATAGTTGAAGAAAACATAGACTCAATTCATTCAGTTCAGTCACTCAGTCGTGTCCGACTCTTTGCGACCCTATGAACCGCAGCACACCAGGCCTCCCTGTCCATCACCAACTGCCGGAGTCCACCCAAACCCATGTCCATTGAGTCGGTGATGCCATTCAACCATCTCATCCTCTTTTGTCCCCCTCTCCTCTCCTCAGTCTTTCCCAGCATCAGAGTCTTTTCCAATGAGTTAGCTCTTCGCATCAGGTGGCCAAAGTATTGGAGTTTCAGCTTCAACATCAGTCCTTCGAATGAATACCCAGGGCTAATCTTTTTTAGAATTGGACTGGTGGGATCTCCTTGCAGTCCAAGGGACTCTCAAGAGTCTTCTCCAACACCATAGTTCAAAAGCATCAATTCTTCGGTGCTCAGCTTTCTTCACAGTCCAACTCTCACATCCATACATAGACATAGACTAGACAATTATGAAACAATCTCCTTATCTCTCCTTTTTGGTCTTCTAAAACGTCAGGCATAGAAACTTGGTCCTTGAAGGGAAAATAATAGCAGAAAACTTCAGAGATGGAATAACCAAAGACAGTTACTTTTTAAAACTGTTTTTTAAATATTTTCCTTCAGCAGTGTATTGTTTTCTGAAATATTTATGTTCCAGCAAAATAGCTTACAAACTGTCAAACACTTCTGATCATTTTTGCCAAAAGGCCTCATAAGTTTTCTAAAGCAATATTCTTCAAACTGTAGGTTGCAGTCTTTTAGTAGCTTGTAAAATCAATGTAAGTGGGTAACTACCACATTTTCTTTGATGAGTGTTTATCTTAAAAAAAAAAAAGTTTATTTTGGCGTGATTTTAGATCATAGGAAAGTTGCAAACATAGTTTCTATAGACCCCTCACCCAGTTCTCCCTATTCATCTTACATTCACAGGATGTTTGTCACAACTAAGAAGCTGACATTGGAATGTTAACCACAATCTAAATTCTAGACATGGATTTCTCCAGTTCTTCTATCAGTATCTTCTTTCTGTTCCAGGATTTAGTCAGTACAGTTCACCTCATTGCATTTAGTTGTCATGTCTCCTAGTCTCCTCTGATACAGGACAGTTTTTCAATCTTTCCTTGTATTTTTATGACTATGACAGCCTACAGAGATATTGGCTGGCTGTCCTATAGAGTGTCCCCCGCTCTACATTTGTCTGATGTTTTCTCATTATTATATGGCCAGGGTTAAGGGGTTTTGGAAAGAATAACACAGGGTAGCCTTCTCATCACATTGTATCAGGGGGTACAAGATGTGCATATGATGGAACCACTAAGTTTAGCACACTCTAAGTTTAGCACACTTGCAAGAATTGAGAGGTGGTGGGAATAAGCTTTATCTCCTGGAGAGGGTGTTATCTATGTATATTTACAATTCTTCTGTTAGAATTCTTCTATAAGAAAGAATGTTCCTTCTCCTCTCTTTGTTTAGTTATCCAACCATTTACTTATATCACTGTTGTTTTGTGTATATTTATTTTGTACTTTTTGTTACCATCCACTGTTATTTGTGGTGTTGCTTACTTCCCTGGTGGCTCAGACAGTAAAGCGTCTGCCTACAGTGTCTACAATGCGGGAGACCCGAGTTCAATCCCTGGGTCGGGAAGATCTGGAGAAGGAAATGGCAACCCACTCCAGTACTCTTGCCTGGAAAATTCCATGGATGGTGGAACCTGGTAGGCCCTAGTCCATGGGGTCGCAGAGTCAGACACGACTGAGCGACTTCACTTTCACTTTAAGTTGTTGCAGCTTTGGCTACTGAGAGGTCTTTCCTGTTGGTTCTTGTGTCTCTTTGACATGTCCCATCCTTTTGTTTTTTGAGCACTTTTGTACTCTGTTGCTGCAGGAGGCTCCAGGATCCTCTTGTGTATTCCTTGCCCCTGCCCTGGAATCAGCCATTTCTCTAAGGAGTCCTGGTTCCTCTTGGAAAACCATGTCTATAAACCAGGCTCTTGGTGGACATAGCTAGATAATATACATATGTATATATACTAAGTCATAAACATCTGTTATTGCTGTGTCTTATCAATTTGTATATGCATTCAGTTATACTGATATTTATGACTAGTCCAGGATATGGTAGGATTTTAATGTAGCATGATAACCTGCGTAATTATGCTTCACTTAGATTTTTGTTAGCATTCTCTAGGCATGTTCTGCTTAAGAAACAAGGTGAGGAAATGTCAAGATATAGACGGGCTAGGTAATGGAATATTAACCCAAGGTGGTAATTTTCAACAAAGAATTCTTCTGTAGTAGGTCAACTACTTCGAAGTAATAGGTCAGTATTGGTTTTCTATATTTACTTTCAAGATGTTAATATGCCTTAACTGTTGCAACTTTCCATATTCCAGACATGCATATTCAATTAAATGTAATGGATTATTGACATTTTATTTCTTTTCATTCATAAACTGAAGACCATATTGCTCTTTTTTGGCAAATCAGTATAAGAAAGAGAAACCAGGCAGCTTTTCAGTTTTCTTACTTGCAAATCTTGCATAATAATTTCTACCAGGGGAGACGATGGCGGAGGAATAGGACCGGGGAGACCACTTTCTCCCTCACAAATTCCTCAAAAGAACATTTCAACGCTGAGCAAACTCCACAAAATAACTTCTGAATGCTGGCAGAGGACATCAGGCACCCAGAAAAGCAGATCATTGCCTTCAAAAACAGTGCACTCCAGAGAGAAGAAACCCAGCTCCACCCACCAGAACTCCAACACAAGCCTCCCTAACCAGGAAATCTTGACAAGCCACTGATACAACCCTACCCACAGTGAGGAAGCTCCATAATAAAGAGAACTCCACAAATTCCCAGAAATAGAAAGGCCACCCCAAACACAGCAATATAACCAAGATGAAGAGACAGAGGACTACTCAGCAGGTAAAGGAACAGGAGAAGAGCCCATCAAACCAAACAAAAGAGGAAGAGAGGGAATCTACCTGAGAAAGAATTCCAAATATTGATAGTGAAAATGATCCAAAATCTGGAAATCAAAATGGAAGCACAGATAAGTAGCCTGGAGACAAGGATCGAGAAGATGCAAGAAAGGTTTAATAAGGACCTAGAAGAAATAAAAAAGAGTCAATATATAATGAATAATGCAATAAATGAGATCAGAAACACTCTGGAAGCAACAAAT
>SJYQ01005164.1:239536-281452 GCA_006410935.1 Redunca redunca | reverse complement strand
GGGAGAGGGAGAGGGTGGGATGAGATGGGAGAATGGCATTGAAACATGTATACTATCAAGTAAGAAACGAATCGCCAGTCTATGTCTGATGCAGGATGCAGGATGCTTGGGGCTGGTGCATGGAGAGGACCCAGAGAGATGTTATGGGGTGGGAGGTGGGAGGGGATTCATGTTTGGGAATGCATGTACACTCGTGGTGAATTCATGTCAATATTTGGCAAAACCAATACAGTATTGTAAACTAAAGTTAAAATAAAAATTAAAAAAATAAAGTAAAAAAATAAACATCAAAAAAAATAATAATTTTTACCCCATGAGATTCTAGTGAAGAATAAATTGATGTATGTATTGGGAAGTACCTTGTAAATTCTGTGTGCTAACTTAAGTTAGATAATATATGTTAGAATTGCCATCATTTAGTAAGAATTGGTTAAATATATTTTACTTTGGTATAGTTTTCACTGTGTATTGTGATTAGCGACATCTTAGTGTTGGTTCTTTATTCCAGTTTTGTAAATAGTTTCAGGAAAAGAATCTCTTATTTGTTAATTAATTCACCATATTATTGAGTTCCTCATATATGTTAGGCACAGATGATGCAGTCAAATGTATAGTAAGTAGCAGAGCTTGTCTTTGAATCTTGATTTCTTTGACCAAAGACTACTCTTTCTACTACATGAACATTTTAAGGTAAAGCTAACTCGTTCTATTCTTTCAATAAGATACTTTGCTTCCAAGCATTTTGAAAGATTACAGTGACCTTATAAATAACCTATTTTTAATACAGGGAATTGAAATAACAGCTAATAGAGTAAATCTTTATAATATACTGTAGTGAAAGATGCCAAATTTCTTGTATAGGGAGTTAAATGTCAACTCAGATTTTCTTCTTATAAAAACGCCTTTATCATAATTTGTTACTATCTACAGGAAAAGAGAAAGTTCCATGGATGTATTTGATATGGCCAGACATCGGTTACAAGCTCCTGTCAGAAGACCGTCACCTAAGAGCTTAGACTCTGCTTCTTCTCAGAATATTCATGACTTTAAGGAGCTGAAAGATAGAGGTAAGAATGCTGCTATTTTAAAGGTAGAGCCAGAGTGTTCTACCCATATTCAAGGGTCTTTAAAGACATTTGTATCTTTTTTCTCAAGTATAAGTTTCATTTATGGTATCTATTTTAAGTGATAATGAATAAGACTTCTGTATTACTCTAGTTCTTCAGTTTATCAGTCTGGTGGGGATAGAGCTTTGGTGTAGCTATTTTATTTTGCAGGGTATACAGCTCTTAAAGCTGAAGGGGTGGATTAGATCAGTGACATAGTATGAAGAGTGGCACCTGGCATTTAGTGGAGGATGCACAGCAAGATGAGTTTAGGAAAGAGATGAAGAAAAAGTCAGTCATTGGAGGAAAAGCAGGAGAATGTCAGTCCTGAAACTGAGGGAACAGGGTCTGCCCGGGAGGAGGGTTGTGTAAAGTGAATATTGGAAGGTGTCAGTCACATCAGAGGTCAGCGGTGACCTCAGATAGATCTTTTTTGGTGGAATTATTGGATCAGAAGCCAAATACCTTTGGAATGAGGATTGAATAATTAGGAAACACGGTGTTGGAGGCAATAAGCACAAGAACCCTTGGAAGAAGCATGGCTGGGAAGGGGGGAAACACAGGGTCTGGAACTGGAGGACTTGTTAGATGCTGATGTGAAAGCTGTTAGAGAAGTAAGAGGCTTATAGTATAGGGAAGGAGGGAATGACGGTTGAAGAGAGCAGAGTCCCTGAGCAGCGGAGGAAATAAAGGATTGTTGAAGGGAGTAAAAAGATCTGATGCAGCCACTTAGGAGGAGGAGAGAAAGCTAATTAGGGAAGTTGGCTTGCCAGGGTAACAAAGGCCTGGGAGACTGAAAATGTGTAGGGGAACCAGAATGTGTTATGTGATTTTTATTCAGGAGCACTCTCAGAGCATCCTTTGGAGCAGAGGAGGCAGGCTGTTGGATGGTGGTCATATAACCTATACCAGATGAGTTTACTTCTGTTTCTCATTTTGAAAGTAGTATCTATTTTAGAAGTTTTGAAAATTTAGAAAGAGAGGGAAACATCTCTTTACTCAAATCACCTAAGTATAAAAACAGTTGATATTTGGTATATTTAGTAGTCTTTCTGAGCTTAATTAAAATGAAAAAGATAAAAGCTAGATGTAATTATATTATTCAAATATACATGTCATCATTACATATATCATCGTTATGTTTTTATGCTATCATTTATTGATTGCTTATTATATGCCAGGCGTTACATTAATCCAGTAGGTCTTAGAATTTGGTCAGGGGACTTTTTGAGGTCAAAACTATTTTTATTATACACTAAGACATTTGTCCTTTTAGTTTTTATTCTTTCCTGTGTGTACAGGTTTTTGAGAAGTTGCATGACATGTGATAACTTCATTGCTCTGAAGCTAATAGAATGTATTTTTGTATTTTCATGTTTTAAAAGTTTCTTAAAAGTTTTAATTTCTAATGTGATTTGTGGGACAGTGGTGAATAAAAGCTCTTTGGGGGTCCTTAACTTTTAAGAAGGTAAGGAGGTCTTGAAAACAAAAAGGTTTAAAATAAAATTGAGGCATTCATTTCCCTGTTACCACAATTAGTCCTCATTCGTCATATGACCTAGTTGTTAATGGCCCTTGTTTTTACGGAGAGGAAACAGTCTGGAAGTGGGGAAGTCAGGTGAAGCCAAGTCCATGTGTCCAGAGCCTCTTCTGTTAACTTTGCTCTTAATCATTTTCTCTTAGATATTCAGCATATTCCCATTTTCCACTGTTGTTATGGAATAAGGTCTGGCTGGCTGCTTGTTGCTTCAAAAAGTCAATACTTGTAAAAGTTGGTAAGAAGGAAAGTTTTTTTCAATCAGAATGCTGACAATCTAGGGAGATGGTAGACTCATTGTCCCCCTCAAAACTGTCTCCGAAGATTCTGCTGGACTGGAAGAAGGGAAGTAATCTCAGTTACTCAGTGAGATAGGGGTCAGAGTCTTCGCCCTCCCCCAATCCATGCAGGCTTGTGGACTCCTCCTGATCTTTCTTTAGATGCCGTCTGATTCACACAGTTTGTTTATGAGATTACTGAAGGGGAAGCTAGGGAAGAGATATGTTCTTCATTTCTACTTTGATATATGGAAAGAGTCAACAAATTAGGCAGGGTATTGCGTGATCAAAAGATTTGAAAGGTGTGCTAGGGCTTGAGGTGAGTAGAGCTTGGGGTGCCTGGTTTAAGGTTAGTGACAAGACAAAGGGACCGCCTGCAGAGAATTCTTTCCTGCCAAAAGCTGCTTACAAACCCCAACTTGGCAGAACATCTTTCCGTTTCTGTGGGATCACGTGTGCAGGCCCCTTTTCTGTGCTTTCATGCTTTCACAGGATGCTGTATTAGAGATGCTGACATGCTCCGTAGCATCTTTCTGCTGGCAGTCGTAGTTGCCTATTAACATATATGGGCAGAACAAGCTACAACTATTTTGATGCCCACGAAGATATTGATTAGTATGAGCAAAAGTGTTAATCCCATTCTCTTGAGGCCAGTTCTTGGAATTGTCCTAGCCGTAAATTCAGTACTGCTCCAGATGGAGCTGTTTATGTCGTGGTTGCAGTCCTGTCATCATGCACTTTCCCTCTGGTGAGAGTTAAGAGGATCTGTAGAACAACTCAGGAGTTGCAGCAGACAGAAATCTGGAACTTTGTTGTCCTAATCATTAGCTGCTTGAACCTGCGTTTTGGTGACTCATGGAGGCCTGGGAGATTTCAGCCTTTCTGTAAACAAGGGGGTGGGGGATGGGGCACAGGATTCTGCTTGATTCTACTATGGGTCAAAAGACTTTTTAAATGTGTGAATTATATCTTTATTCTCAAGATTGAAAAATTAAGGTTTAACATTTTCATTCTGATCAGTGATATTCTTGAACTTGTGCCATAGGTGAATTCTTAGACTGTCATTTCCTCCAGAAATGATGTCCCTCTTAAAGCTCCAGCCAGCCTGTTTGTTTTTATTTTTTGGCATGATATTTACAAATATTAATTGGCCAATAACATTATGTTTTTGTTTTACCAGTATATTTGAGGGCCCAGCTGTGATTCAGTGTCTGGTGGCTGCCAGAGTCACAGCCATCTGACTGACTGACGATTTGGATGCTCCTGCACATGGTTGCAGGCTCTGGGTAGCGTCTTGGGGAAGTGGGGAGTTGGGATGGAGTATGTAGCAGTAAGGTGCTGCTTGTTCTGGGGCTCCCTTATAATGTTGAGTTTGTGAAAACGTATTTATTTAAAGAATATTAACTTCATGTTCATTAGTTGTATGATGTGCTTGGACTTTGCTGATGTCTCATTATTTATATTGTTCTTTGATTTTGAATTTAGGTTATTCATATATTATCTATAGTAAAGTTTCATAAAATCTCATTTGGAAACAAGATTTAACTTGGTTATATAACTTATTTTTGTACCAGATTCAGAAACACGAGCTGATCCGAAATCTGTGTACCCAGATGATCCAAGAGACAATGACACCTTGGAGATAGAACAGCAAGCCTTGCTAAGAGAGCAGCAGAAGAGACTGAATAAACTAAAAATGCAGGAAGGTGCTAAAGGCAAAAAATAATCATTGCTATTTCAGATCGTTTCAGTGGGTTGTTTTTCTGTCGGCTTTCTTTGTCCATCTCTAATATTGACTTCAGTCCAAGGCAGGCTGCCTCCACTGGCAGCCCCATGCTCACATGCCCCTTTGGTCTGTAGTCCCAGAAAAGAGTAAGTCCCAGAGAGGGCCGTGATCGGCTGTCCATGCATGAGAGGAGTCCATCCATTCACTGTAGCCAGAAGGGTTGAGTACCTTGACAAGGCCAGGAGACATCTGCATCAGGGGAAAGAATGCCTGGCATACATACCAGTGTCCTGGGGGACATTTCTACCATGTGTGTCTGTGGGTTTTGACAGAGCGTAAAATCTTTATAAATAAGCTCCATACTGGGCTTTAAGTATATCTCTGTGTAATTAGCTAATCAGCAGATAACTAACGGAGTGCCTGCTGTGAGTGCGGGTACTGCCCCATATCCAGGGAATATGGGGATAAATGAAATATGCTGCTGCTCTCAAGGAATGTATACTCTATTGGAGAAGTTAGAAGCTCAGTAAGTGTAAGTGTGATGAATGTTGCAAAGAAGAAATCTAGGGTCCCTTGGGAGTGTGTAATGGGAGGTGGGGTGGGCACCCAGGGGTGGCGCTAGTGGCCTCAGAACAGCGATGGTCCTGCATGACCCTCGCAATATCACACCAGTTTTGCCTGCCTTCAGGCCATTGAGTGCAGCCATGGAAAATGAGTCATAAAAATACAACAGTTAAGTAATAAGAATAGAAGGAGACAGTCCTACCAGTTATTTTTAGGAAAATTAAAAACCCTACTTAGCAGGCTTGTCTGACCAGCAGAAACTGAGGAGCCTGTTTTGACCACATGAGAGGATCACAGGAGTAAGTTGTGTACCACGTCAGGCCCAGATCACAGGGCAGGACTTCAGTGGAGGGGATAGGGCACGTCTTCCCTCCTTCTGTGCAGAATTTTTAACAGTGGTCTTATTAATCACCCTCTGACAGCAGAGTAACCCAAAGTCTGTGATAAATAGTAGGCATATCATCAGGAGAGAGGAGAGAAGCAAGTACAGTCTTCAGTTGTTACACCCATTTTGGTGGAACTTTCTGTTAGGTGACCTAGCTGATGATCTGATCCGTTGTGATCTTGGCAACTCGGGGACTGCTTATGGGCTAATCTCAGCCTATGTAGATACAGGTCCATTTTGGCACTGAGGGTATACACCCCCTATGGCAACTACCCCAGTTTCTACCAAACACTGTGATGACTGAATTCATAAGAATATGATTTAACTCACAACAATAAAAAAACATGGCTATAAAGGAATACAGGCTACCAATAGTAGTGTATTTATTCCCAAAGGCAATACCTAAAAGGCTAAAATGCGCTATTCAGAGGAACATATCAAACCCTGGTCAAATCAGAGAGGCCTTTGGGATAGCTGATCCAAAAACCTTCACCCCTGAAACCAGGTGCTTGGAGTTGAATTCATTTCCTTCAATTCCACATAAGGAAGTTGTTAACTCTTCTCAACAATTTTCTACAGAGATTGCAGAAATATGAGAGGAGATGGTTATGTTTCTATAGGCACCAGTTTTAAATTCACAGTGATTTTACTTTTTTTATTTATTAAATGTGAATGGAAGAATTTTATGCAGCTGGAATGAATTGGATGCTGGGTTATATTTATTGATAAGTAATATCTTTAAAATGTTCTGAAATGTGATCATTGAAAAGTAATTTCCAGTAAGGAATTAATTACAAAAGATGCTCTAAAATTTATTTGTAAAGTGTTTTCTAACCTTTTATCTCATTTTTACTCCTCATTGACTACAGTTGACTTGGATGCTGTCCCAAGCACTAAAGTTCAAGACCACAGAATGGTGAGAAGACAGTTATCATTTTCAAGCTAGTTTTTTAGTGATGGAAGATTTTAGGAACATGATAAGGGAGTATTCCAATTTTGAATTCTTTAGAAATACTGAGTTAAGAAAGAATTTAAATCTTGTCCCATCAGTGTTATGGGTAGCTAAAGTCTAATATGTAGAGAAAGCATAGGGTAATGACCAAGAATAGGACTCTAGGGCTAGGCTGTTCATGTTAGTATGTTGTTAGCTGTGTGACTTTAGGCAAGGAACTTAATCTTTTATTTAATCTTTCTTTGCCTCAGTTTCCTAGTCTGTAAAATGGGATGATAGTATTTATCTCTGAGGGTGGCTATAAGATTAAAGTCAATTAATATCTGCAAGCACATAAGGATAGGCCTAGCATGTAGTAATTTCTCCATAAATGTTTATTATTAACTAGATTAAAAAATGGCTCAAAGGCTATTGTGAGGATTAAATGAGATAAAACATTAAAACCCTTGTGTGGCCTGCCCCATAATGAATGCGATCAGTTTTAGCGCAGTCAGTAGTGGTGGGGATGAGTCTGTAATACATGCAGTGGTGAGACCTGTAAAGGGCATAACTTATCCTGAGAAAGGGACATCTGTGCGAAGACTGAAGAGGGAGGGGACCAGCCATTTTTGTTCAGCAAATATTTGTGGAATACTTACTGTGGACCAGATAATATTGTACGTGCCTGGGGGCACAGGAGTAAACAAAAATCTTTGCCCTCTGAGGGATTACTCTCACTCAGTTGTGTCTGACTCTTTGCGACCCCATGGACTGTACTGTCCATGGAATTCTCCAGGTCAGAATACTGGAGTGAGTAGCTTTTTCTTTCTCCAGGGGATGTTCCCAAGCCAGGGATTGAACCCAGGTCTCCTGCATTGCAGGCAGACTCTTTACTAGCTGAGCCACAAGGGAAGCCAAGAAACAAGGAGAAATTATAAAATATTTAGTTGGTAGGTCTAAGATGCCCGCTAGACAGACAGTTGGGAGGTTGTGAATAGATGGCTAAGAGGAAAAGTTTGGGGAAAGATTGAGGTTGGAAATAAATTTAATCTTCCCCACACTAATAATACAGGTAATATTATCTCCATTTTCAGATTTTAAAAATAAGGCTCAGCTATGCTGCTGTTTGCTCAGTGTTGCCAATTGGTGCTGGTTTTGAACTGATAGTGGTGGTAACAGTCTCACAGCAGCAAGTCTGTACCCATACTACCTGCAGGGTACTTGGTGTGTATTTGCTCTGAAGTTCACAACAAGGTCTGCCTACCCCCATTTTACTTAAGAGGAGACTCAGGCCATGATCACACAGCCAGTGAGCAGTAAAGTCCATGTCTGGACTCAGGCTGAACTCCAGAGCCCTTCCCTGTCCCACGTTACCTGAGACGTATGGACATCTTTTCTGAACATGCTGTAGGTTTCTCTGTATATGGCAACCACATTTCTCAGTGAAAAGACACTGAAATTTAACTACTGAGATTTTAGTTCAGTTCAGTCGCTCAGTCCTGTCCGACTCTTTGCGACCCCATGAATTGCAGCATGTCAGGCCTCCCTGTCTATCACCAACTCCCGGAGTTCACTCAGACTCACGTCCATTGAGTCAGTGATGCCATCTAGCCATCTCATCCTCTGTCGTCCCCTTCTCCTCCTTTCCCCAATCCCTCCCAGCATCAAAGTCTTTTCCAATGAGTCAACTCTTTGCATGAGGTGGCCAAAGTATTGGAGTTTCAGCTTTAGCATCATTCCTTCCAAAGAAATCCCAGGGCTGATCTTTAGAATGGACTGGTTGGATATCCTTGCAGTCCAAGGGACTCTCAAGAGTCTTCTTCAGAAGCATCAATTCTTCGGCGCTCAGCTTTCTTCACAGTTCAACTCTCATATCCATACGTGACCACAGGAAAAACCATAGCCTTGACTAGATGGACCTTAGTCGGCAAAGTAATTAATGTCTCTGCTTTTGAATATGCTATCTAGGTTGCTCATAACTTTTCTTCCAAGGAGTAAGCGTCTTTTAATTTCATGGCTGTAGTCACCATCTGCAGTGATTTTGGAGCCCCCAAAAATAAAGTCTGACACTGTTTCCACTGTTTCCCCATCTATTTGCCATGAAGTGATGGGACCAGATGCCATGATCTTTGTTTTCTGAATGTTGAGCTTTAGGCCAACTTTTTCACTCTCCATTTTCACTTTCGTTGAGGCTTTTTAGTTCCTCTTCACTTTCTGCCATAAGGGTGGTGTCATCTGCATATCTGAGGTTACTGATATTTCTCCCGGAAATCTTGATTCCAGCTTATGTTTCTTCCAGTCCAGTGATTCTCATGATGTACTCTGCATATAAGTTAAATAAGCAGGGTGACAATACACAGCCTTGACGTACTCCTTTTCCTATTTGGAACCAGTCTGTTGTTCCATGTCCAGTTCTAACTGTTGCTTCCTGACCTGCATACAAGTTTCTCAAGAGGCAGGTCAGATGGTCTGGTATTCCCATCTCTTTCAGAATTTTCCACAGTTTATTGTGATCCACACAGTCAGAGGCTTTGGCATAGTTAATAATGCAGAAATAGATGTTTTTCTGGAACTCTCTTGCTTTTTCCATGATCCAGCGGATGTTGGCAATTTGATCTCTGGTTCCTCTGCCTTTTCTAAAACCAGCTTGAACATCAGGAAGTTCATGGTTCACGTATTGCTGAAGTCTGGCTTGGAGAATTTTGAGCATTACTTTACTAGCATGTGAGATGAGTGCAATTGTGTGGTAGTTTGAGCATTCTTTGGCATTGCCTTTCTTTGGAATTGGAATGAAAACTGACCTTTCCCAGTCCTGTGGCCACTGCTGAGTTCTCCAAATTTGCTGGCATATTGAGTGCAGCACTTTCACAGCATCATCTTTCAGGATTTGAAATAGCTCTACTGGAATTCCATCACCTCCACTAGCTTTGTTCATAGTGATGCTTTCTAAGGCCCACTTGACTTCACATTCCAAGATGTCTGGCTCTTGGTGAGTGATCACACCATCATGATTATCTGGGTCATGAAGATCTTTTTTGTACAGTTCTTCTGTGTATTCTTGCCACCTCTTCTTAACATCGTCTGCTTCTGTTAGGTCCATACCATTTCTGTCCTTTATCGGGCCCATCTTTGCATGAAATGTTCCATTGGTATCTCTAATTTTCTTGAAGAGATCTCTAGTCTTTCCCATTCTGTTTTGTTCCTCAATTTCTTTGCATTGATCGCTGAAGAAGGCTTTCTTATCTCTTCTTGCTATTCTTTGGAACTCTGCATTCAGATGCTTATATCTTTCCTTTTCCCCTTTGCTTTTCACCTCTCTTCACAGCTATTTGTAAGGCCTCCCCATACAGGTGTTTTGCCTTTTTGCATTTCTTTTCCATGGGGATGGTCTTGATCCCTGTCTCCTGTACAATGTCACGAACCTCATTCCATAGTTCATCAGGCACTCTATCTATCAGAACTAGGCCCTTAAATCTATTTCTCACTTCCACTGTATAATCATAAGGGATTTGATTTAGGTAATACCTGAATGGTCTAGCGGTTTTCCCTACTTTCTTCACTTTGAGTCTGAATTTGGTAATAAGGAGTTCATGGTCTGAGCCATAGTCAGCTCCTGTTCTTGTTTTTGTTGACTGTATAGAGCTTCTCCATCTTTGGCTTCAAAGAATGTAATCAATCTGATTTCGGTGTTGACCATCTGGTGGTGTCCATGTGTAGAGTCTTCTCTTGTGTTGTTGGAAGAGGGTGTTTGCTATGACCAGTGCGTTTTCTTGGCAAAACTCTATTAGTCTTTGCCCTGCTTCATTCCACATTCCAAGGCCAAATTTGCCTGTTACGCCAGGTGTTTCTTGACTTCCTACTTTTGCATTCCAGTCCCCTGTAATGAGAAGGACACCTTTTTTGGGTGTTAGTTCTAACAACGCTGATTAATGACACCATGTTTTGCTGCACAGAAACTGAGCATGAGCCAACAGTTTAATATGGCCGTTACGAAAGAAAAGATAATAGATTTGGGGCTCACCTTTCTAGAGACTGGATTATATGGAAGCTCAAGGTGAGACTGGGGAAGATTGTCGTGGAGAAGGTTGGACTGAGGTGGTCACTCTTTCCAGTGTGGGAAGGACTGTGAAACAGAAGAGAGGCTGGACAGTGTACGTACAATGTTAAGGACAGCTGCTGGTTCAGATCATTTGGTAATTTGAGAAGCTATTATCACCATCAGTGTCGTTCTTGAAGGCAGAAGTAGAATCTTTAGGTATTAAAGGTAGAAGAATTCAGTTCACTATATGGAAGAACTCAGTGAAAGATAAGAACTTTCTGGTAACCAATACTATGTCTCAGTGCGTGCACTTCCTTAGAGGTTAGTGGACAGCTCTTCACTGGAGTATTCTAGCACATCCTAGAAATCTGGTAGGGAAGTGCAGGGAGGGGTGTGGAGTGACTTTAGATTTCTTCCAGTGTGTAAGAGGACATTCTCTGTTGTAAACCCTAGATGTAAATTTCCTACCTCTAATTTGAGAGCTCATTATAAGCCCGACCCTAGCATTACTTTCCCTACTCTTACATCCCTGTCTATCTGTGCTGTGTCTGTGACACATGGCATCCCACGGGGCTGTCGTTATCCGAGGGCATGCCTCTCCCCATGGGAACGTGACCCACTCCATAGCAGAAACTCCTACTCCTCTCTCTACCTCCAGTTCCTCACATGCAGGAAATACTAAGTGCAGTGAGAAGATTTACTGAGAGGATGAATAAATCTTGACAGTGATGTAAAGACTTTAGATGTTTAATTTGGTTCATTGCTTCACACTCTATTATATTTTTATCAGTGGTAATGTAACCCTTAAAAGGTCTTTTCCTGTGGTTTCTAGCATTGGAATGTGGTGGAAGAGGGAACCAGCCAGTCCTGCTTCTCCCCATCCATTCACTTTTTGCTAGTTTTGGGGAGTGTGGAGACTTGTGCCCCTTTGTACAGATTTGTTGTTTTTCTATACAGGACTAATAAAAATAGTCATCAATATATGATGTTTCTTTTAGCCCAGAGAGGACACTGATGATTTCTTGAAAAACTCATTATTAGAATCTGATAGTGCTTTTATTGGTGAGTATGTTTATTTTACCAATCTATTTGTTTAAATATTTAGCATTATTTATATTCAAGTATTTTTCTCCATACCTAAAAAATCAGTACTTTACTCTTTGTGCTGTGCTTAATTGCTCAATCCTGTCCCACTCTTGGGACCCCATGAACTGTAGCCCGCCATGCTCCTCTGTCCATGGGATTCTCCAGGCAAGAATACTGGAGTGGATTGCCATTTCCTTCTCCAGGGGATGTTCCTGACCCAGGAATCGAACCTGGGTCTTCTGTACTGCAGGCAGACTCTTTATAACTGAGCTATGAGGGAAGCCCTCTCTTTGTTTGGAACTCATTAAAATTAAACTTCAGTGCTCTGCAAATGGTAAGAAAATAAGACAAGCCAGAGACAGGGAGAAAATATTTGCAGAAGACATGTCTAATAAAGGACTCCTATCCCAAGTACACCAGGAATACTTAAAACAGTTAAGAGAACAGCCCTGTTAAAAGATGGGCAAAAGATCCAGACACTTCACCACAGACAGGATGGCAAGTAAGCATATGAAAAGGTGCCCCATGTACATCATTGTCATTAGGGAAACAGGTCATGTGTCATCAGGGAAACTCAAATCAACACGAGACACCACCACATAGCTATAGAATGACCCAGATTTGGAACACTGCCAAATGCTGGCAGAATATGGAGCCCTAGGAACGCTAACTCATCGCTGGAGGGAATGGAAATCAGTACCATCACTTTGGAAGACAGTTTGGTGATTTCTTACAAAAGTAAACATACCCTTACCATATGATCCAGCATTCACACTCCTTGGTATTTACCCAAAGGAGTTGAGACTTATGTTCACACAGAAACCTGCACACAGATGTTTTTTAGCAGTTTATCCATAATTGCTAAGATCTGGAAGCAACCAAGTTGTCTCTGAGTAGATGAATGGATGGATATACAGTTATAGATTCGGACAATACAGAGCCAGGAAGAGAAATGGAGGAACCTTGAATGTTTGTAAGGGAAAAGAGTCAATCTGAACAATCTACATATTGTATGGTTCTAACTATGACTTTCTGGAAAAGGTAAAACTGTGGAGGCAGTTAAAAAAAAAATCAGTGGTTGCACAAGGTTACAGCAGGGGGAGGAATGAATGGTGAAGCTATCCTGTATGATACTAGAATGGTGGTTATGTTAAAAGCCATAGGATGTATGAACCCTAGTTATGGAGTTCCAGCAAAAATGTGTCAGTGTAGGTTCATTGGTTTTAACAAATGTGCCATTTTGTGGGGGCTGCTGATAGATGGGTAAGCTCTGAATATGTGGTGGCAGGGGGTTTAATAGGAATTCTCTGTCCCTCCACTCAGTTTTACGGACCTTAAAAACTTGTAAACAAAGCCTTTAAAAAAAAGAGCAAGTGAGTTACTGGTGGGGTATAATAAAGAAATCAGAAAACTTTATTTTTGGAGTTTTAGAAAATCCCATACTCATTCAATAGAATACAGTTATTGCTACTTAAAAAAAAACTATACATTTCAGAAATTTGAATATCAATTATATATTAAATGATAGAGTTTTATCAATGTTACATTTCCTGAATGTGGTACTGAGACTGTGGCTGTACAGTCTCTGGCCCTTGTTCTTAGATGGCCTCTGCTAAAGCATTTAGGGACGAAGTATCATGTCTTCAGCTTACTATTTTTTGTTCTGCAAAAAATAAGCCCCCACAAAAAATTATATTGTAGAATTCCATATGTAATCTTAGGAACAGTACATCTCCAGACTGAAGGCAGATCAGTGTTCACAGGAGCTTGGCAGGTAGAAGTGGGGAAGAGTGATTTTGTCAGTGAGCACAAGTGAGCTTTTTAAGGTGATCAAAATGTTCTAAAACTAGAGTACATTGATCGTGCAGTTCTTTAAAAATCACTGTATGTTTATTGTGGGCAGATTTTATCATATGTAAATAATATCTTAATAAAACTATTAAAAGACAGTCTTGGATTAGCTCTGAATGGAGATGTGAAAGGTGGACATTCACAGCTTCCCCCCGTGTTCTCTAGGTGCGCATGGCGAGACGTACCCTGCCATTGAGGATGGGGGCTTCCTGCTGCTGTCTCCGCTGCCCTCCGCCAGAGAGCGCAGGAGGAACAAACTGAAAGGGTTGGACTTCGTATGTATGATATGTCCTTTTGTTTTTTCAAGTTTAGGAAGGAGAGGTCTGGGCTGACTCATGGCTAAACTGGTGTGGTCCAGTCAAGAAAGAGAACATGCTCTTGATTAAGCTGGACATGGGTCTGAACAGAGGCTCTGCCACCAAATGCTGGATGACTGTGAGCAGGTTATTGGGACACAAAGGCCCTCTGAGTCATAACAGATAATTGATTCCTTATTATTGCCGAGTGAGATTTCATTGTAAGGGTATTCCACGTTATTTTTTTTTTTTCCCAATTGTTTGATAGACATTTGAGTTGTTCCCACTTTTTTTCTGTTATCAGTACAGCAGCTTTTAACAGTAGCATACAGATGTTTTCTTTTCCTGTAACATCTTGAGGAACTACCAGACTGTTTCCCAAAGTGGCTGCTCCACTTTACATTCCCGCCCACAGTCTGTGAAGGTTCCAGTTTCTCTACACCCTGGTCAACATTTGTTAGTGAGTGTAAAGTATTATTTAATTGTGGATTTGATTTTGTATTTTTCTGACAAAATGATACTGAGCGTCCTTTCTTGTGCTTCTTAGCTGTTTGGAGATCTTTTCTGGAGATAGGTCTATTCAGATCTTTAGCCCGTTTTCTGATCGGGTCATCTTTTCATTGTTGAGTTCTAAGCTCTTTATAGATTTTGGATACAAGTCCTATATTAGATGTATGACTTAATAGATATTTTCTTGATGGTGTCCTTTGAAGCACAGAAGCTTTTGATCTTGACAGAGGCAGAGCTTACCAATCTTATTTTTGCTTGTGCTTTTGCTGTCATATCTAAGAAACCATTGCTTAACCCATGACCGTGAAAGCTATTTCTGTGTTTTCTTCTAAGAGTTTTAGCTCTTAAATTTAGGTCAGTGAATCTACTTTGAGCTAATTTTTGCAAACGTAAGGGTCCAAATTCGTTATTTACATGTAGATATTGTTATTCTGCTACCATTTGTTGAAAAAAATCCTAGTGAATTTTATTGGTTTTTCTGCCCCTAAGTATAAGGGCTTATCTGGACTCTCTGTTTCTGTTCCACTCATCTATGTCTACCCTTAGGCCAGGACCGCCCTGTCTTGATTAGTATAGCTGGACTGATTCTTAGCCCCTGATGTTTCAGTTTTTCCTTTTTTTTTCTAATTCCCCACCTTTATCCACTCTGGTAGCATTTATATGTTATCACCAAATGCTTTACCTTCATCTGAGCCTGCAAGGATAAACACAAGTTAGAATATAAATGCTACAGATTTAATTTTGTTCATCACTATACATTTATCAAGGTTAAGAACATGTTTTCATTCACTTATTTTGAACATATTTTATGTTAATGATCATTTCTGAAGTTCTGTTTTCTTAATTACAGGATAACAGTCACCCTGATGTGCCACCAGATGGTGTCTCTTTAAAATCTGTATCCAGTGTAAATATTGATCAGCTTAGAATGAGAAATGAAGAACGAATGAGAAGACTGAATGAACTTCAGAGTAAACCTATTACTACAGGTAAAAGGCCAAGTATAATAGCCAACAGCAGATTCGGTGAAAACTCATAAACCTGCTTCATGGAAGTTTTCACTGATGGCTGAGAGAGGAAATGAGTTCTGAAATCCTTTGAGTTGTAGAGCCTAAGGATTAATTTTGCAGCATATTGTTTCTACCACAGGGAGTACCCCTTTTCAAGTGGACTCTAAACAGATAAGGTTTTTTTTGTGTTAAACGTATCAAGACTTTGCTTTCAGCAGGGAAAATGTTGATTTGTACTGGCGTCTTGCTTCCCTACTGAAGAAGTTGTTCTGTTGCTCAGTCGTGTCTGACTCTTTGCGACCCCATGGACTGCAGCACGCCAGGCTTCCCTGTCCATCACCAACTCCTGGAGCTTGCTCAAACTCATGTCCATCGATTCAGTGATGCCATCCAACCATCTCATCCTTTGTCGTCCCCTTCTCCTTCTGCCTTCAATCTTTCCCAACATCAGGGTCTTTTCCAAGGAGTCACTTCTTTGCATCAGGTGGCCAAAGTACAGGAACTTCAGCTTCAGTCCTTCCAATGAATATTCAGGACTGATTTCCTTTAGGATGGACTGGTTGGATCTCCTTGCTGTCCAAGAGACACTCAAGAGTCTTCTCCAACACCACAGTTCAAAAGCATCAATTCTTCGGCGCTCAACTTTCTTTGTAGTCCAACTCTCACATCCATACCCGACTACTGGAAAAACCATAAGTCTCCTGATCTTTTGTTGGCAAAATAATGTCTCTGCTTTTTAATATGCTGTCTCGGCTAGTCATAGCTTTCCTTCCAACTTGCAAGCATGTTTAAATTTCATGGCTGCAGTTACCATCTGCAGTGATTTTGGAGCTCAGAGTCCGTCACTGTTTCCCCATCTATTTGCCATGAAATGATGGGACTGGATGCCATGATCTTTGTTTTTTGATTGTATTTTAAGCCAGCTTTTTCACTCTCCTCTTTTACTTTCTTCAAGTGGCTCTTTAGTTCCCCTTTGCTTTCTGCCATAAGGGTGGTCTCATCTGTGTATCTGAAGTTGTTGACATTTCTCCTGGCAGTCTTGATTCCAGCTTGTGCTTCATCCAGTCTGACATTTTGCATGATGTACTCTGCATGTGTTAAATAAGCAGGGTGACCATGTACAGCCTTGATGTACTCCTTTCCCTATTTGGAACCATTCTGTTGTTCATGTCCGGTTCTAACTGTTGCTTCTTGACCTGCATATAGATTTCTCAGGAGGCAGGAAAGGTGGTCTGATATTCCCATCTCGAAGGATTTTCCATGGTTTGTTGTGATCTACACAGTCAAAGGATTTGGCGTAATCAATAAAGCAGTAGAAGATGTTTTTCTGGAATTCTCTTGCTTTTTCTGTGATCCAGCGGATATTGGCAATTTGATCTTTGGTTCTTCTGCCTTTTCTAAATCCAGCTTGAACATCTAGAAGTTCACAGTTCATGTACTGTTGAAGCCTGGCTTGGAGAATTTTGAGCATTACTTTACTAGCGTGTGAGATGGGTGCAGTTGTGCGGTAGTTTGAACATTGTATGGCATTGACCTTCTTTGGGATTGGAACGAAAACTGACCTTTTCCAGTCCTGTGGCCACTGCTGAGTTTTCCAAATTTGCTGGCATATTGAGTGCAGCACTTTCACAGCATCATCTTTTAGGATCTGAAATAGCTCAACTGGAATTCCATCACCTCCACTAGCTGTGTTTGCAGTGATGCTTCCTAAGGCCCACTTGACTTCTCATTCCAGGATGTCTGGACTGAAGTGACAGATTATCAGAAGTCAACTTTAAAACCTTATTCTTTATATAACACATCTTTTATAAATTTGTAGTGATACAAAGAAATTTTTTTAACCTTTTTACTTGGCTTTCTGTATGTGGATAAAGCAAAAAAGCTTCAGGATAGTGTTTCCTTTTTAAATGTCAAAATACAGACTTTTTTTTATCATGCAAGGCATTGCCATATCTCACATCTTTGGTGAACAGCAGGTTAAAAGCTTGCTCACTGAGCACAGGCAGGCAGGACACTTCCTTAGGCAACTGATGAGCTCCTCTGCCAGCTCTTGGCCACCTTCTTTATGGCACTGCTATCAGTCATGAGGATAAGAGGATGATACTATAGTAATAAGCCCTATTATTAGCTATAGCAAATAGCAGAGTGGTCTATTTGAACAATTCACCTTATTCTGTTAGACTACATTACAATAATTTTCTAAATAGTAACTATTTTAAAAAGACTTTTGAAAGATATATTTTAGGTCCAGCCTTTAATGTTGTATTAATTTAAAACTGTACTCATACCATCTCTATCAAGATATCATGTGTTCTGATTGTAGGAATTTCTTACCAAATACCAGACAACATGGTAGACTGACAAGAGAAGTACTTTTCATACCATACCTAGAAAAACGTGGACAGTGGGAGAGAATGCCTGCTTTCTGGCTAAGAGACATTTTAATCTGTACTGAGAATTACCTCTGAACAAGGATATACTTAAATTGAGAGAAAATAAACCATTTGAAGTATCTTTTTCAGAAGACTTTCAACTTCTAAACTTTTAAAAAAACGTCCTTTCTAACAGCTTTTTAGTATGATGTAGATTGATTGCTCATTGCATTGATTGCACATGTCCATTTGTTGAACTAATGCTTCACAGACCAGAAGATGTAATTAAAAAAAAAAAAAAATTGACATCACAGGGTAGGGAAGACAGATTTTCCTATTATTATATCCAATGAGAAGTTAAATAGATATAGAAGCTCTGTGTATAACCAGCTCTGTGTATAACCAATTAAAAGAGTAAAAAATGAGAGCTACATCTTAATGGAATAAATACAGCCTCTTAAAGAATGGAAGTAATTTCATCCCTGTCTAATGTTTTCCTAAAAAGACCTTATTTCCTTAAAACAGTGTCAGAAGTATTTCCAAAACCTTGCTAAAAATGGAAAAAAGTTTGGTGTGGCGTCCTTCAGGGGACACAGAGTAAGACTGTGGACACTTTCTAGTCATCTGGTGTCATCTGCTGTCCTGAATCCCTGTGAGTGCTGGGATCATACAGTCACCTTGCTCAGGTGATCCTGTTTTGTTCCATATCACTGGCCTGTTCCCGGGTTTGCTTTCCTCTCTCTATGAGGAGGGGTGTGGACAACACAGGACAGTTGAGAACACAATGCTGTGGAGAAATGCAGAGCTTAATGGTTAGGATACAGGAGGCCTGTCCCCATCACCTGCCTGCACTCCTGTCACCTGAGCCAAGTCTCTCTTGCCTCCTTTAGATGATGAGAGTTCACTGGTTGGCCCTGATGACATCATGAGGCACCGGGGTGACGACGGATCAAGTTCTGTAGCCACTGAGCCCTGGCTCCGCCCAGGCACCTCAGAAACACTGAAGCAGTTCATGGCGGAACAGCTGAGGCAGGAGCAGCAGCAGGGTCCTGGCAAACCAAGCGCTTTCACCTGGCAGGGCCTGTCTACTGCACACGGTTAAAATCAGTCTGTACTGGACCCAGTGGTGCCTTTGAAGGTGAAAGGAATGTGAAACCTGAACCTGAATGCTATGTGCTACTTCTGGCCTGTACATGGCAGTTACTCATATTCCATCTGTATATAAGGTATATTTTTTCCATGATGATATATATGATGTATTTATATTATGTACATAAAAAGCCATGGCTATTAATTTATATAATGTAGAATTGTATAGAATTATTTTTGCACAACTTTGCCATAAAGTAGGGTGGTAATGAACTCTTGGAATCAACTACCGTATGTGCATTAAATTCTGCTTGTAAGATAAGATACTTGTTTTATTCACCTTAAAAGTACTGTAAGAATACTCTGCTATATGTACATCTGCTATTGTTATCACTATTCAAAATCATTTTTTTACTTAGCAAATATACTGGTTATAGCTGTTGCTCTGTAATCAGAATCAGATGCGCTATTTCCATTTCATTTATAACTACTGATTCAGTATAAATTATAAGAGTTGTGATTACATTCCTGTGAGCCATGCACTTACATGTCACATCTTTCTGCCTCTTTTTGTGCCAGTGAGGGCAGTAAGTTTGCTCTTTATATGATGTAACTAATTCTTGATAAAAATAAATTATTTTTATTACCAGTGTCAGTTTCTTACTTTAACTGGAATTGAGGTTTCTATACAGAAGTCGAGGAGAGGCAGGAGGACCTGGGGTCGAGGATGGGGACCCCTTGCCGCATGGCTGAGGACCCTGTGGTGAGTGATTAGCCCTCCTAAACGCTAAGAGGTGCCTTTAAAAAAGGGAAGACTAATTCAAATCCTTGGAAATATTTCTTGTTTAGATTCTAGTAATGAGAGCCGAGAACATGCCTAGGCACTGATGGTATGCTTCTAACATTAGGTAAGCACACCCTTAAGTGGGAAACTTCTCAGATATTTGGAATTTTATTTGCATATAAATGCCATGCTAATTTTTGTAATGAAATCATTTATGAGAGTTTTTCTCTTATGTCTTCACCTGAAAGTAAGATGAAAGCCTCTGCTGGAGAAAAGTCCTGATTTTATGCCATAAATATTTAATATACTCAGCCAGGTCCTCTAAAATACCCTGAGACAGGCCTAGATGGTCACGGGGGCTCCTGGCTCTTGCAGCATCCAGCTGGGCTTGCACAGGGCCAGGCCCTGGGGTAACAAATGCAGTGTACTTAACAAACGCTCTGCTCAGTGACTGCTGGTGACCTGAGAGATGTGAGGGCTAAGACTGAATGCTTTCAGTTTTTTTAACACAACCATCAAAATAAATAGTCTTTACGTGTTCTCCTTTTTCTTTTCAGGTTGTTGTACCACTTGACTCTCAGGACACACGCCACCACCCTGCAAGCTGCCGCAAAGGTAACTTTAGCACTCTCTCAGCGTTCGTTCACATAGTACTGCCCTATTCTGGGTTCATAAATGCACAAAATATTAAACTATGAATAGCCTATAGTTGGGAAAGCAGGATATGGGGGAGGATCAAATGCCAGGAGCTGGAGAGAAAATATCACAACTAAAGGACACTGAATTCACATAGAGCTGTGAATGAGAATATCCTTTCCTTAGCTAGGCTTTTAAGGAGAAAAAAAAAGTCAATGAAACATGGGGCCATGGATGACATAGATTTTGATTGCACTGATGAAATAATCCAAAAACTTTATTGACCTATAACCTGATTAGAATATGCGAGATGAGAATCAATATTGTACAGAAAGTTGTACAGAATTTTTTACATAGAAAACTTTACATCTGTACCATATACATTTTATCCATCTGAAAAAATTTTCTACATCCACTGTTAATATGGAATGCTTGACAATCTTGTTTTTTTAACCATCAGAGCACAATTCACAGTATGAATACGTTTCCAGTAAATCTAACCTCCCCAAACCATGCCAGATTTGTTATTTTAATATATTCAACATTAAATTCTGTACATAGAGTAAAATCTACATCAAGCCCCGCCACCCAAAAGAAAAGAAAAGGAAGTGACAGCAACCGAGATTCATTCTGCAGTGATTCAAGTTTCGGTCCATGAAGGATCATTCTATTTTAATGGCTCATCTTTCAAAGCCCTAAGAGAAGTGTATTACAGGTAGTTACGTCAGCAGGGCTATGTTCCACCTTTGTTGGTGTTGATCATAACAAGTGTCAGCCACAACAGCTTCTGGGCATGTTAAACCCTCAAAATAACCACCCTGTAAAAAGGGCAAAACCAAATCCCCACAAAATAAAAAAGACAAGTTCAACCCAAATGTTTAGTGCATTTGACAAAATATTATAGGTATTTAGCAAATGAATAAGAAAATAAAGAAATAAAACAGTGCAGGAAGAACTCTCTAATGTCTTAAGATTTTTATATTACAGACCTGCATCTCTGTACATTTTTCACAGAAGGATCATTACCAGTATCTCAGATAGCCTGAGTGTGCAAAAATCTTCAGAATAGGAATACCATAGTCGCTAAATAATTTTTACCAAGAACAATAATTTCTTCTCCCCCCAACCCCCAATTATAAACATTTTATCCTTCAAAATACAGCTCTCCTGAGTTGTACTTCTTGCAGAAGTTCAAATCTTTACATCTAGAGTTCTTTGGATAAGTTTTACTTCCATACCTGCCAGAAATATGTAGGGCTCTCCCTGCCACTGAGGACAGGGAAGGACATGTGAGCACACAAGCTGACACTGTGGGAACAGGTTTTTTGCTTGTGAGCCCAACACGACAAACAGAAGCCACCAGGTTACAAAAGGGACGGACAGGAGCACTGCAGGTTCGAACTGAAATTCTAAGCTTCTTAGAAGTAACCTTTAGACACAGCAATCCAGAGAAACCATTTTTCAGGTAGGAAACCTCAGCTCCGGGGTCCTTTTAAAGAACGGAGGGATGTAAACGCCAACAGAAAAATACGAAGTTCCCATCATTGCTTGTTTATTCCAAGTTCCTGTTCAGGTGGTTGTGATATCTGAAAAACTACTCCAATTCTCAGAAAAAATCTTCTAAGAACAGCACGAAGTTCAGGAATCAAGTCAAATTGCATAATTTCACATAAGAGAGGGTAGTAGAATGATGCATGAGCTTTAAACTGGGGGGAAATGAATTCTGTTAGTAATGCTCTCATTGCAAACCACAGAACCTCAAAGTGCCTTTAGAAGGAACCCACTTGGGGACAGTGCCCTGGGAGTGAAGACAGGAGATGCATCTGTGTAGAGCAGTGATTATGGATCATGCGCCTGAATGACTGAGACGTATTCAGAACTTAATATATACATGATTCACTTAGTTATCCATCCTTATTTTGGAAAACATTTTTCATTACATTTCCTTGACAAACTTAGGACAAACATTTAGTATTTATCATTGTTTTCCCTCGGATAATAAGCAAAAGTAAGAAGCCAAGCAAGAATCACAGTTTTTATAAACTATGGGTTCCTGAAACTCTTCTGTCTGGTAAACAGAGTTGTCTCTAAAACTTCAAATTCTATCTAATATTATAATATAAAACATGAGGGATCTGCATTCTATTATATTTTTGTTGTAGTTTAATCTCAATACTAGCTGTCTGCCTGTTTTCTCTCCTTGTCTGTTCTCCCACCTCATCAGGTATGAGGGAGTGGTATGACACAATGGTAAGAAGGCAAAGTGTGGGATAAGGCAGATGGATTGGAAGTCCTTCTTGTCCACTTGGCTGCTGGTTGCCGGAAGGTACTTCTCCAAGCTCTACCTGACCCAGGTCAGAGGGGCACACACATGGGCACAGAGCGGCATTACATGGCATCTGTGGGGCCCACAGTGTCAGCCACCAGATTAGGTATTTTCAAACCTATTTAGGGATCACAGGAACCCCCGTTTCCATTTATGTGGGCTGTACATTGGTACATTTTTTAACAAGTAAAATGTGTATTTCTGAAAAGTCTAAATGGTATATACAGCTGATCTTTGTTTTCTACTGGTTAAAATTCTTAAATGAGTTTACGGCCCATTCCCACAGAATCAGTCCCTCTGCCAGAGGAACAAGGGGAGCCTGCCACCCCAATGCAACCATGATCGCGGCCATGCCTGGCAGCTGTCTTGGATGCGACAGGAGAGATTCCAGGGGTTGGGATGGGAGCAGTAGTAGGGGCAGGTGGGGGAACTGTCCTAAGGGATTCTGATTCCTCCCTAGTGCAGCCCTACAGGCTCGCTCACTGGAGAGCAGTGTGGGGTGGGGAGGGCCTCCACCCCCACCTCCCACTCGGGCACGCGCCCCTCAGCTGGGGATGCTGGTAGACAGGTGCCTGGTACTCACCCTACTGTCGCTGATCTTCAGGACTTTAGTTAGAAATAAGAGCAGTAAGTTAGTCCAGGCTTCCCGATGACTTTCCGACGTTAGAGTGAGAAAGTAACTGAGCGCTTCGCTGCAGACGCTGAAATGGAAAAGGTTCCCCATCATGCTTGCTGGTGGTGCACCTGCTGGCCTGACATCACCACGCAGGAACAACTGAGACCGGGAGGACAGTGAACGGTACTAATGTCAACTGGAGCCTATCAGGAATCCCACGTTTTCTTCCTTTTGGAAGTTCTCTTATAAGCTAAACCGCCGTGGAGGAGCACAAGCACAGGACTGGTGTCGAGACTGTGGCTGAAACCCGGGGTGGCCCTTCCCCTCCTGCACTGTGACCTTTATGGTTTGGGGCCTTAACAGCCTCATCAAGAACTGGGGAAACGGCCCAGGTGACTGCCAGAAGTTCTAAAATGAAATTAGTTGGTTTCTGAGAAAATCTATTCTCTCAGGAAGACAAAAGAATACAAGGTAAAAGACTGTATTCTTTCTGAAAGGACAAAATCTTAAGTTGTCATGGAGTAAAAATGGAATGCAAACAAAACTAAAACACCAACAGAAACTCCACATACTTTTTCAAACTAAATGTCAGCAGGAGTGTTTTTCATTTACAGAAATGCATCAGTTTCTAAAAACAAATTTATGACATGAAAAAGAGCCTAAAAATTAAGACCTAGATCTTCCTCCTTTGTCCTGTAACAGCAAAAATAGACAATTTGCTTACATCTCAACAACTCTGCGGAAGCACGTTTGTCTATAAGACCGTGTTAGCTTTTACAATCTCTTCCGCAGGCCCCAAGTCCTCTGCCCAGCTGTGGACTCCCCGGGCACGGCGCGGCCCTCCGCACTCTGTGCTGAGCAGCCGCGTGGGCAGGAGCCCCGAGTCTTACTTTAAGAGCCTCTGCTGGACCTCCTCCCAGGCGCTGGCCCGGCTCTCATCTGTGTACATCCGGAAGAGAATGCGCAGCCCGCAGGCCAGGCTGCTCGTCTCCTGCTTCAGAAGGTTGGGCTTGGATTTGCCCTTGAAGCCTGCAGAGGGGAAGTCGGAGTTAACAGGAGGGGAGCATCTAGTGAAGGTGCACGGCTTGCGTGGAACGCAGAACGGCCACAGGTCAGCAGCCTGCAGGCCCAGGGCCCTTGGCAGGAACGGTCTCAGCTGAACAGTGGCCACAACTTGGGTTGAATCAAGGGGAAAAAGTTAAGTACCATCTATTTACAGAAGCAAGGCTGTACAAGAAGGGAGAGAATGAACAGAGCCTGGGCGGGTTTAATGAGCTGGTAAAGAGACACCATGGATGAAATAAAATTCCTAAGTGTATAGCACCCAGCACTCTGTCAGAGGATTTTGCTGTTCAAGGAAGAGCAGTTTCCTCCTTTTTTATGCATATTCTTAAGCCTCTCACTCAACACTGTTCTGTACCTAATTGGTCCCAAGTAACTATTTCTTTAAAAAATAACACTGTCAGTAAAATTGTTAAAAAGCTTGCTTCTTAAATTTTCCAACTTGTTCAAAAACAAACCTCCCTCCCACTTATGTTCTGGCCACACCCAGGGGAGCAGGCACTCAATACAGATGCCTTCATGCCTGGGACCCTCCCACTTCTTCTCAGCTCTAGTAAGCAGACGATAGGCAGGCCCAGGCTGAGCAGAGAAAGTGGAAACAATGTGAAAACCAGTTAACAGTGTGATTAAACACGGGGAGACCCATCCACCCAGGCAGTTCTTCGGCATTTTCTAGGCCGGAGAAAGACCCGTTGGTGGAGTGTTCACCAACGGCTGGTGAGGACTCAACGTTCACGCTGTGAGTCCCCTTGTGTGACCCCGCCGCTTGGTCACTGAAGGACGTGGCCCGCACAGCATGGCTTACCTGCCTTCCACAGAGCCGTCCTCTGTTCGTTGTTGGAGTTGAAAGCTTTTGCAAATCTGTGCGACTCTAACAAGCAGTCCAGTAGCTTGAAGAGTTGTTGTGATGTTAAAAAGCGATACATTCCTTGGTCTTGAGTGTCCACTCGAACATCAAAGTCCACAGCGTCTCTCTTTGGAAAACAAACCACCACAGCACAGGCACCCACAGTCACAGTTAGAACCAAAGACCACTTCTATGAGCAAGCCATAGAACTTAATCTGTCTCAACAGTAAAAGACCACCTTCTCTTATTAAATCTCCAGAATCTTTATTCCTTGCACCCTTCTCACTGAGCACCACCCCCAATGTCTATGGCTTCCTGCCCACAACTCTAGACCCCAGAGCTCTGCCCCAGGAGACCTTCAGCCTCCACCCCCTTCATGTTCCTTGCCCTGCTTAGGTCCTCACTTATGTTAACCAGTTTCAGACTGTGGACTGTAATCATAAATATCCTTGTGCAAAACCCACCTCTCATCCCTTTAGTAACTGGCTGGCAAACCCCCTACTCTGCAATGGATGAAGGATCACTTGGCCCTAGTACAGCTGACTGCAGCCTTCTCAGTACAGCTTCCTCACGGAGCTGCAAGGCAACACTGGCTCGTGGCTCCTCCTGTCTCCCTGATTCTTGCTTCCAAGCTCTTCACCCACTGCTTCATCGTGAGCTCTCAACCACCAGGCTGCAAGCTCAATCCCGAAACCCCTCCCCACTGTGCCCGCACTCTCAGCCTTGGCCGTGTCCTCAGTCCCATGGTCTGGGCTGACAGCCGTGGGGCGATGGCCCCCAAATAGCCCCTCTCGCTTCGCCTCTGCTCGGAAGCCCAGACGGCAGAGCTGACCCCCTGCACCCACTCACCTGCGCCGCGGCTAAGTTTTCCGCGTCCTCCTTCCTACTTGTGGCGGGGAAGAACACGATGTTGTCGATAGTCTGGATGAGTTCCAGCTGCACAACACATTTAATCAACAGGGCGGCAAACAATTTTTGTTCTGGAAATTCTGTGAGGAAACCCACCCCAATGCACATGCAAACAAAAATTATTTTGAATCCTTTATAATTTCTGTGACATTACAATGCTAAGGAAACATTAACATGTATGAAGGTAACTTGCACACATCACATTGAAGGACAGCCTGCTTCTGCACATGAGCACTCAGTAAAAGCTGCATTTAATCAGCATTTAGAAAAGCCTTAGAAAATTCACTTCTTCAGTAAACAAAAATATTCAAAATAACTGAACAGTGAATACATTCAAGAAGGTGCCAGGACAAATTTTAAAGTAATATTTAGGTTATTCCTTAATAAACTGTATCAAATGGATTAAAAGCTACAGTTTCAATAGCATTTGCTACAAACCCAAGTTTGATCTTTGACTACAGGTAATATAAATTGAGTATGCCAAAGCCTTTGACTGTGTGGATCACAATTAACTATGGAAAATCCTGAAAGAGATGGGAATACCAGACCACCTAACCTGCCTCTTGAGAAACCTATATGCAGGTCAGGAAGCAACAATTAGAACTGGACATGGAACAACAGACTGGTTCCAAATAGGAAAAGGAGTACATCAAGGCTGTGTATTGTCACCCTGCTTATTTAACTTCTATGCAGAGTACATCATGAGAAATGCTGGGCTGGAAGAAGCACAAGCTGGAATCAAGATTGCCAGGAGAAATATCAATAACCTCAGATATGCAGATGACACCACCCTTATGGCAGAAAGTGAAGAGGAACTAAAAAGCCTCTTGATGAAAGTGAAAGAGGAGAGGCAAAAAGTTGGCCTAAAGCTCAACATTCAGAAAACGAAGATCATGGCATCCAGTCCCATCACTTCATGGCAAATAGATGGGGAAACAGTGGAAACAATGTCAGACTTTATTTTTTTGGGCTCCAAAATCACTGCAGATGGTGACTGCAGCCATGAAATTAAAAGACGCTTACTCCTTGGAAGAAAAGTTATGACCAACCTAGATAGCATATTCAAAAGCAGAGACATTACTTTGCCGACTAAGGTCCGTCTAGTCAAGGCTATGGTTTTTCCAGTAGTCATGTATGGATGTGAGAGTTGGACTGTGAAGAAAGCTGAGCACTGAAGAATTGGTGCTTTTGAACTGTGGTGTTGGAGAAGACTCTTGAGAGTCCCTTGGACTGCAAGGAGATCAGCCCTGGGATTTCTTTGGAAGGACTGATGCTGAAGCTGAAACTCCAGTACTTTGGCCACCTCATGCAAAGAGCTGACTCATTGGAAAAGACTTTGATGCTGGGAGGGGTTGGGGGCAGGAGGAGAAGAGGACGACTGAGGATGAGATGGCTGGATGGCATCACTGACTCAACGGACAGGAGTCTGAGTGAACTCTGGGGGTTGGTGATGGACAGGGAGGCCTGGCGTGCTGCGATTCATGGGGTCGCAAAGAGACACGACTGAGCAACTGAACTGAACTGAATATAAAAAAGCCAGAAGAAAACAACAGGAGCTAGATCTGTGAGGCAGGGAGTGAGGGGCTAGAACTGTGACCAACTGGAAGACAGGGAGGGTCAACCAGAGTGCATGCTTTATTTGGATCCAGGTTAGTGGCTGCATCTAAAATGGCCTCCTATTTCCAAAGCATAAGCCCAGAAGTCCATGCAGGCATGCCTAGTCCAGGACTGTAAGAGCAACCACCCTGGAGGTAACCAGTGCTCAGACACGGCCTGGGGTGGGACACAGCTGCCTTCCTCTGGCCTGAACCACTGTGCTTGGAAGGGCCGTTTCTATAAGGACACACAGACCCATGGAAGGAAGGACTTTCCATCTCCATGGCGTCAGGTGAGCAGATGTAGAAACACAAGTTTAGGGAAGACAACTCAACTACTGAGATGCTCAAAAGCAGCAGCACTGACCCAGCCAAGGTCAGTTCTCTGGGGAGCTTTCCAGAAGCTGGATGATCGTCCCTGGTGGGGTGGGGTCGGGGAGGCCCGTACACTGGCCTCAGGACATCAGCTCCAGCACTGGACACCTTGACAACCCTTCAGATTTTCTCTGCTTTTATCACAAACTCCCGTTTCTGGCACCAATTTCTAGAATTTAGTTGTTTTTGGCCACACTTGCAGCTTGCAAGGTCTTAGCTCTCTGAACCTGAGGCATGGCAGTGAGAGCCCTGAGTCCTCACCACTTGGACCCGCCAGGGAATCCCCCAATTTCCAGAAGTTAATTCAGGTTTTAGGAATTTGGGGCAGACAGCCAAACAACTTACTTAAATTTATTCTCTATTAGGTCATGACGTCTCCTTTTAAGATTTCAGAAATGTTGCTGTACTGAACATTCAGTTCTTAGGATTAGGTCTCAAGTCAAAAAATGTAAAAAAACCAAAGATACCCCCCCCCCCCCACCAAGTCCAAGTTGTCCTTTCCTAGCCCTCCCTCATCCAAGTCATAACTACACTCTCAGGTTTCTGGGGCAGGACATGCTGGCCACACCCCAGACTCAGGGAGACTGAGGCTGAGGAGACATGTTCTCACCAGCCACCACGTTTGCGTGGGCATTCAGAGCTGTTGCAGGTGAGGAGCTGGACTCAGCCTCACCAGCAGGGACCAGCAGTGTGTCTGGGGCACAATGTCTATCTGAACAAGTCTGCTTCACAAACTCATGTTAGGGACCATTCCACTGGGGCAGCACCAGCTTCTGAGAGTGAAGGAGGAGCAGAGCAGCCGTAATCTGTGCTCCTCTGAGCCACCTCCTTGGGCACCACCGCCCCGTCCCCTGCACGGAGGGCTCTTGGGTGACACAGGAGCTCTTCCTAAAGGACTGCGAGGGGGTGGCGGGAGGAAGGAAACATGAGCCCTCAGATCAGAGGGGCAGGGGGCAGCACTCTCCATTCCAGTTCAAGGCCTGTGCCCAGATCAGCTCAGTGAAAACTTGCAACTATGTCTTTCCCTTCCAAGGTCCAGACCTGGGGTTGAGAGAGAGCAAAGCCATGTACTGTGGCATTTTCCAGGGTAGACCGAAGCTGGTATGGATTCTAACAGCTGTGCTCCAGAAAACAGGAATGAAAAACGAAAATGGGCAACTCACCACCACCTATCTCCTTTCTAATAAGTGAAACACAGTAACTGAAGCTAGAGGCCCCTTTCCAGGAGGTAAGTATAAATACCGAGGGTTAATAAAAATACCCTGAAAACAATAAACTGAAAATGGATCAATTCCCTAAACGTTAGAGCTCTAAGTATAAAATTCTTGGAAGACAACACTAGGGAAAATCTCCCTGACCTTAGTTTGGGCTGTGTTTGGTTCCTAACCATAACACCAGATGTGTGAGCAACAGCAAGACAAACTGAACTTTAGCAAAATAAGAACTTTCGTGCAATCAGAGCATATCATCAGAAGTGAAAAGATGACCTACAGAATGGGAGAAAATAAACCCCCGCAAATCGTGTATGTGATATGGGGATAGTATCCAGAGTATGTGAGAAACTCCTACAACTCAACACCAACCAACCCAATTAAAAATTAGCAAAGGACACAAATAAGTACTCCCAAAATGATTACAAATGGCCAAAAAGGACGTGAAAAAATACTCAACATCATTAATCAATCGGGAAATGCAGAGTAAAACCACAATAATCATTAAGGAGAGAAAAACAAGACTGAAATGTTTGTGAGGATGTGGAAAAAATGGAATTGCTGGTGGGAATATAAAATTGTGCAGGCACTGTGGAACACATTTCCCGTTTTCCTCCAGGAATGAGGCTATCATCTCAGTGTTAACTTTTGTTCAATAAATGAAATTGAACCAATTTAGTGAAAAACAAGGGAGTCCTCCTTCTTTGTGAAAAGAACTAAAGGTGAGGGGAGGTGCACAGGAGCACCGGGGTTGGGGGGGTGGCCAGCAGCCTCGGACGCCCTGGCCGCTACCTCCCCTCTTGCTGAGGACAGAGGAAGACCTGTTAGGCCCCTCTTCTGCAGGAAGAATACCCACGTGCTTTTAACAAACATCAGCTGAGAGCGCTGTAGGGAAAAAAATGAGCCTTGCAGGTGTCAGCAGAGTCCTGACCACCTGCGAGACAGCCTCCATCAGGGATGTCCAAGCTGCGGCAAACTCAGTAATAAAGTGACCACATAACCAACTACAGTACGTGTGTGTGAGTAAAAGCAAAACTTTCATTTATAAAGTCTGGCATACACAAAACAAAATACATAACTGATTAAGAGAAATAACTCACTTGCTGTGGGTTTAATTTTGCTGATTTCTTCATTCATAGTAGAGACAGAAGCCAACGGAGCTTGCTGTCTATTATCTGCCGATCTTGGTTGAATAGAATCATGAATATCTACAGATTTCTGTGATATTGTATCCTAATTAAAAAAATTCATTTTAAGTACAACAAATAAAGCTTAATGGTGAAAACAGTTTCTATTACATTGTCTTTAAAAAAGTAATTTACATTGTGTCCCTATGAAAATGACACTGCACACACTGCAATAACGGACATAATGGGAAATTATTTAATATCACTACACACAGATCAGCTGGCAATCTTTTAAAGAAAAGCTTATTTTCTGACCCTGAGATCAGGCCTGACACCACCCAAGGGCAACAGATAAAAACGCTAAGCTTCACTGTGTGGCAAAACTTGTCAGCAATATGCATGAACTGTCGTGAAATCCAGACAGAACGTACGTAGTGGGTGCGGTCTGTGCACACTTGGTGCAGGCTGAGCCCAGGAACGCTCTGTAAAGGAAGGGTGTCCTGTCACCCCAGACCAGCATCCAGAAGGGCAGTGAGAAGGTGGCCAACAAGGAAACTGGCCCTGCAGAGAAGCTGACAGGTCCACAGAACCACACCAGAGTCCAGTTCCAGCTACGTGTAACCTTGGGAAAGCCAGGGATCTAGTTCTAAGCTGAGGTTTTCTGGTCTGAAAATGAGCACGTTGTGGAGGATTTGGTAGTAAATGCAAGGCACCTGCAGTGTCAGACGGTCTGTGGGGGCTGACATGACTACTCTGCCAGCTCCACCTGGTTCCAGCATGAGACCAGAAGCAGAGCCAGGGCAGCTGCAGGTCTCAGAGCCAAGGAAGAGACTGTCAAGATCACTGCCAGCCTCCAAAAGGGACCCTTTTTATTTCTTTCAATTTTCGCTTTTGGAATGCTTGCCCACGATTGTATTTTGCAAGGGGGTCATTTATTTTACAGGTTCACGGATCCACAGAGAAATTTTGCTCGAAAACAGACCATGTACCTGATCTAGATGAATTAAGAAGACAAGATCTGGAACTTCTGATATGATGATATTTACATGAGATTTTGGACTTATTACTGATGCTACAATAAACTGAGACTTTGGGGACGTTGGGATGGGATAAATGTCTTAGCCCAGAAGACAGACATGAATTTGGGGGCACCAGAGGGTAGACTGCAGTGGGTTAAATAGTGGCCCCAAAAAGCTAAGTCCAAGTCCTAACCTTTGGTACTTATGAAGGCTACATGGAAATAGGGTCTTTAGAGTTAAGGAACTTTGAGGTCATTCTGAATTTAGGGTGGACCCTAAATCAAATGGCAGTGTCCTTAAAAGAGAGATCTGATACACAGATCTGACTTTACACAGCTACGTAAAGATGGAGGCTGTGAATGGAGTATTGTGTGTACAAACCAAGGAATGGCAGGGATTGTCAGCAGCCAGTAGAAGCTAGAGGCAACAAACCCGGGGAAGGAGTGTGGTCCTGCCGATGCCTTCAGTTTGGACCTCTGGCCCCCAGAAACAGAGAGAATCAACTACTGCTGCTTTAAGCTGCTAAGTTTATTAGTAATTTGTGACCACACACCCAGGAAACAAATATGCAGGGTGAGGGTCTGCTGGAATTCTTTACACTGCTTTTCCAACTTTGCTCTAAGGTACAATTTTTATCAAAATTTGATGTTTAAACGATATCCAATAACATCTTCAGCCTTGCATGTATACCCTTATGTAAACTGGTATTATGCAGGCACTTGAGAAATCATGTTAATCTTCGTCTCAGAACCATCTATATTTTGCACCATCTTTCTAAAGGAGCTGGGCCCCTATTAAAGCATCTGCCCCATGGTAAAATTTCTTATCAGGAATAGTTCAATGATTTAAAATAAGCATGATTTATTTAAACTTACCAACTGGTTTTCACTCACAGGAGATGGGGTTGGGGGAGCAGTTTCTCCAGAAATGGGACGCCAGGTCAAGAGCCTTTGAAATACCAAAACCATACCAATCACTGAGAGCGTGAGACGTGCCACAGCCAACACACTTTGAAATAAAATAAGCTGGGGAAGTTCAAGTTGTCCTACAAATGATTCGGGTGCCTGTCAGGCAGCAGGATTATGTCTTAGTTTCCCCACTAGTAAAAACTCACCTATGATTCAATTCCAAACTTATCCCTCAGAAAAGGATGACAAATAACTATGAAATAGTATTTACCAATAAAGTTTCCTTAGACTATTCACAGTAAAATAAATGCTGAGATTTTTAAAAAATTCAGAACCACTGCTTGGTTTAATCTGCATGAATAAAATGTCATAAAAGCACTTCATTGTGACCCAAATTTAGATGATGAGACTAAAGGTTCTGGTTTATAAAATAATTCATATATCTGTTACGGTTTATAGGAGTTTGGTCTGTAATAGACACAAATTCATAGAACCCTGAGATATCTGACAAAGCATTTGTTAGGAGAAATCACTAGTGACTATCAAATCTTTTATGTCCAGCATTCAATAGAAAGTGGTATAAAATCTTACGCATGTGGGATTGTGGTTTTGAAGATGTCCAGTGTGCAGTTGCAGGTTTTATCCCAGATTTCTAGTGTAAATTTTTCACCATTCAGAATAACAACATTCTCTAAGCAGTTTGTACCAGATCGTGCCAACTGCTCATTGTCTGGAAAAGAAAAGAGCAATTCATTTGTGTATCACCAGGGTCACATTTAACACTGTGTCATTTATCGGGACAGACCTACCTTGCTGCACACACCAGTAGAGCTGGGCAAAAATGTCATCCAAAAGGACATCACTGAGCACTTCTAAATACTGGGTGAACACGTCACAGATCGCATAGAGGGCATGATTACATGTTGTCGTCATCCATTCGGCCTTCTACAAGGGAGACAGTAATCACATGAAGGTCAGGCCAGTCTTAGTTACAAAGAAAGTGTTTGCATATTTAAAATAAGACTGTCCATGTTCCTCTAGAATATAATCTAGAATATACTCACCTCAACTTCATATCTGATACCTATTTCTCATTATCTCATAAATCTATGTATAGAATAACTATTTTCTGCACTGATTATAAAAAACCATCACTGCATTGTCCTGTTATTAGTGTCTGCTGCTTAAAAGTCATAGCATTAATTGCAACAGTTGGTCTTGCTTCAGAATATGACAGAACATGGAAAAAAAAAATAAGAGGAAGGAAATGATAAGAATTTTCCAAGTGGGGTTAGCATAGGTTTAAAATAAAACTGGTGTAATTTATTTTTCTCAAATGGACTAATGTGATTCATCATTCATGGTTTTATGCCCCTGAATAAACATATGTCTACTTAATAACATGTTTTAAGTAAGAGCCTACCTGTAGATCTAAAGTAAAATCCGCAGGTCAGAGAGGCCCCCAAATTTGCATTTAATACACTATATGGAACGAAACACAAAGACCTGATCTTCTCTCCCCACAAACACTGAAACACATTCTGTAACTGGTTTGTAATAAAAGACCTAATTAAACTTAAAAGCTTTTGCACAGCAAAGGAAACAAACAAACAAAAAACACCCTCAGAATGGGAGAAAATATTTGCAAAGGAAGCAGCTGACAATGGACTGGTGGTGGTTTAGTCACTAAGTCGTGTCCGACTCTTGTGACCTCACGGATTGTAGCCCACCAGGATCCTGTGTCCATGGGATTTTCCAGGCAAGAATACTGGAGTGGATTGCCATTTCCTTCTCCAGGGGATCTTCCCGACGCAGGAATGAAACCCAGGTCTCCTGCATTGCAGGCAGATTCTTTACCGACTGAGCTATGAGGGAAGCCTGACAAGCGATTAATCTCCAAAATATACAAACAGCTCATGCAGCTCAATATCAAAAAACAAATTAAAAAATGGACAGAGATCTAAAGAGACATTTCTCCAAAGAAGACATACAGATGGCCAAAAAGCACATTAAAAGATTCTCAACATCATTAGTTATCAGAGAAATGCAAATCAAAACTATCATGAAGTCACTTCAGACAGGTCAGCATGGCCATCATCAAAAAAATCTACAAATTATAAATGCGGAGAAGGCGTGGAGAAAAGGAGACTCTTACATAGCTGGTGGGAATGTAAATTGGTGCACCACTGTGGAGAAGAGTATGGAGGTTCCTTAAAAACTAAAAATAGAGCTACGGCTACCAGGTGCTGCTGCTGCTAAGTCGCTTCAGTCGTGTCCGACTCTGTCCGACCCCATAGACAGCAGCCCACCAGGCTCCCCCGTCCCTGAGATTTTCCAGGCAAGAATGCTGGAGTGGGTTGCCACTGCCTTCTCCAATGCATGAAAGTGAAAAGTGAAAGTGAAGTCACTCAGTCGTGTCCGACTCTGTGCGACCCCATAGATGGCATCCCAGCAGGCTCCTCTGTCCATGGGATTTTCCAGGCAAGAGCACTGGAGGACACAGCAATCCCATTCCTGGGCATATATCTGGAAAAGAACATGATCCAAAAGGATACATGTACCCTGATGTTCACTGCAGCACTGTTTACAATAGCCAGGACACGGAAGCAACCTAGATGTCCATCAACAGGGGAGTGGATAAAGACAATGTGGTGCATATGTATATCAGTCATAAAAAGGAATGAAAGAATGTCATCTGCAGGAACATGGAAGGACTTGGAGACTGTTGTATTGAGGAAAGTCAGAGAAAGACAAATACCATACGGTATCACTTACATGTGGAACCTAAAAAAAATGGGTACAAGTGAACTTACCTACAAAAACAGATACAGAGGTACAGATGCAGAAAACACACTTATGGTTACCAGGGAGTTGGGAGTGGGGGTAGGGAGAGGGATAAATTGGGAGATTGGGATTGACATATATATACTACTATGTATGAAGTAGATAACTAATAAGAATCTACTGAACATTACAGGAACTCTACTTAATACTCTGTAATGGTCTATGGTTTTTCCTGTGGTCATGTATGGATGTGAGAGTTGGACTGTGAAGAAAGCTGAGCGCCAAAGAATTGATGCATTTGAACTGTGGTGCTGGAGAAGACTCCTGAGAGTCCCTTGGACTGCAAGGAGATCCAACCAGTCCATTCTAAAGGAGATCAGTCCTGGGTGTTCTTTGGAAGGACTGATGCTAAAGCTGAAACTCCAGTACTTTGGCCACCTCATGCAAAGAGTTGACTCATTGGAAAAGACTCTGATGCTTGGAGGGATTGGGGGCAGGAGGAAAAGGGGATGACAGAGGATGAGATGGCTGGATGGCATCACCGACTCGATGGACATGAGTTTGAGTAAACTCCTGGAGTTGGTGATGGACAGGGAGGCCTGGTATGCTGCAATTCATAGGGTCGCAAAGAGTCGGACACGACTGAGCGACTGAACTGAACTGAATCTATACGGGAAAGGAATCACAATGAGTGGATAGATGTATAAATGAATCACTGCTGTAAAGCAGAAACTAACACAATATTGTAAATCAGCCATACTCAAAAATTAAAAAAATTAAAAGACAGTGAAATAAATTAATAAAACTTACCATGTATTCTTTATTCAATTTAGAATAATAAGTCACTATGGATACTAAGTAGAACTACTGATGTTTTAGCTGTGACAGTATTAAAATGAGGAAAAGATACTGAAAGTTCAACAAAAATACTGAAAACCTTAACTCACTTCTATTGTCAAAACTGCATTGTTTTGATGACAGAAAACATGCTACAAAGATACACTACTATATCATAATGCCTTAAAGAAGAAATCTCTAGGATTTTTTTTCTGTTCACTGTGCTTTATTTGAAAGACTAAAATGTATTAGGAAAAAAGAACCTTTTGACTTGACTATATTAAATAAAAATCTCACCTCTGTCTGCTGTTCTGGCAATTTCATGTTGTCAAAGATTCTGAAAACAATTCTAAATAAATCCTGCCACCAGTGTTTTTCGTAAGTGTGGCCGTAAGTTTTCATTATTTCAAACATTACTGTTAAACCCCTAAAATGAAAAAATATAATTAGAAAAGCTAGCATAATACATCAGTACTTATTTTTATAAGTCATTTCACAAAGTTACTGAAAGCTAAGTTTAAAACACTCAATACTAAACTTTTAAGAAATTTAGGTTGTAAAACAGAGTTTTTTAGGATGAATTGTTTAGGGGAAAACTCCAAAAGCCCTGGCCTTCAGTTTTTTATTTTTCTTCTACTCCCACTCCCATCACTGCAGCATTTAAAAAAGTTACATGGGAACTACAGAGTGAGAAAGATTATAATTTTGGTGAATACTAATTCTGTGGCTCCATGACCATGGAAGAAAGTATACTGATATGTCTAAGAACAAAAAAAATTAGATTTTAGAAAATCTTTTTCAAAGAACTATAGGAATTTTTAGCTAATACCCCACTTGTTCATGTAATATCCTCAAACTAAAGGACTTCTCAAACTAATTCACTGGGACCCCCACTCTCGTGGGCAGGGTGCCATTCCCCAGCGTGCTGGGCCAGGGCAGCATGCGTCACAGGGTGTGGAGGAAGTGCTCCTGGAGAGTGAGCTGCTTCAGTACGCCACTCATTCTCTTCTGAGTAAGTGTTAAAACGGAAACTCAAAACTGCCTTCTGATTCCTTATTATCCTTCTTGAAAAAAGCTTGATCTTTTCTCTCTCGTTACATTTCTTTTAAGAAAATATAGGTACCCTTCCACTCAGAAAAGATTTGTATTTCCCAAAGTCTGGTCATAAGTCAGAACAACATTTCCTGTGAAGCACTCCTTGAGGACCTGAGGGCTCCCTGAGATGGTCTAGCTCATGTGCTGCAATGCTACCGCCTGGGCCTGGTACCAATACTCACGTGGTACACAGGAACACGCGGCTGTTCAACGGATGTGAAATCTCCTTACGGTAGTTTGGTTCTAAGACAAGTTAAGTGTGTTTGCTCTGTAAAATACCTAATGTGTAAAACTACGGTAAAGGAATTTCTGTGGAAGAAACACACTGTATGTTTCCCAGAAAACCCACTTAGAGGTTTTCTGGGAAAACCCATGCCCGCCACCCGCCCACAACCCCCCCTCCATACACACACACAATGAGACAGGGCTGGTTCTTCCTCCCACTCCAAGTAACTGGATGCTGAATAACCCCCATGGCTGGGCTGGGCAGACATGAACATCCTGCTTCTTGCAGGCCCCCAAAGCAAACACAGATCCACAGAAGTTCCCAAGGCTTTTCACCTACTGAAGGAGTTCTGCTGAATATTTAAGTTGCTGGTATACAGAAAAGAATATGGAGGGCTCTAAGGTAATTATTTAACCCTAAGAAGGAAATGGCAACCCACTCCAGTGTTCTTGCCTGGAGAATCCCAGGGACAGGGGAGCCTGGTGCGCTGCCGTCTGATGGGGTCGTGCAGAGTCAGACACGACTGAAGCGACTTAGCAGCAGCAGCAGCAGCTACAGAATTCTGAGGGACTCAAATGAGAATGCATGTGAAAGTACTCTATAACTAGTGTGTTATACAAATCGCAGTGCTGCATTTTTAGATGTAATTGAAATAACTGCCTTTACAAATCCTGGAGTGAGGTAAGAAAATCAAAGCCATCCCTGGACAAAGCTTCCTCACATTTTCTCTCTCTTTACCACCTAGAACACTTATTTTCTCTTAAGAACTAAACCCATCCATAATCTGAACATAGGATACAGTGAAAAGCAAGGGAGCATGGTCCCAGCAAGGATGGGTAAGAGAGTAGGAAAGCAGGTCTGTCCGTCCCTGGCCAAAGAGATTTCTACAAATAAACACGGGCAGGGAGGGAGTGCTGAGTTTCTGTGACTTTCAGTTACCACATCTTAGTTGTTCTACTGAAGTGGTGGACATCTGAGAGTGGTATACATAATCAATTAGGGGGCTAGCTTGAATTTTATCAAGTTTCCTAACAGGTCCACTGAGAAAAACTCCTCAGGGCCTAAATGTGAAATGAATGTCAAATGTGCTTGTGATGACTAAATTCTGTGACAAGTTTCCAGGTGTGAGAATATTTTGGATTATTTTAAATTTCCTAAGAATCTGTTGTAACAAATAACACTCTAAAAATCAAAAACACTCTAAAAACAAAAAAGGCTATAAAACAAATTTAACCTTGGCTAGGGATGGGTGTGGTTCTGGCATAAGAGGAGGGAGGAAGGAGAGATTCATTCTTTTATTACATTCTATCACTGATTTGTTACAAGTCTATACTACCTTTCTGATGTCCTGCTGACAGATATTAGGATACTCAAGTTGGTCATTTCAATTTGGCAGTCAAAAATACAGAGTGAGAAAAACTACGTTATGGGATTGATAAGAACGCTAAGAAATTCATCACAAGTTCTTGTGAGAATAAAATGTGTGCACTGAGCATGTGTCTGGTTCCATCATACCCACAGCAGTTTCTTCACAAATGCAAGGGGCAGTCATACAGATCTTTTATTGAGAATATACTTTTGAAAGAGTTCTTTTTCAACAGGCCTATGTTACTCAAAACTAAGTTACTGGCCAGTCTTCAAAGAGAAATGGTTCTTTACCTAAAAGCCACCAGGGACATGCATTTGGAAATTCTTTTCTCATTCATCAGAAAATAAAGTTTGGGACTAACTTCAATTTCTGATTGGAAACAAAAGTATGAAAAGACAGAATGTGTAAATTAACACGGAATCTAAAATTCAAACTTGGAAATAATCAAAATTTAAGGAAAAGTAATCTATTTCCATTTTGTGTTGTTCTATTTAACATATTTTAAAATTTGCCTATGTAATAATTACTATATTTGATCGAGTTAAACTTACATTCACATAAAAAAGTTTAATTTGATTAAAGTCAAAATAACCCTTGCAAAGTTTTAATTACAAATACTGATTGTTACCTGGTTCTTACATCTAATTTGCATCTATTGATGATACATGATAACTCGAAGAGAATTGGGAACCAGCCTCTCACCCACACTCTGTCTTCAGGTGCCACATTCATGTCATCACTTGTGTACTCCTTGAAAGCCTTTAAAAAGAAAGGTGGGTTTATTAAAGACAAGGTGTTAACACCTGTACACATTTCTCCAAAGCAGTTTTTAAACACTTTGCAAATCAAAAATGAGCAATTGGTTTAAAAAAAACTTATAAAAAGATGGAGATTATAATTGCCTAGAGAGCATGGAATAGAGTCCAAAAGCTGCTTTCAGCTCCAGCTCCATCATCAGCTTTCCATTTCAGGCATTTAATGGTTATAACATCACATAGCCACACCACCACACTGGGGAGGTGTGTGGGTCGAATGCATGTAAGCACTGCACACCCCACAGGTCCACGTCAGCATGTGACAGAAAATCTATGAAGCCATCTTTTCTCCTAATGACAGTTTCAAAGATATGCAAGTCAAAGCTGGCTGCCGAGTTGCCAATTCAAGCTTTCACTCCAGTGCTTACAGCCACACTCATCCACAGTTACCTTCAGTGCTGCAGAGCTTGACACACAAAAAACAGTGTATCAAGGTAATGGCTGAACACACAGGCTTGGGCTCAAATCCTGTCTCCTTCACTATCCCTATGAGCAGCGGCACATTTTGAGCTTCTTTGTGCCTCAGATTCCTTATTTAATGGGGCTATAACACAATCTTTCTCATAAAGCTGTTATTGAAAATTAAACAAGTTTATACATGTGAAACACTCAGAAAAATACCCCGTCTTCAGTAAACGTGACAACTCAAGATAATTTTGAAAAATGCTTCATATCCCCTAGATTCCCAAATAAACTTAGATCTCAGACTAGAAATAAATGCTAAGTCACATTTTGTTTACTAAACAATGCTATACCTGAGGTCTATCAGACACGTATTTTGCACAATGGCGAATAAGTCGAATTGCTTCCATACTTGTATCTGGGAAAGCTGCATTGCACGCAAATTCAGACAAACATTTCACTGCATCCTGGAAAGAATCAATGGTCGCTGGAAAGTGTTTTTCAAACACAAGGGCTATAAGGGAGAAAAACATATCCAAATAATTAAAGATTTTCAATTATTCCTAATTATACCCAAATACACCAAGCTCTAGATGTAATGGATATTTCTTGAAGGTTAAGGGTTTTGATTCCAGAAGATATGGGTTCCAGTCTGTCTTGACCAGTCACCTGAATGCCATGGGTAGTGGGAACAGCGAGATAGGCTTGTGTTTTGTTTATGCTATAAACCCAGCACCTAACAGAGACTGCTGGTACACTCAGATGGTAAAGAATCCACCTGCAATGCAGGAGACCTGAGTTCAGTACCTGGGTGAGGAAGATTCCCTGGAGAAGGGCATGGTAACCCACTCCAGTATTCTTGCCTGGCAAATTCCATGGACAGAGGAGTCTGGTAGGCAAGTCTATGGGGTTGCAAAGAGTCGGACATGACTTAACGACTAAACAACAACAAAGTGCTTATTATTAGCATAATACTTAATTTACTAAATTTAAGCAAACAACAAATGATAGCTATGGTGATGTCATCATTCTTGATGTTGATAACAATGACGGTCATTATTATCTTCTAAGAGAGGCTTATTTGACATCTTAGGTGTTTCAAGTCAAAGGAGGTTATGTAGTACAGTAGTCAGAAACAAAGGCTATGTCTTAAGACTCTGGTTTTGCGCCTCAATCCATCACTCATTAGTTTTGTGTCTTTAGACAAATAAATTACATAACCTCACTTTATCTACGTTTCCTTATCTAATTTTAAAAAAAGATAATATTTTTCTCATATAGTTATTGTGAAAATTGAAGAAAATACATGCAAATTGCTTATAGTGCTTGCCATGCAGTAAACATTCAATAAATGTTAACTATAATATTATAATAATGGTAATACTATCACTTTTTACTCTGCTTCTATAGGCAAAACTTGGTAAAGTTTTGGTAAAGCCCATGACAAGCCAATAATCTTACACTTCAGCTATCCTCTGAACACACTGAAGTTGTGTTGTGCTGTGTTCTAACTTGAACAGAGCTTAGGGGATACTTACTGACAATATGTCCCGTTGTCTGAAATGCAAGCTCAACGATGCTTTCATCTTGATCCGATGCAGCAAGATGAAATACAGAGAAGATGTTCTTCCATCCGGACCGAATGTTAGCAGCTTGAGAGTTAACCATCTGTGCTATACACCGTACAACCATATCGCGAATTGTTGGAGACCTAAAATAGTAATATGATTGCTTGGATAAATCTCATCAGGCTTTTTTTTTTCCCTTCTCTTCTGTTCCACCTGCCCCCCTACCAACCCACTACTGTGGAAAATACACTATTTTCCTGATGTTAAGCAGTTCAACAAATATAATACCTGTTCCGTTTCATTATATGTTCAAAAGGTCTTAAGAAATCCTTCTGGAATCTGAAATTAGCAAGCTCCCCTTTCTCTAAGAACTTCATTGACAGCTGCCTCAGGGAGTCTACTGCAAAAATAGCTACATCTTCATTAGGATTACAGCCAACCTGTAACAGCAACAGAAATAGAGGATGCTAATATCAGCAGAAAAATCGGTAATTTTCTAGAAAAATATATCATTAATAGCAAAGACAGGTAAATTCAAAGATTCTCCATATGGCATTAAGTATGCTAACAATATTTCTCAACAAGAAGAACATATTTTAACTAAATTCTTGAAACCTAGAACAAT
>SJYQ01005164.1:184871-239515 GCA_006410935.1 Redunca redunca | reverse complement strand
AGAAAAAACAAGACAAAGTATTTTCTAATCTAATTACAAAAAAATGTAATAAAAAAAACTGCTTAGAAAGGAAAAAGGTCTCAACTAGATTATGGTAAGGGAATTTTAAATAACAAAAATAAATTACAAATTAAGCAAATTGTAAAATTACTAAAATACCTTATTAAAATGATCTCCAATAACTTCCCAAATTCGAGACCATTGCAATCTTATTCTTCCCATGTTGTAATATGATATTTCTACTATTTTTTGCAGACTAAACATTCTTGGATGCGTAGTAGAAAGTAGTTCATCCATAGACACAGCACAGAGCCAACGGACAAAATCCACTATAATAGAAATGGATTAACATTTACTTTAAAGCTTAAAGTCTTTTAACCCAAAGTCAGTTTTTAAACTGAATGTACATACTTACCAATGGCATTTCCATCTAGCCTTGTGGACCCTGTAAATATTCTAAAGAAAAAAACAAAAATCACAATGCAAAAATTTATAAAGTCTCATTTCTGATGTATCAATTCAAAAACAAGTGGCCTAGTTTACTAGCTACTTTTATATGTAACTGAATGTGTACTTTTTACCAGATAGTTTAGTAACAAGTGTAGTTGGAATGTACCCCCCACCCTTGTACTGAATGATATTAGAGAATGAATACATTGCTGCAATATTACTAGTAAATTTATCAACACTAGGATGGGTATTTCATGAGCCTCAAAATAAGAGACTATTAATTTGTAAAACTAATGACTGGCATACACAAAAACACTTCTCAATTTTCCTGAGTATTTACTAGTTTAAACGTTTTCTTACAATGAAAACTTCTACTTTACTTTTATAAATAATGTACATCTGATTAAAAAATCTCATGTTGAATTACAAGTGATGAATAAAACCTTACAAATAGTTTTCAACAGTTTAACTAACAAGTAACTAACCCCTTTTCTTAGAGCATTCAAATGTTCAGAGTTACGCTATGCTATCCAGCTTTGCCCTGCCTCTTCACTGAACTCTTTTTCTGTTTCAAAGTTTCATAAAAGATTTCAGCATAAACACATTAGTCCTCTTACTTTAAAGTCTGCATGTGGTGACTTCAAGGATAAATTGATATTCCTCAATGTAAACTGTACATGATAGGATTTGGACGATAAAAAGGAAACCTCAAAAGCAGGAGCAAGTCAAATATTAAACTTAGAAACAAAGGGAATCATAGTAAAAGTACAGCTACCAGCAATCACAGGGTGGGTACTACCCAAAGTGCTTTGTATCTATGTCTACCTATCTATCTATCTATTTGTCTATATATCCACTCATATAACAACCGCAGATACTATGGAGAATGTTAGACTCCCAACCTTATCAAGACAGAAACTGAGGCACAAAGACATATAATAACTGTCTAAAAATCACAAGGCTACTATGTACTAGAGCCAGTCAAACCAGGACAGGCCGACCCCAGAGTCCACCCTCTCAACCACCTCACACTTATCTGAGCAAAAACAGAATTTAAACATTTACAATACATTCTAGTTTTTTCCTACCGCTGCTGCTGCTGCTGCTAAGTCACTTCAGTCGTGTCCGACTCTGTGTGACCCCATAGATGGAAACCCACCAGGCTCCCCCGTCCCTGGGATTCTCCAGGCAAGAACACTGGAGTGGGTTGCCATTTCCTTCTCCAATGCATGAAAGTGAAAAGTGAAAGTGAAGTCGCTCAGTTGTGTCCAACCCTCAGCGACCCCATGGACTGCAGCCTTCCAGGCTCCTCTATCTATGGGATTTGCCAAGCAAGAGTACTGGAGTGGGGTGCCATTGTCTAAATGTTTTCAGTGTATCACGATTTTTCAACCTCTATGCCCTTGAAGGTCTATGCATTCTGGCAACAGTGAATAATGAAAACAAGAAGGAAAAGCAGTTTAAAAACTGATAAGGTAATAACTCAGAATCTGATCTCCTGCTAAAGAGATATCTTCAGATTTCTTCTATTGCTCTTGTGAGTAGAACAAAACAAAAGTTCAAAACTCTGACTGAAAACATTATGGGGGGCGGGGAGGAAGAGTAACGGGGCCTCAGTGAACCTAGTGGTTAGACTGGATCCAGAAATGTAAAATAAAGGCTACAGACCTCTCACATGAACAAAAATGAGAAGTGCTAGACTCTGCATTATGAATGTCATTAGCTGTTTCTCAAACTAGAGGTGTGCTCCTGGAAGGCAGTGGCTATAAAACCCATACCACAAACAAAGCCCAACCTAAACAGTACAAGGGAAACAACAGCAAAAACAACAGAGGAAACAAAGGACCTTTTTCAAGCAAGGAGGACGCAAGTGACAAAGAATGGGAGGAAAGAACAATAGCAGAGAACTCCAGGGAAAGCTGCAAGGACCCCTCTGAAGACGGCCAGAGAGAACGGCAAGCAAACAGCCAGGCTCTGCAGACTTGGGTGACAGTGTGAGCAGGGGAGCATCCGTCCTGGGAAAGAGCATTTTGATTTCCACTCTGGTAGCCTCGGAGGGGTCACTATATTTCTAAAAATGCTCCATTAAAGATAAGTCATATAGGAGAGCAGAGTGGTCTAGGGAGGCATTCACAGTAAAGCCTTAATATACTAAGGCAGAAAAGAGCTATGCTTCACAACATCAACTATAAAATGGATTCTTCACGCCTGTGTGACAAGCAGAGAACAGAAGCATGAGAATCTTGTGTGTTAATATTAAAAACACACCCCTGAAAAGTACAAGTAGGAAAAAAAGATTGACAGATTTCCTGAATTCTTACACATTATGATAGTGATGAAACAATGCAAAAAAAAAAGATGAAACTTGCAGATTCTAGATCAAATCAACTTCAAGCTGTATGCAACACACACAGGCAGATGAAATGACTGCATATCTAAAGTCTTCATAGTGAAAATATCAGAGGTAACATTTATGGCTTAGACTCAACTGAAAGATGTTTATGAGAAAACAGGAGGAGTAGTCCATATTTTCTGATAGGTGACAGAATATTCCAAAGTGTGGGACAGGTCAATATAAAGCCAGATCTGGTATGCTTAAAAAAAAACTATTAAATAAAAAACTATGCTACCTAACTTTTGACTTTGTAAATCATTCCTGGACAAAATCCACCCCTGCGAAGTTGAGTAACATTTAAGAAATAGCTGGTTTAACGCCTAGAAAATGTTTTCCTAGGAAATCCGAGAGGATCAGGGACTCCAGGTTAAAGTGACTTTATACTCTTAAGTTCTAATAATACAGGATTCCAAACACGAAAGTGAAGGTAATCAGAAAATTTTACCATTTTAAAGCTTTTGATGGAATAAAAATTTTTCCATTAAAAAACAGAACCTATTTATAATTAAGCAAAGAATTACTATTTTCATTTTGCATGTTTAGTTCTTATACTTATCACAACAGATTATTCAGAATAGGCCTAAGGTCAGAAAAACAACATTTTTGCTGAACAAGTACAGGACTTTCAAGGATGATGCCTGACAATACTCTCAACCACTGTCTTGACTACCAGGGCTGTCTCACTGAGTCAGCCTATGGAATCAGAATATCACAAATAAAAATAAATTCAGATACTCAGAAAGAAATTCAGAAGCGATTTAATGAGAAACTGTGATACGTACCACATAAGAATAATATAAATCTTGTAACAAATCAAAGATGTAAGTTTTGATGCTTTTACTATAAGGTAAAATGTAAATATTGAGGTTGTACATGAAAGTGTGGACCCTGACTTTATGTTGTACAAGTATCTGGTGATGATGAGTCTGAGACAGTGATGTACTAATAGAACTTGTGCTAAGACTCCTCTGAAATGGCACAAACTCTTAAAATGGAGAGGTAGACCACCTGTTCAAATGAATGACATGTTTCTCGGCAGTGAAGTGGCCCGCTGGATAAATCAGAACTGGCTTTGGTCACATAAAGTATGCTATGGCAACAAGACTAGGAAGTAAAATGTGACTCTTGTCTGGGTAGATTCTCCTAACAATGGTGATGTGCTTTTGGGTGGCTAGAAAACCATCTGGAGGAGGTCTACCCTGGCAGCAGAAGGACAGACACTACAGCTGGTGCTATTCCTCAGATTCTTTGCTAATGAAAGTGTCACTGTAATCATCACGACCAGACTGGCCTGGCTGTGGGGAGGAGCAAGTTATCTGACTCCCCTCGTCTCAGTTTCCTCATCTGTAAATTGAGGACAGTAATAATACGTATCTTATAGGCTACTAAGAGGATTAAATGAAGTAACACATGGAAAGCACCTTTTCTGTTTGTTTAATATAATCAGTTATATATACATCCACTCTTTTTAAAAATTCCCTTCCCAGAAAGCAACTCTGAAAAGCACATGTTAAGCCTCTGAGTTATACTGTAGATATAAAATGATACACAATCTTTTTTCAACCATCATAAGAAAAAGGCAAATTAAGCCCCCCCCCTCTACCCCCCAAAAAGCAAGTGGGCACATGGACACTAAGAATTCCTTCCAGGTAATAAGTTCCAGGGAGTAATGCAAGGGTCAGTAACAACTAAACACTCTAGTTCCATCTAAGAGCAAAAAGTTTTCATCTACAGCAAAGTAAAATAATACAGTGGGAGTCACTAGGCATCAAGGAAAGATTATAATACATACTGTATTTTTGACAGTTCCCATCAGAAGTGTTAAAATGTAAACACCAGTGTTACAAAATGTTTCAATTATTTGGGCATCCATACGGAAAACAAAACTAGACATTATTTTGAATACTGGGGAATTTTAAAATCTAGAATATTCTATAGTAAATATTCTATAATATTCTACAGTAAAACAAACCATAATATATTATTTTAGAAATATTTAGATATAGTCTTTTAGAAAACCAGACTAGAGATGAGGAATATCTCTTAATGTATATACTATAAAATATAATTCTCCCCAGTGAGAACTGCCAGCAAACCCTTTCATTTTCCCCATAATGCAATCCCATATCATACACTCAGGAAGATAAATTATACTCTATTTTCAAATAGGAATAATAAGGGGAGTACATTTTTTATAAAGGGAATTTTTAAAAAATAAAGGAAAAGAAAAACTGTGTTCTGTGTTCTTTCTCATCAAGGTTAACATTTCCCTAATGCTCACTAATGTTTACTGTGACTTAAATTTTCATACTGTTTATCTCGTTCCTATATTCTGTGACTTAAAAGCAAAATTGTAGGTACTTCATTTAAATCATAGCACATCACTGTACAGTCTTATATTACCTAAGGAAAGATATTTTGGCAATCATTTTTTTTCTTTTTACTAATAAGCAACACACATCTAAATGCTATAGAATTAAAACAGTATTCATCTGAAAAGGGAATAAAACAGATACCTTACCTATCTACAGCAACAACAACACTTTGAGAACTGGTTTCTCCAATGGATTCCTGAATACTTGCTATCTGCTTCCAGTCCACATTTCCTCCAACTACCACACAGAAAAGAGAGCATTTCAGTGTGAAAATAATTCAGTGAAAGAATGTACTTACAGTTCTAAAAACACATTTCTAATAACATTAGTTATTTTCCTAATGAAAGAAAGCTTTGGGTGAACAATTCTTTTTGGCATCAGTGACTTACTGAGTTATACTGAGTGGTATACAGACATGGGTAAAGACACAAACTTATTTGCAAAGATCACACAAATTAGGGACACTGAAATTTTTAATCACTCAATGACATTAGGCAGCATTTCTCTCAATGTTTAAGAGAAACCCCCTCCCCCGACCACTCACCCCTGCACTGCACAGCATACAGAACCTCCCCAACCAGGGACAGGACCTGTGCCCCCAGCAGCGGAAGCGAGGAGTCTTAGTCACAGACCACCAGGGAAACCCCTCCCTCAGCATGTAAGAAACAGAACCAACCCCAGTTCCAAATGTATCAACTTAGGATTCCCAATTCCATACAATTAGATCTCTCCTATAATGTAATCTTCAGTTCCTTGTTTACAAATGTTCACTGAAAATTCAACTGGTATGCTATAAGATTCAAAAGAATCACTTGGTTTTTTACCCCAACATTGGTCCCATGTGTTTGTAGACAGCAAAACAATTCCCCCAGTTCTCAAGCTCTTAAATATCTTTCCCTTCTTCCATTATCACTAAATCTTTCTTCTGGCCTGTTTTTCATTTGATTCATTCATTTTCATTCCTACTTAGTTTAGACCATTATCATTTCAGGACTGGATTACTGTAACAGTTTACTGCCTTCCTTTTTGCTGATTCCGCCCGCACCCCTTTAATCTCCTTTCTTTTTCTGGAGATTAATTTTCCTAAATAACCACCTTTATTTTGCTTACTATTATTTTCAGGATAAAGTATAAACTTTTCAGCCTAGGACTTAACGGAGCTCCCTCCAACATATGTCTCTATTCAGGTCATCATCTAAAGTTTACCTACTGAGACCCAACCTGAGTTCTCAATGGATTCCCCTTCACCTTCCTCTGAATGAAGTATTTACTTAAATAAGTACTGCTCAACTCAGAATTTCTTCTTTACTTTCTTACTATAAATCACTTCAGGTGTGTCCCTGTTGCCTTCTCAGCCAGATAAAAAGTTCCCAGGTTAGGAAGCAAATCATACACTTTTTTTGGTCTTCCTCTACCTTACTTGAAGCAGATGCTCAACAAGTACTTGCTGACTGACTAGACACTCAAATGACTTTCTGAATGCAGATGTAACAGATGGTTTTATTTAAACCAGCTGAACTCAAAATCTGCTCCAGGAACTAAACAAAGGGAAAGGAATGTGATCCCTGTCCTCACTCAGTTAATGATTTACCAGGAGGGACAGACTTATTACCTACTTTAATATACTCTGATGATTATTTCATGGCTAAACTAAACTAATTATATATAACACAAGTGTGGCTAAACAGAACTAATTTTTATAGGGGAAGGGAGAGTGCAGGTGTTGTTAGCTCATGGTAAGTTTTCATATATGTTGAAATATTAATTCAAGTTAGATCTGAAAGGATCATCATGCGGGAAAGGAAGAAGGAAAAGCAATTCAGGAAGAAGGAGCAGCATATATGAAGTAATGGAAGCAGGCAAGTGAAGTTCATGTTCTAACATGCTCGGATGTAGCCATAATGAAGGGTGATCTGGTAGGGGACAAGGAAGGAGAGAGAAAAACAAGCAGTAAGAGCTGGAGCTGGACAGACAGACCAGAAACAGAATGTGAAGAGCCTTGACCATCGTGTTTAATGTTCTACTTTTGAAGATAGGGAACCATAGGTCTTTTGAAAGACTGACATTATTTTTCAGAAAATAATTCTGGTAATATCTGTAGAACACAGTGAAACATGAAGGGCCACAGAAGCCATGCAGACAAAGTAAGGGTCTATTTCTGTAGCACCAGTGAACAAGGATGAAAGCCTGAAAGAAGCGGCTGAGAACGGCGTGGTAGGAGGACAGTGCCAAGCAATATGAGGTGTGTGGCATGTTACAGGAATTTAATGAAGAAAAACCTGTGAGAAAAAAATGCCAGTCACTACATAACTTTGTCTGTGTATCAACTGAATGTCCTTCCCACATTTCTGTGGGTATTCTTCAAATACCCACAGAAGGTATTTCTGTACCTTCTCTATTTAGATATAATAATTTGTAATCATTAAACCCATTTAAAGAAGATTTAAAATGCCTAACAATCCAAGAACCAATTTCATAAATATATGACATCTATCGAACATTTCTATGACAGTACAAGTAATAAGCCAATAGTTTCAGTTTTACCAAAGAAATGACTCAAAAGAACAAACATTTAGATTAATTAAGAACAAATGTAAGATGTCATAATATTCACTCAAGATTTATATGACCAAGCAACTGAATTTTAAAACTTTAATACATATAATAGTATGCATATAATTCAAATCTAATAATTCATAAGCTATTAATTCTTAATAACAAAAGTTTCCTGTTTCTAAAAATTAAAAGTATAGTTTTGTATCACATCTGTAAGGAAGTGAGATAAATATACACCCAGCCCTATTAACTTGGTTACATCAATATTTGGGGTATAGATTCTGTTGACAAAGGAGGCTAATAGTTTATTTTTAAACAACAAATTATATACAGATGAAACCAGCTCAATCATCTGCACCACCACCTCCTCCAGCTTCAGTATGGACTAAAGCATTCTGAGTAGATGCCAGGACACCACTGAACAGGGTGGACACCTGCCAGGCTGGGCGAGCCAGGAACCAACTACTGGGGTGAGCTCAACGCAGGGGGAGCTCTGCCCAACAGGGGCTGAGTCAGCACAGGGGCTCCCTCTAGGATGCAGACTAGAACCTGAGACCTGATCCCTCAGCAGTGAGAGCAGAAGGGAGCAGGCCGTGGAGAAGAGAGAAGTGGATGACAGAGAAAGCATGAGAGGTGAACGGCGTGGTCAGTCGCTTGTGTGGCTTGGAGGCCTGGAATTTTTATCTCAATCACAGCTCCAGATTCCAAATGTGTTTATTTTAATATAAATTCCCTTTTCCTGAAGGGAGAAAGCAGGTCAGGGTCACCTCTTTGCAACCTAAGCAGCAGAGCAGCACAATGATCAAATTAATTTTAACCTCATTTTCAAGCATTCCAGTAAACATGATCAGCAAGGATGATTTCTCTTGTTTTACGAACACTGGTAGAAAATAAAATATTCCACTGGTGTTTTATTTTTAGTGTAACCTACTTCTGTTACTTGCCAAAACTGAACCCTGGCGAACTCACCCCTCTTTATTTGGGCTCTCCTCCACTCCCAAGGCCTTAGAAATAAAGACTGTTCAAAAGCAGTTGAATCAATCAATGCACATTCACTTCACTTGTCTGTAAATATTTTTCATCTGTATCTCATGCTACTTTCTGGAACAATTAGAGTTCTAATGTCTGAGTCAGACTTCTAGGTTACATAAGTCACCAACCATGTGGGTGCTCAAGCAGTTCTAAATCCTGCAGCTGTCTATACCTGCACCTCCCAGAACCAGAGAGCACCACTGGTATTTTACAAGTGAGGTGCAGACTGCACTGCTGAATTACTACTGCAAACTCACTCAACATGAAGCCACAACATGGTCCTTGTCTTTACTCCCCTCCCTGTGGGTTGTTTTTCAAGCCTGAAATTCTTCTGAATTTCCTAAGACTTTTTATTGCTAGCAACAACAAAGAAATCACTAAATGATAAAAAGAGAAAGTCCAGAAGTACAATGTTATATATAGCACAAAGCCTTAAAAGGTAAATATAAGTATTCTTAGACCTCAGATGTATTCCTTCATGTTTTTTTTTTTAGGTTGTATCTCTAGATTTCTCTGTTGGAAGTGATGTAGGGAGGCCAGGTAAAGAATAATCCAGAAACATGCAAGAGTAGGATCATAAAGAAGGCTGAGCGCTGAAGAACTGATGCTTTCTAACTGTGGTATTAGAGAAAACTTGTGAGAGTCCCTTGGACAGCAAGGTGATCAAACCAGTCAGTCCTAAAGGAAATCAACCCTGAATATTCACTGGAAGGACTGATGCTAAAGCTGAAGCTCCAATACTTTGGCCACCTGATGCGAAGAGCTGACTCACTGGAAAAGACCCTGATGTTGGGAAAATTGAGGGCAGGAGGGGAAGAGGCCAACAGAGGATGAGATGGTTGGATGGCATCACAGACTCAATGGACATGAGTTTCAGAAAACTCCAGGAGATAGTGGAGGACAGAGAAGCCTGGTGTGCTGCAGTCCATGGGGTCGCAAAGCCTGAGACATGCCCTGGGGACTGACAACTACAATCCAGAAACAGTACAGCAGCACTAAGTCCACTCACATGTAATATACTGTAATCCTGACAACTCTGTAAGCAGGTACTACTGTTAGTTTGGAAAAAAGGAGCCTGAAGCTCAGAGAATTAATGTAACCTGCACACACATCTTGCACAAGTGTAGAAGAAGCATAAGTGAAGAAGAAACATGGAAGAATTCAAACCCAGAAGAACATATTCAAAGTCAAAGACAGTCTAAACTTTGTTTCTTCCCTGGTAGAACGTTTTCCACTTATGACTAGAAATGTATGCTTTTGGTTCTTCTTTATCTGCTTTTGACAGTACCTTCCTTTTTTCCTGCTGGGTTAAACCTGGATGCTCCTGGCTGCACTGAACTCAAGGGAAGCCATGGGACAGTTTTCACACCGGCCTAAGACTTGGGTTATGTCTGCATAGTGCCGTTAAAAAAATCTGCATGTGAATGCTTTCTCCAGGTGCCCCCAACTATTTATCATCTTAAACAAGCCTTCACTCATTTAACTTATCTGCTTAGTCTCAAAAGCAGGTAATTCTTTAAGACATTTTTTCAGATTATTTTCCATTATAGATTATTGTAAATATTGGATATAGTTCCCTATATTATACAGTAAATCCTTGTTACTTATCTATTTTCTGTATAGTAGTTTGTTAATTGCATACTCCTAATTTATCCCTTCCTCTCTCCCTATTCCTTTCAGTGATCGTAAATTTGCTTTCTATGCTTGTGAGTCCATTTCTGTTTTGTATACAGAGTCACTTTACATTCCACATGTAAGTGATATCATATAATATTTGTCTTTCTCTGTCTGATTTAGTTCACAAGTATAATATTCTCTCAGTCCATTCAGGTTGCTTTAAATGGCAGCATTTCATTCTTTTTTTTAATTAAAAGGAGGTAATTTTAAACTGCACCCTCTCCCACCCTCAACTATGTAGTTAAGACTAAGGGTCATTTAATATTGCAAACTGGACCGGACAAAAAAGACTTACAATGTTATCTTGCTTAACCCTTATAAAATTAGCCAAAGGGCATTTTATCCTAGCCCTCTAATTATATTTCGCTCATACAATAAAGTTACTTATATTGAGCAAGTTAGAAACAACTGTGATACTTCACAAAAATAATTCAAAAAATTCTCACCTAGCCCTAGCCCCACAAATTCATCAGCAGCCTGATCTTTCGCTCCAGTAAGTGATCCTTCTCTGCCTCGTACTGTTCCAGAAATGTACCGAGGCTTCACTCCAGTTCCTATAAGTTGAGCAAGCTCCAGCTGACTGATGCACTTCAGAATCTTAATTACAAGAAAAACAAATTTAAATTCCATGTTAAAAATCTTCATAAAAATATTTAAATGTACAAAGTCACAATTTAAACACAGGCTACATTACAAATCAGCATAAAAAAGTTAAATGTACTTAATCCTGAATGTACTAGATTAATTTTCTCCCCAAACACTTAAGCATGTCAGTGATATAATATTTAGCGTTAGCTCACTTTATAAATCAAATTGCAAAAGAAAAAAGAAAGTGCTTATACCTCATGCCATGAATTTCCTAAGTAATTTCCATCTGTATGAGCCACTGTGATGAGCGTTTTGATTGTGTCAATGTTCTTCTGCTTCATTTCAGTAATCCCAGAACTCACTGTGAGTAAGGTAAATCTTGCCAGCGCCTGGACATATGCATCTCTTTCCAGCTGTTGAAAGAGACAGAGAAAGAGAACTCATAGGGTTGTAAGCACAACAGAGTAGGCTCCGGTTCCCTACTGATGAACTGTTTATTTAATTTAGTAAGTTTTCAACTATGTCATGAATTACATACGATACCTCAAAACTATAGTTCTTTAAATTTTAATATGAATGAAGCCAAAAAGGATGAATTTTTAAAACTGAAAGGCTATGGTGGTGTCAAATCAAGATGAAATCTCAGCATTAATAATTCATATAGTATCTTAAGAAAGCATTCATTGAACACATGCTTCAAATGACTTGTGTGAAGTAGCAGAAACTCGATTTACAAATTTGCTCATGTCCCCCTACAATTAAGACTATGCTTTTTATGCTATAACATTCATAATTAAATCTGAAATGGGTTTTCAAAAAGAAAGTCGGCAAGCATTGGATAAAATTTACTATCAGACAAAGCATATAATTTATTAGAAAGGACTATCTTCATAATAATTATGTCCTTGATACTTGAGTCTCTTAAAGATAACCTGTTCTTAGGCTTAAGTAAAGTTATAAAATAATATCTATAAATATATAAAATATGAAAAAGTATTATATGATTCAATAAATAAGAACATGCAATATAAATAAGATATTCAAATTACAATACAGGAATTCAAACTCTTGGAAATTTCCCACACAGCTAATATTCTATACAGAAAAATACTGCAACATGAAGTTATTATGATGAATGTTAGACACATCAACAGAGAACTACCCAGTTTTGTCACAGCTTCTTGGAAACTTAAAACATTAAGATTCACTTAAATTCCACTATAAACTTGAAATTAGTTTTTTAACAGTGTCAACACAAGAAATAATTTAAACTATAGTAATGACATAAGTAATTTATGTTTTCCAGACTGGCTACAAACGCAAAATTCTGTTACCTGAATGCTGAAAATGCATGCAATTCTGATTGCACATCTTATACCTTCCAGGCAAAGAGAGGCTACTTCAGTATCATCACAGTCTTGTAGACCCACACTGAATGCAGCCAGAAAAGGGGTCCAAGCCAGCTAGAAAAGGTAAAAATTTAAAATATATCATGAACATCAAATGATAAGCAAACTTTAAGATAAGACCACATTAACATTTCTCAATGCTTTCAGACAATAAATGATTTGTGGGAAGTTCTGAAAAAGAGCAATAAGTTTCTAGGCATAGTTACTGGGAGAGCTTTCTTAGAAAAAGAGGAGAAACTATATAATGCTGCCTGGGCTTAAGTAAGTGGGAGAGCAAAATTATAAATTCAAGAGAAGATGGTAGATACATTTTAAGCACAGCACCTATGAGTTATTCACATTAATAAAAAATGGGGATAGTCTATATTCATAAATTATATTGGTTTTATCCCTGACTTCAGAACTCATCTCTCTGCAAGCTGTGTCTCTTGCAATATTTCATGGACTAATTTTATTTCCAAAAAAATCCTTTTAACCATTTTCTACTTGTAAGACTTACGTTACTCTCTTTTCTTTAAGCCTGTTCTGTGGGTGTCATTTAGCCTTATTATTTTTTGTAGTAAAATTTAATATTTTACATTGAGACAGCAGTGGTATCTCTGGCTCCTAGTTGGACAGTATTTTAAAATACAGTTAAATAAAATACATCTTCTTTACAGACTATGAAAGCCAACACACACTAAATTTTATCAAAACTGAATACCTTCTGAAACTGTAACGTAAAATTTAAAAAAGAGAGGTATCCCTGACTACTGAAAGTCCTCATATCAAAACATATATGTATATACTGGTGTGTATATACTGGCATGTATATACGTGTGTGTGTGTAACTTTGAAATGTCTGATATAAGAGTATTTGCTTCTTTTAATAAATCAAAATGAAGCAGAACTATATACAGTCATACAAATAAGGAGTATTTATGACAACATGGTACAGAAACAATAACTGGAATTTTTAAAAGATCTAAAAAAATTCTGCATTATTAAGGCAGAATTACCCCCAGCTTTGTAACCTCAAGAAGCTCAGAAGTTTAATTCCTAAACAAAGGAACGTAAGTCACAGTACCTAACTTTCAGTCTTAGCCGTGTCACTTATTTCACCTCTTCTTTTTCTGAACCTCATTTCCTCCTCTTTAGTACCTGGACTGCCACTACACAGAGATGCTACAGGAAGCATATGACGGGCAGGACTTTAAAATACAAAGCACCACAGGAGAGTAACGCATTATGCATCCTAAGCTAAGTGAAGAAACGACACATCTCTACTTGGAAACCTATGTGATATGTACAAGGAGAAGTATAAGCTTCTTAAGCCTGTGACAACCCCACTGCAAATTAAAGAATGATCGGTATTATCAAATTATACCTAAATAACAGCCAGGGGACAGTGAAATTTTCTGCTCAAGTGTATAAACCTCTGTAGAAAACGATCTGGCCATATGTAAAAAGGTTCTTAACTACAACCCTTAATATCACATTACTTCTAGGAATCTCTCATTTATTCCTTGACTCAACCAATGCTTACTTGCTGAGCACTAACTCCAAGCCAGGAACTGTGTCAGACTTTGAGAAAAGTCACCAGAACAGATGTACTCCCTTACCTCTCAGAGTTTAAAGTCTAGCGCAGACATTAAGGTTTACAATAAATAAATGTGTAAATACACATAAATACAGTGAAGGAAGAACACAGCACGTATGAAAGGAGACCTGACTTAGAGAGGCCAGGGCAGAACTCACTAAGAAAGTAACACTGAAAGCAGAAACGACTTGGGCAATGAAGGAAAGAGCGTTCTAGACAAAGGACACAGCTTGTGAGAATGCTCTGACGAGAAAATAATTCAGGGCATTCTAGAAATACAAAGAATGCCAATGTGACTGCAGGATGGTAAGAGGAAATCTAATGATGAGGCTGGAGGCAGGTGGAGCCAATCACACATGGTATTCGGACCCTCGGGTTGTGTTAGGCTTCACCACAGTTGCAAAATCAGTGAACAGCTTTAAGGAAGAAGGTGACAGTTCATAAACATTCTGTGCTCTGTAAATGGGTAAGAGAAGCACAGAAGTAGACACAGACACCAGCCAGGAGAACACTCCAGCATTAAGAGTGAGAAATGCAGGACACTGTCTGAAAAGCTAACGACAGTTGGCAGAGAGAGGAAAGGTTCTCAACTCCAACTCAGAGGAAGAAACAAATGACACCTAATCCAGAGAAGAGATCATGAAAGCTATTTACGAAGAACTCCCAACAACATGGGAAAACACTTATGTGAGAAACAGCAAGTTACAAAATTCTACACACAGTAGGATCACAACTGTTTAACAAGAGAAAAAGTAGTATGTAAATATAGTAAGAGAAATGTTCTGAGTGGCAGAATTATGACTGGTTCCTTATTCTTTTTGTTTTTTCATCCTCCACCTCCTGTCTACCAAAAACATTTGCAAACAAAACAAAGGTATAAGATTATTCAAAACAAAACAAAAAGTTGGTGTGTAATTTATTTCATAATAAGTGCTCTTAATTTCAATCTCATTTCCTATATTACAGTAAAAGAGAGGCCGGCTATACTCCCACTATTTCTTCTGACATTTTCTCCCCAAATTCCCACTCTGAGCCTGTAACTCTCCATCAACTTTTAGAAATATCACGATCACACAGACCTTAAAGCAAGGGTAGAACTATAAGAGCTGAAATATCATCATTTTTTACTACCCACACAAATGCAGTTAATGTCTGAAGAACTCAACTGATAACCTTTAACCTCCACAGACCACCTAACTGCACTGTCTCACAAATGGACGTGTACTTGACCCATTTTTCCTTCTCTAGGAAAAATTCCCACTTTTCTTGACTAGACTCCCATCCACTTCCCTATAACCCTTATGATGCACTGCTTACTCATTCTGGAATTTAAAGAAAGGATAGGAAAAAAGCATAGGAAAATGAAGAAGAAATGGAAAATCAAATTATAAAGAAGCAGTAAATGCCATCCTTACTAGATTGATAAACATAAAAAGAAAGCTCCCTTTTGTTCCCAGTGCTACTTTCTGGGCCCCAGGAGCACTCAGAACCCTCAGATTAGGCCCTGGACCATAGGCACTGGAAGACAGCAAGAGGCTCAAGGTCACTCTGAGATGTCAGGGAACTCCAGAGATCTAAAGAGGACTCAGAGGAAACCAGGCCAGAGATTAATTCTCCCAAACCTTTCTATTCTTAAGGTCACACATATCAATTACTAATCATGCATACCTAAATAATATGGCTTTCACTTCTGGGTCTATACTAATGGGCTGTATCACTGTACTGCCTTAACTTAAAAATATGCTGAACAGCAGTATATATAAATGTATATACTGCAACCAAAAGTCGTTAGTAACTCTTACCTTAAACATGGGTCTCACATGTTCCAAATGTGTTGCACTCGTGAAAGGTGCCTGAACGTGGCTCACAGCCTCCATGAGAGCTTTAGCGGTCTTGGCCATCTGTTCCATCTCTAAGTTATACAGGAGTCTTCTTTGTTTTTCACTAGCTACGTCTGAAACAGCAAACACTATTAGCGTTTAATATATAAAGCCTTTAAGAATGATATTTTGATGTTTCAGCATAAAATCATCAACACAACCAATGAATACTAATTCAAAATGGTCCTAAGAAGCCAGATGCAAAGGCCATATAACATATGATTTCATTTAGATGAAATATCCAGAGCAGTAAATCCATAAAAGAGAAAGCAGACTGGTGCCAGCCAGAGGCTGAGGAAAGGCAGGGAATGTGGAAGAACTGCTTAATGGATACGGGACTTTATTGGGGGTGATGAAGTATTTTGGAACTATATCAAGGTGGTGACTGCACAACACTTTGAAGGAACTAAATACCAGTAACTGTTCACTTCAAAACAGTTCATTTAGCGTTACATGAAATTCATCTCAAAAATGGGGAAAAAAAAATCAACTAGGCTTCAGGGATATGCAGGAAATCTATGCAGAGGGAAAAGAGTAGGCACAAATCTGTCACACGGAAAGCGCCAGGGAAACAGCCCAAACAAGGGCTAGGAGAACAGATGAGGGGCATGGTTCACCTGTGCGACTTGAGGGACTTCCTGAGTTAACAAGAAAACAGAGGCCTCACACGCAGGATGACTGCAGAACGTCAGCCCACTGCCACCCGCTTCCCACACCCAGCTCTCTCAGTGACTTCCTCACTGTACACACAGCAGGCCAGAGAAAGAGGGATAGGAAGATGTCATTATGTGGGTACGAAAAAGAAAATGAAATCAGATAACTGGCATCTACTCAGGTGTAAAAATGAAATCCTGATCAATACACTTGATGGTTTTTCAAGTAGAAGAGGATGACGCTACCCTGTGAACTGCCGGCTGGCGCTGGACTGCAGTAACGGCCAAGGACACCGACTTCTGGGCCAGCCTTTGCCACTCGTCAGGGTTTAGGCACAAGAATTTAACAAAGGCTTTCGCACTGCACTCACCTCATAGCTTCTCTGATTCTAGGTGTCCTAATCTCTCTGCACTTCTGATTCCTTGTCTATAAAATGGGGGAGAACTTACTAACATTCCTCAGGCCCACTCCTCTGCTCCCCGAAGAGAAGGCCACTTACATACACTCCACTATCCCTCCTAACATTATCTCCAGAGCCTCTGACTCCCACCCTGTAATTCTTCATCAACTTCTAGAAACACATATCACACAGGCCTTCTGGACTTTCTCCTGTCAACAGCCACAGTCTATGGGGTCGCAAAGAGTCGGACACAACTTAGCAACTGAACATCAATAACCTTTCAGCAGCATTTTGCTGCTGCAATCTGTTCTTGTTGATGATGCTTGAGATTTCATTTCCAACTGGAAGCTGCTCAGAAAGGCAGGAGCTCTCCTTCTGTATTACTGAGCCACTACCCTAACCTCACAGCTGTAGCCCAGTTTTAGCTCTACTTTAATCACCACTGTGTACACATATAGAATGTTGAGAATGGAGCCAGGCACAGGTAGCTCCTGATGCTGGTCAGATCTAGGAATGCCAGAGTGATATAATTTGTGGTGCATGTCAAGTAGTGATTTCCAACCCCCTGAGCTCTCCCATGATCCTAACCTTCCCCATCTCCTTGAATCACCCCTAGTTCTAGCTTCTGTTAATGTGTAATGATAGGTGAACCAATGGAAATAAGTTGCTTGTAGACAACAAGGAGGCAGAAGAAAGAAGAGTTGAAATCTGACTACTGGCGTTGCCTAACCAATCTGCTCTCCAAGTCCATGCTGAGGTTAACTGCCTCGTGGACAAGCATACACTCAACACATGCTAATTCACGTATCAGTTCAGTTCAGTCGCTCAGTCATATCCGACTCTCTGCAACCCCACGAATTGCAGCACGCCAGGCCTCCCTGTCCATCACCAACTCCCAGAGTTCACTCAGACTCACGTCCATCGAGTCCGTGATGCCATCCAGCCATCTCATCCTCTGTCGCCCCTTCTCCTCCTGCCCCCAATCCCTCCCAGCATCACAGTCTTTTCCAATGAGTCAACTCTTCGCATGAGGTGGCCAAAGTACTGGAGTTTCAGCTTTAGCATCATTCCTTCCAAAGAAAGCCCAGGGCTGATCTCCTTCAGAATGGACTGGTTGGATCTCCTTGCAGTCCAAGGGACTCTCAAGAGTCTTCTCTAGCACCACAGTTCAAAAGCATCAATTCTTCGGCACTCAGCCTTCTTCACAGTCCAACTCTCACATCCATACACGAACACAGGAAAAACCATAGCTTTGACTAGACGGACCTTAGTCGGCAAACTAATGTCTCTGCTTTTGAATATGCTATCTAGGTTGGTCATTACTTTTTTTCCAAGGAGTAAGCGTCTTTTAATTTCATGGCTGCAGTCACCATCTGCAGTGATTTTGGAGCCCCCCCAGAATAAAGTGTGATACTGTTTCCACTGTTTCCCCATCTATTTCCCATGAAGTGATGGGACCGGATTTCCCATTTATCATTGGTCAGTGCTATCTTTCTTCAGGATATGGAGAAAGACATAATCAGATCATTAAACAATGTATTATAATACTTTTCATTAGAATAAGTGATACTTGGTCTACTCTAACTTAACTTTTTAAGAACCGTATTTTTTCCTCCTACACAACCAGGATTCAGTTGATCTGGACACTTACTCTGTTTACTTGACTTTGCAGGGATTGTCAGCTCCTTCGTTTCTTTCATTGATATCTTTTTTCCAGCTATTTCATTATAGATGGCTGACAGATACTCTTCAGGGAGATCTTTACTGTCATTGATGCCTCTATTCATCTTAATGTACTGTTCCTTGGTCATTTTATTTTTAACCTAGAAATGAACAACTGTTATAATTCTTAAAAATGAACAGAAAAACACTCATATAATTTATAAATACTTTGAGACAGAAAGTGGAAAATACTAAACAAGGCAGACATTAAAGTGAAAAAAGGAAGTCACAGAAAATGAGGACAATGTAGCAAAGACCCAGGATGGCAATATGCTAATTCACCTTGCTGTCATGTCCCCGAGTGATCTGCTGACAAGAAAACAGGCAGATGGAATAATGAAACTGTTTCTGCCCAAGGTTTAAGAGTTCTAGCCAGTCTTTAAAAAAGGACCATGACAATCATTAGAAACTTATGCTACCAAAAAGATTCAATCTTCATTCAAAAGAACATAAGTGTGTTTGCTATGATTTGAGAACTGATTTTATGTAACAGTGGATATGAGAATAACAAGAGCTGAAATTTATTTAAAATCAGATAACAACCTTGCTGACTGACTCAAAGTACCAAGTTCAAAGTATTCTCTGAACTTCTCATCTTCTTAAGAGTGTGCATAACAGTAACAGCATGCTGCATACCATGATAAGTCTGTGGAGAATAAATCTGTAGCATGTAAGACGGTGGCCCTGCCGCTGAATTTGGTAACTAGCACAACCAAAACTTTTCGGCCCATGGATAAAACCCAGAAGTCATGACATCTCTATACTTACTTGTTAGTTAAATATATTCCTACCACTTTCCATAAAGAATTTAAGGCACCTCTAAAGATAAGGGTCTTGTAAATTTTTAAGAAGGTACATAGAACAACAATCAACATCAGGAGTAAATCATCAGAAGTTTGCAAAAATAACTATAGAGAAACCAGAAGGTCCAGAAGACATAATTACTGGGATACAAACATTTAACTGGTTTTGTGTTTGTGCATGCTCATTCGTGTCTGACTCTTTGCGACTGCATGGACTGTAGCCCACTAGGCTCCTCTGTCTGTGGAATTCTCCAGGCAAGAATACTGGAGTGGGTTGCCGTGCCCTCTTCCAGGGGATCTTCCTGACCCAGGGATCAAACCCGCGTCTCTTACGACTCCTACACTGGCAGACGGTTCTTTACCACTGCACCACCTGTTCTGACTACTCTGCAAACACATCTTTCTAGAATGTCAGAAAAGATGAAAGGAGCAGTTTTCCTACAAAAAAGTAAAAATGTTACCATAAATGTTTTCAAATGTAATCATTATTACTCACGGGAAAAACACTCTAATATACTAAAACTTTAAAAACTTGAGTTAAGGCACTTAAAAAACATTAAAAGAAAGCCATTTCACCCTAAATTTCTAATGAGTACTAAAAAAGCAATGACCCAGGGACATAAAAATAAATGACCACATAAGTGCTTCCAGTAAGAGGCTACAAGAAGATTAACATCACTGGAAATTCTCAACATGGTACAATATTTTAACATCATACCAATGAGAGACAAAGATAGACACAAAACAGATCTTGGCAGAAAATCTGAAATAGCAATAAAGTATATTTGTGGATCTAGATTGGGAGGGAGGGGAAGGAGCTCCCACCACAAAGGAGCTCCCACCACGTTAGAGAAGAGAACACATCAGTTTCAGGTACAGAAAATAAAAACACATTGCTCAAATGGAACACTTCTGCCACAGTGGGGTTCTGGGAATAGTGTTAAACATAATCCTACTTTTCTTCTCCGGCTCATCTTTTATGGAACACTTTACTCTTGACGTTTATTTTCATGTGCTTAAATTAAGCTGTGCCTAATCCTCTTCAAGCCAATTGTTACCACTGATGAAAATGAATAAACAAAAAAATTTAATATGTTCTAAATATATCTCAAAATTTAAAAACTGATTCACACTACATATAAAAAGTAGTCTATAAATGTTCTAGTTAGTAAAGGAACATAAATGACTTGTGAAATTCACTGACATTTTAACTCTGAAAACAATTAAGAATGCGGAGAATTAGTTATAAGAAAATTCTTTAAAGTTACTTGTGTTCTTTAAAAAAAAAAAGCTACCATTTGTTACAGTTCATCTGGTCCTGCATCATAAATTACATGGGGTCCTGATTATGGGATTCAATTTTCTAATAGGCCACCTATCCTCACAGGGTCTTCTAAGCTGTCTGAGAGCCAGCAGGCTGAAAGGGAGCAAGGACACCAGCCTGACAGGGAGCAGCATCTCAGAGGCAGTGAGCACTGCTAGAGTGGGACTCTAGGCACATGCTCAGTGACAGCAACAGGGCCACAGAGATATGACACTGATTTCAAGAGAATGCTCCCTAACTGGTATGTGTCCAGAAATTTTTAACAATCTGGAAACTGTGAAAGAACATTCAAGGAAGTTTTAGAAGAAAATAACCTACACGAGAGTGTACATATATAAGAATGTATGAGGAATCTAAAATATGGCACAAATGAACTGATCTACAAAACAGAAAGACTCAACAGACAGAGAGAAGAGGCTTTCGGTTGCCAAGGGGAAGCGAGGAGGGGAAGAAGGAAGAACTGGGAGTATGTGATTAGCAGATGTAAGCTATTATATAGAGGATGGATAAACAACAAGGTTGTACTATACAGAACAGGGGATTATATTCAATATCCTAGGATAAACTGTAATCGATAAGAATATTAAAGAATGTCTATGTGTATGACTGGGACTTCCCTGGTGGCTCAGATGGTAAAGAATCTGCCTGCAACATGGGAGATGTGGGTTCTATCCCTAGGTAGGGAAGATCCCTTGGAGATGGGAATGGCAAACCACACCAGTATTCTTGCCTCGAGAATCCCATGGACAGAGAAGCCTGGAGGGCTAAAGTCCACAGGGTTGCAAAGAGTCAGACATGACCGAGCGACTATCACTTTCACATGGGTATAACTCAGTTACTTTGCTGTATAGCAGAGACTGGCACAACACTGTAAATCAACTACAATAAAAAAGAAAATTAAGAAGATATGACACAGGTGCGTTTAACATTATAATTCATTAACAGAACAAAATTTGTTAAAAGTATGACCTTCTAAAAACAAAGGGAGGCAGTGTAAATGTAAAGTTACTTTTGGTTTAGAGTGAAAAACCTGACAGAAAATTCTTGATATGAAAATATTCAAATAAGTCTTTATCTATAGACTGCTTTATAAAACCATGGAAAAGTGTCATGCTAGATAATGAAGGCCCTGGAAGTGAGTTGCTTCTACAATACTGCCAGTAGCAAACCAAAGACAAATTTTAAATGATTAAAATCTTACATGTGGTCAAAATTTTCTGTATCAATCCTGCCTTAAACATCTCAAAATATATTTCCAAAAATTACTATAAAGTTTAATCTCAAACTTTACAATTTGTCCAGTTCATCTCAGCTTAATAATAAGTATATAGTTTATTTCTTCTCTTAAGAGCAACAGGTATCATTAGGANTTAGGAGCTCATCTCTAAGAAGCATTAAATTCTTGCAAATAGGTTTATTTATAAAGATAATTTTTCCCAAGCTTTTGGAAACTAAACCTAAAACCTTAAAAATAATGTTTTTATTAGTAGCTATCAGAAATCAAGTGACAGTTCCTTAATATTTAAGAAGGAATTACAACTTTATGAAGCAAATGAAATTTAAACATTTTTTGGATGTCTGATATTTTAAAATTATGGTTAATACCATACCTGTGGACTGTGAAGATCTGTGGTCAGCATGATAATTGAATAAGCCAAAACATAAGCAGTATCCGCACTAGCAAAAAGGGTTTGTCTGGAAAAATAAAAGTGTCATGATATAAACTTATACTGTTTACATGCATCATTTAAATAACTTACCTCTACCCCCATATCACTTTTCGTTTTCTCTCTCAAGATTTATGTTCTAGCTCATAATATTTTATGGAACTGTCTCATCACTTCCAGGTCGCAGACAATCTAAGTTCCCTGGGGCAGGGGGTTATGGATCACCCAAGGTTCCCAGAAGAAGGTCTGGATACAGCCAGCAATCAATAAACATTAAGTCTGAATCCTGCTTACCCTTGGTTGCATTCTAGATATCTTGCAGCAAATTTTTCCATTAATCGATCAATTTTCTGAGCTTCCCCTGGAAGACGGAATCCTTCCAGAAACATACGAAGGGCTGAAACAAAATCTTTTCCTGAAAAGTCATGTTGGTCCACATAAGCATACATGACTTCTTTGTTAAATTTATCATTATCTCCCAGGAATTCACCCACTTGAGTCTGAAGAATAAAAGAGAAATTGAAATCCTAGTGGAATGTTACATTTCCCACACACCCAATTTTTTAAAAAGCAGAGAAGTCCATAAGATCCACAGTTAACTAGTCCATTAACCACAGGATTAATTAACTATTTTGAATGTAAAGTTAAACGTACCAAATGCATTAAAAAACAAAAATCAAGATTTTTTTGAGTATAGAAAATTAAAAAGCAAAATTAAGAACAGCTAGCTTATTTTTACATACTTAGGAGGGCATTTGAAAGGGGCAGCAACACATATTAACTTAAAAAGAAATCCTATAAAAAAGGCTAGGATGAAGTAACATGGTGTTCTTACTGAGTCTAATCTTTCCTCTTGGTGTAAGAACTGGGCAATGTCTTCAGGGGTGGTGCCAAGCATCCCTTGTTCTTGGAGGTACTGGATTCCTCTCTTTGGTTTCTTAGTAAATCTGGATGATGTTAAAGTTAAAAGGAACATTAGAAACAGAAAACCATTCATATTCCCTGAAAAGATCTAAAACTACAGTAAATTAGCTTTCCAGCACTTTACTTAAAGTAAATGAACAAATGCACAAAAAATAATACATTATACAAAGTTTTTTCTTCTTAGACAAGAATCTCAAATGCAGGTCAATCTTTATCATTGATACAGATCTCACATGTTATGTGAGATAAGACCCTTCAGTAGATGAACTCTGAGTAAGGATATGAATACTAAATATCTCATGCTTTTAATATAGTTTCCCTAAGTGCTCACGGAGAAGGCAATGGCACCCCATTCCAGTACTCTTGCCTGGAAAATCCCATGGATGGAGGAGCCTGGTGGGCTGCAGTCCATGGGGTCGCTAAGAGTCGGACACGACTGAGCGAATTCACTTTCACTTTTCACTTTCATGCAATGGACAAGGCAATGGCAACCCACTCCAGTGTTCTTGCCTGGAGAATCCCAGGGATGGTGGAGCCTGGTGGGCTGCCGTCTCTGGGGTCACACAGAGTCGGACACAACTGAAGTGACTTAGCAGCAGCAAGTGCTCAAGAAACCCTGGCTCATTTTCCTTTTCTTCAATGATTAATTCTAAGTTTCCTGCTTTTAAAACACACAACTGGAATTTTGGTGACTGTTTTAACTATAACCTGATGGCATTATTTCCTTTATAAAAAAAAATTTATACACCCAGTGTTTTCAAAATAAACTTCACACTGATTAGACAGACATACAAAACCTTCCTCCATACAGCTTATTTCTCTCTCATCCACCTCCACGCATCCCCTTCTCATTCCCTAAACAAAAAGCATTTGCAGAGTCTTATTTCCTCCACACGCCCTTGTGCTCCAGTCACTGGAGAATTCTCCTTCATGGCCTAATATCTGAGTCAAGTGTCACCTCTCTGTTTCTAAATCATTTCCTTTCTCCCTTCACTGGTCCAATAATTAGTTTGGGGCCCCATCAACTGGGTACTGCAAGAGCTCCTAACTGGTCTCCCTATCTCGTGTTTTGCTCAGATTCCAATAACTTCTTCAAGCAACTGGCAAAGTCATGTGTCGAAAACAGAAATCTGTCGCTGCTGGACCTCTGGCTTAAAATCCTTCAATAGCATACCAACCCCGAGAACAAGACAAAACCTCCTTCACACGGAGAAAAGAGGCCCCTGTAACCTGGATCCAACTCACTGCTCTCATATCACCTCCTGCTGTGCTTATCCACGGTCCTCAAACGTCCTCCTGTCCCTCTGCCAGTGCCATTCTGTCTGAAATGTCCTCCCCTGCTCTGTCCTCCCAACACCCTCCTATCAATTCCTAATTAAACTGCTGCCACATACATAAATCAAAATCAAGCATTCTTCCCAGAGATAAACACAACCTCTGCTCTTGAGAAGCTCTCACTCTGAGGAAAAAAAAATTTAATTGTAACAGTAAAAATTATTTCTAAAAGTTTATAAATTAAGAAAACATGTAACAGTGAAAATGCAACAAATAGTGTATCATTGAGAAGACAGCATAGCAGAGGAGGTGACTGGCTAAGAGAGATGACCGTAATCGAGCTCCTGGGAAGGTGACTGTGGAGCTGGGCTTTGAAGAATGCCTACAACTCTTATGAACAGTCAGAAAAATCATCCCAGAGAGGAAGAGGTCATACAAATACACAAAAGCATAAAACAGCATGATATTAAATAGCTCTGCATTGTTGGAAAAATCAGGTGAGATGAAGAAGTACCTAAGAGATCAGCAGATTTAAATCATGAGGGTATTATGTGCTATTAGAAAAAGCTGTGGCTTTATCCTCTGTAAGAGGGAGAGAGGAGGGAAACAGAAGCAGATTTCATTCAAAGAAAGATGACTCCAGCTAAGTGTAAGAAAAGATGAGAGAATAAATGAGACCAAAGAAAGGCAAGCCAACTAAGAGTTTACCACTCAAGGCACGAAATGGTGATGGCACGACTTGAGAAAACAACTGTGGGGAGATAAAGACAATAAATTGCAGAAATATTCTGGAAGGAGAATCAGCTGGATTTAGTGAAAAAACAGATCAACTGAGGAAATCTAAGGTAACTCCTGCAATTCTAGCTCATAACTTACTAGCATGCTGGGGTTACTACTCTGGATGGGAAATAATAGGGTTTTCTGTTTGTCATTTGCTTTGGGTTGTACCCAAGGAACCCCACTCTAGTACTCTTGCCTGGAAAATCCCATGGACAGAGGAGCCTGGTGGGCTGCAGTCCATGGGGTCGCTAAGAGTCGGACACAACTGAGCAACTTCACTTTCACTTTTCACTTTCATGCACTGGAGAAGGCAATGGCAACCCACTCCAGTGTTCTTGCCTGGAGAATCCCAGGGACGGGGAAGCCTGGTGGGCTGCTGTCTATGGGGTCACAGAGAGTCGGACACGACTGAAGTGACTTAGCAGTTGGGTTGTACCGGGGAGTTGATTATGAAGACTGATAAATATGGTTATGGACATGCCGAGAGTGAGAAGTTATGCAGTGTCCAGGCAAGATGTCCAATGGGCAATTAGAGAAGAGTCTGGAGTTCAGTAGAGTTTCTATGTGAAAAATAACACTTGAGGGTTGTGAGATGTTAGCACACAGTAGTTGAAGTCATGAGGGACAGACACTGGAAATGTTAAGACATGTGGTCTGGATGAAGAGCCCATATCAAGACTGAGATGGCACAGTCAGCAGGCAGGAGGGACCAGATAGAGTGGTGTCATGAAAGGAAGAGCTGAGGAAGAGTACCTTGTGAGCACACTGTGCTCACTGAAGTGTGAAGCAGAACGCAAGTGCAGTGGCTGGGAGGAGAACGGAGGCAGGAGACATGTCCACTCAGGGGCCCAGTGAGTGCTCCCTCACTCCTGAGTATTAATACTTCAAACTGAATTTTCCAACCTTGGCATAACTCTGTATATATTCCACTACGGACATCACTCAGTACTAGTAGAAAATATATTTTGCTCATACTTGGACTGTAACATCGAATATAAGGATAACCTCAGATATGCAGATGGCACCACCCTTATGGCAGAAAGTGAAGAAGAACTAAAAAGCCTCTTGACGAAAGTGAAAGAGGAGAGTGAAAAAGTTGGCTTAAAGCTCAACATTCAGAAAACTAAGATCATGGCATCTGGTCCCATCACTTCATGGCAAATAGATGGGGAAACAGTGGCTGACTTTATTCTTTGGGGCTCCAAAATCACTGCAGATGGTAACTGCAGCCATATAATTAAAAGACGCTTACTCCTTGGAAGAAAAGTTATGACCAACCTGGACAGCATAATAAAATGCAGAGACATGACATTGCCAACAAAGGTCTGTCTAGTCAAATCTATGGTTTTTCCAGTAGCCATGTATGGATGTGAGAGTTGGACCATAAAGAAAGCTAAGCACTAAAGAACTGATGCTTTTGAACTGTGGTGTTGGAGAAGACTCTTGAGTCCCTTCAACTGCAAGGAGATCCAACCAGTCCATTCTAAAGGAGATCAGTCCTGCGTGTTCACTGGAAAGACGTGTTGAAGCTGAAACTCCGATACTTTGGCCACCTGATGTGAAGAGCTGACTCATTTGAAAAGACCCTGATGCTGGGAAAGATTGAGGGCAGGAGGAGAAGGGGATGACAGAGGATGAGATGGTTGGATGGCATCACCGACTCAATGGACATGAGTTTGAGTAGGCTTCGGGAGTTGGTGATGGACAGGGAGGCCTGGCGTGCTGCAGTCCGTGGGGTCTCAAAGAGTTGGACACAACTGAGCCACTGAACTGAACTGAACCATCATGGTTCTTGGTAAACAGTCCCAAGTACCAAACATGTGTTTGCTGAGTGACTTACATTTTGATATGAGCACCTGTTTGCACATACTGGACCCTGTGACCCCAGAAACAAGGATTGTTTCACTCATCAGGTTTCCCAGCACTTTGCATAATGTCTGCAACAGATGGGACTTCAATAAATACTGACTGAACAGTTAGAATAAATGAAGTATTGATGGCTGTTTCTGAGGCTACTTTTGAGATTTTATAGTTTTATGACAACGAGTATGTGTACATTTTATCAACTTTTTTTCTTTTACATTAACAAGGAAAAGGGACCCCTGAACATTTAGCAAAAGCTGCTGCTTAAGATTCAGGAAGAAATGCTTTACAGTGGAAGTAGCAAGTCAAGTAAACATACAAGGGAATTTTTTTTAACAGTTCAGATTCATGGATTGAGATTCATGGAGAAAGGCCAGCAAGTTCAGTTTTCCTTAGAGATAGGTGATAAGAGGAAGGAAAGCAGTATGGGCCTATTTAGACCCAAAACAGCCCAGGAGCTGATAGCACACAGCTTAGCAGGAAAACTGACTTCACAAGAGCAAGGTCTGGTACAGTATTCAAGTCTGAAAAGGAGGTGATCACCTTATCAACATATAAAAATGCAAGCAGTAACAATAAATCACTAATAAGAGTAACAATCTGTAACTGAAGTGAGGAAAATATGAAACCTATAAAGGAGCAACACTATCAAGAAACGTCCATACTTGAAATTTTTCTGAGTTCTCACCTGCTTGGGGAATACAATCAGGGATTCTTTAACTGAGCTAAATGAACAAAGCAAAACTTCTCGATGATGTTCAACAGCACGTAAAACATAGTACAAAATTAACGCACATCACCAGGGTCTGTCTGGGCTAGACTCCAACAAACAACGGGCACGGACTAAGGAGTCACCAGAAGTCTTGGGTCTGGGAGAACTGTGCCTCATTTTATTCACTGAAGGGTGGGAATAAGAAGGGACTAAATATAATCCAAAGATGTAAAGAAACCCAGGACAAGGCGGCACAGAACTGGCACAGGAATATTCAGTAACATTTCTCCTTAAAATCATACACTCACAAGTCTATCCCTTGTTCTATTATTTCTTTTTGCTGCTTGAGGACTTCGAACTGCTCCGGATTATCAGTGCCAGACATCTGTGTGCTGTAGCTGCCTATTCCTGATGATGACGTTGACTCCAGGGAATTTAAACTTCCATATCTGTTTATTGTCTCTGGGTGTTTTATTTCACTTGTCTCTTGCTCTGAGGGTTTTTCCTGACCTGTAAGTAGAAAAACTGTCTCAAGAAATTATTCTGTCAAAGGAAAAAGATTTCTCAAATAAGGCAAGATACTTTGATGTTGCTTAATATCTATTATTTAATACAAATAATGTATTAAGTGTCGTAACAGATCATACACACTGATACAACACACTGCAATTAGTACGTGTACAATTTTGCACCATCAGTTCTTTTCACAACTACAGTGCTGAGTATTCACTGGGTTTCTGCTCTCAGCTCAAGGAACAGTTTTGGAATAGTTTCCCCTCAAAGCACTCTTGACTAAGATAACACCAAGATGACCCTGCAGCTATGAGTTTTTCTCTGAGTAAGGGTATATCTCAAACATAAATGAACAAGTCAATCTTCTTAAAATATTTCTGGTTTTTGTTTCTTCTACAATTATCCTCTAACAAAACTGCTTCCCTGGTGGCTCAATGTCTCTAATGCCGGAGACCCGGGTTCAATCCCTGGGTCAGGAAGATCCTCTGGAGAAGGAAATGGCAACCCACTCCAGTATTCTTGCCTGGAGAATCCCATGGATGGAGGAGCCTGGTGGGCTTACAGTCCATGGGGTCGCAAAGAGTTGGACACGACTGAATGACTTAACTTTCAACTTTCAACTAACTTCAACAAAACTGCATAAACATGATTCACTTTAATATGATATTCAAAATACTTTTGGAAGATCTAGAAAGAAAAAAGACTGGATAACTAAGTTGGGAAATTCATAATTTTAAGTTTTGTTATTTAACTCACAGAGAACTCTGCTTCATCAGCTAAATGGGAAAGATGTCATGAAACTGGTTCAGTGGCATCTGCAACCATCCTCCACAGTATTACTTAAATGACGAAATATTAGGTTCAAATATCAGCTTACCAAGGGTTGTCTGTGAGTTGGGATTCACATACTGATCCTTGCTCCATTCAACCATGCACTTCAAAATTGACACTAAGCATTCTAAACCTTTTTTCCTTAGGCTCAGTTCCTACAAAAGAATTCATAAAAACAATTAAAACACCAACACACATTTTAAGGAAAACAAACAGCCCTTCCTCGGCAAAGTTCCAATTTGAAAATGTTTCTCAAGTTCTTACCTGAACATTACTCATACCAAGTTCTTGACTGCCTCGTCCTTGGGCAATTTTTGACAGATCATTTACTAGTCGTTCAAATATGTTTGCTGCATTTAAGTCACAATCATAGTTTACATATATATCCACTACACTTTGAGCATCTGTAACAGAGCAGTATGTTAATTTTAACAAAAGGCATCTAGAATATGGCCTTTTAAATATCTCACAGTAAGAAAGAGATAAAAAAGAAGGGTAGTTTCAAATACCTGCACAAATCCTTGTTAATGTCTGAATAACCATCCATTTGTGGTCAAATGAGCTGGTAGAGGTCTCCAAAATATATAGGAAAATTTCTTTAAAGAACACCTGTGATTAGGGAAAAACCTCTACTTAAAATATTGTTTATAATTCATATATATGATCACTTTGTAAATGTCCCTTAGTTGTAAAGCCAAGATCAGGACCCAGGGTCCTCGGGTTCAGCTCCTTTAGAGTTCTGTTTCTGAAGTGTCAGGACTTCAATAACGTGAGTTGGTCACTCCCACTGGCCTTTGCAATAAAAGAACTGTACTTCACATCACCGTATTTTGTTATCACAGTCACTACAAATGAAATCTGCAAAAACCTGGAGTTCTGGGAGATCGCTTCTTAAATATAGTTGCAAAACTAATAAAACTCCTATTTCATTTTTTAATCCCCTGTAGACCATAAACTATATTCTATTCATCAGTTACATTTTTTTCAGACATTATACTACTGGGCAAGCCTGAGGGTTCCTAGATTTTAAAGTAACTAAAGTTATAATCTACACAATGAAAAGGATCTAATTCCCATATACTGTTATATTTTTATAATTATCCACACAAGTGGAAATCTCTGTCTGAAAACTATAAAACTATTTCTAACTATTCTTTACATCAACTAATGTCCAGCACAAAGGGTTTAGTTAACCTAATTAATTTCAATTTAAGAGCTAAGAATTTTCAGACTCATACTTATTTTGGAAAAGTAACTGTACCTTAAGAGGAGATGACTGATAAAGAAAACCTAGAACAACATAATAACTTTTATGGCACATGCTATTATGAATCCAAAAATTCATATTTATAATTTAGGACTACTAACATCTTCTCCTCCCAAAACAGGTGATGTATCCTTGTAATAAGCTTTTCTTTCACAAAATTTAACGTATTTCTGACTTGCCCAATGTCAGTATTTCCTGTAAGACTGTAAGCTCTTAAGAGGGTAGATACAAGTCATTCTTGCTAAGCATTGTGTCTAATGGCAAATACTGTAGGCATTCAATGCATATTTGCAGCCACAGTTCCCGAATATTGCACCAAGGCGCCCCAGAATGCTGCAGCAAACTCAAGAGGGATGCCACGAGAAATTCTGAGGGAAAATTCAGAGGGAAATAAAACAGTTCCTCTGAGTAACTGTGGATACCTCAAAATACTGTTCACAGATTCATCATCAATTAGATCACACTACATTCCTTTCAATGACATCATCATTTTCGCAAACCTGGGGTTTAGTGGTTGCTATGAAAAGCAGCAGGTAGTGCGTGAAAATCAAAGGAAGAAATGAGGGTGGCAGTGTCCAGTTTGATTTCAAGGTCTGAGAAGTTGTGCAGCGTCCTCTAGGCTCATACCTTTCAGTAGTCAGTAACTGCTAACTATTTAACAATGACATAAAACATTTTTTCTTTCAATTTATGGGTGCTTTCAACCCCCTGCCCCCAAATGCAGATCTCAGTTCAGTTCAGTGCCTTAGTCCTGTCTGACTCTTTGCGACCCCATGGACTGCAGCACGACAGGCCTCTCTGTCCATCACCAACTCCCGGAGTTTACTCAAACTCATGTCCATTGAGTCGGTGATGCCATCCAACCATCTCATCCTCTATCGTCCCCTTTTCCTCCTGCCTTCAATCTTTCCCAGCATCAGGGTCTTTTCAAATGAGTCAGTTCTTCACATCAGGTTGCCAAAGTATTGGAGTTTCAGCTTCAGCATTAGTCCTTCCAATGAATATTCAGGACTATCTCCTTTAGGATGGACTGGTTGCAGTCCAAGGGACTCTCAAGAGTCTTCTCCAACACCACAGTTCAAAAGCATCAATTCTTTGGTGCTCAGCTTTCTTTATGGTCCAATTCTCACATCCATACATGACCACTGGAAAAACCATAGCCTTGACTAGATGAACCTTTGTTGGCAAAGTAATGTCTCTGCTCTTTAATGTGCTGTCTAGGTTGGTCATAGCTTTTCTTCCAAGGAACAAGCGTCTTTTAATTTCATGGCTGCAGTCATCCGCTGCAGTGATTTTGGAGCCCAGAACAATAAAGTCTGTCCCTGTTTCCCTATCTATTTGCCATGAAGTGGTGGGACCAGATGCCATGATCTTAGTTTTCTGAATGCTGAGTTTTAAGCCAACTTTTTAACTCACCTCTTTCAAATGAAAGTACTTCCCTTTTATCAAGAGGCTCTTTAGTTCTTCGCTTTCTGCCATAAGGATGGTGTCATCTGCATATCTGAGATTATTGATATTTCTCACGGCAATCTTGATTCCAGCTCATGTTTCATCCAGCCCAGCATTTCTCATGATGTACTCTGCATGTAAGTTAAATAAGCAGGGTGACAATATACAGCCTTGACATATTCCTTTCCATATTTGGAACCAGTCTGTTGTTCCATTCCAGTTCTAACTGTTGCTTCCTGACCTGCATACAGATTTCTCAGGAGGAAGGTCAGGTGGTGTGGTATTCCCATCTCTTTCAGAATTTTCCACAGTTTACTGTGATCCACACAGTCAAAGACTTTGGCATAGTCAACAAAGCAGATGTTTTTCTTGAACTCTTTTGTTTTTTTGATGATCCAATGGATGCTGGCAATTTGATCTCTGTTTCAAAACCTTTTCTAAAACCAGCTTGAACATCTGGAAGTTCACAGTTCATGTATTGCTGAAGCCTGGCTTGGAGAATTTTGAGCATTACTTTACTAGCGTGTGAGATGACTGCAATTGTGTGGTAGTTCAAGCATTCTTTGGCATTGCCTTTCTTTAGGATTGGAATAAAAACTGACCTTTTCCAGTCCTCTGGCCACTGCTGAGTTTTTCAAATTTGCTGGCATACTGAGTGCAGCACTTTCACAGCATCATCTTTCAGGATTTGAAATAGCTCAACTGGAATTCCATCACCTCCACTAGCTTTGTTTGTAGTGATACTTTCTAAGGCCCACTTGACTTTGCATTCCAGGATGTCTGGCTCTAGGTTGGTGATCACACCACTGTGATTATCTGGGTTGTAAAGATCTTTTTTGTATAGTTCTCCTGTGTATTCTTGCCAGCTCTTCTTAATATCTTCTGCTTCTGTTATGTACATACCATTTTGGTCCTTTATTGTGCTCATCTTTGCATGAAATGTTCCCTTCCTCTAATTTTCTTGAAGAGATCTCTAGTCTTTCCCATTCTGTTGTTTTCCTCTATTTCTTTACACTGATCACTGAGGAAGGCTTTCTTATCTCTCCTTTCTATTCTTGGGAACTCTGCATTCAAATGGGTGTATCTTTCCTTTTCTCCTCTGCCTTTATCTTCTCTTTTCACAGCTATTTGTAAGGCCTCCTCAGACAATCATTTTCCCTTTTTGCATTTCTTTTTCTTGGGGATGGTTTTGATCACTGCCTCCTGTACAATGTCACGAACCTCAGTCCATAGTTCTTCAGGCACTCTATCAGATCTAATCACTTGAATCTATTTGTCATTTCCACTGTATAATCGTAAGGGATTTGATTTAGGTCATACCTCAATGGGCCAGTGGTTTTCCCTACTTTCTTGACTTCATTGTTCAGAAAAACTATTGTTTAGTTATTTGGACCTAATTGTTTAAGAAATGGAACTATTGGATATTTCGTCTGGAGTAAGTACACCATGGAAAGATGAGAAGCTCTAATGGTGCTGTGAATCAGTGTGAATCTCTCTCATTTCTGGGATAAATAAAAAACACAAATTTGGAGAAACAGGAGGAAAAAGTCTTTAGCTACTCTCTATGGGTTATTGATGGAGAAGGCAATGGGGACCCACTCCAGTACTCCTGCCTGGAAAATCCCATGGAGGGAGGAGGAGCCTGGTAGGCTGTAGTCCATGGGGTCACGAAGAGTCAGCCACAACTGAGCGACTTCAGTTTCACTTTTCACTTTCATGCACTGGAGAAGGAAACGGCCACCCACTCCAGTGTTCTTGCCTGGAGAATCCCAGGGACAGGGGAGCCTGGTGGGCTGCTGTCTATGGGGTAGCACACAGTCAGACACGACTGAAGCGACTTAGCAGCAGCAGCAGCATAGGTTACTGAACTGCACTAATAATCAAAAGACTATCAGAGTAATTTAAGACACCATGTCAATCAACAGGGGTTCTAAAAAAAATTCTAAAGATTTACAGAGCACCTATCATGAAATAACATGTAAAATAACAGAAGTACTTTGTCTTCACATAATAGATATTGTCTTAAAAAAGTGTGTATAAACTGTATTTTCTGAAATAGATATGTTAAGTTACTACCCAAAGAAAAATCATATTATAAAAACTGAAGTGAATATTCTCATAAAATAAATCTTCATGTAACAACCATCTCAATTCTGTTTTGCAAATTAGGTTGTTTTATGTTGGTTTTTCTCCAAATGGAACACAGTTTATCCTGTATTTGAATACGTTCAATACGTTCAGTACTCTCAAAAGCATATCTATATTTATCTTGTTTTATCTTCATATTCTCCCCACAGGGGACAATCAAGAATGAAATAAACCTGATCACTTAAAAAAAAACAACAACAGACTATTACTACAATAGTTTTAATGAGACTCTACCATCTATGAACAGACAGGAAATTTCTGTAAGTATTTCCCTTTAAATTCATGCCTACACAAATTTTTTTATATCAAATTTACTTTATAGAAGCAGTGATCACAACTTAAATGAGCTTTATGGTACCTAGTTCCATAAGAATTTATACTTCACACAGTCATCTAAATAGTATTTAAAGTAGTCATCTCAGAGTAATAGTAATTGAATGCACAAAAGTCTTCCAAAATTCTCTAATATCAATTTAAATGCCTCATCATCAAATGAAATACTTTTGGTTTGCTACAGAAGCAAAAGTTCCAGAAGTTTTTATTTTAAAGTCTCTTATTTGTAGTTCCTGAAGATAATGAGAAAAAACTATCTAAAAGTAGTAACTTTCTAGTTTTGCCTTGTATTATTTTAACATATATATGGCAAACTTCAAAAACTTTACAATAAAAATGTACCAGAAACTGCTTCCTGTCCAAAAATAGGACCCAAATTAAAAAATCTTTAAATACCAAAGCTTTATTCTGTCTCATTCCCATAATAATGTTCTACATGAATTTTGATACTAGAGAACATCTACAATAAAGGAGATATCAAAACTCTGGGAAAATAATAATTTATCCTTCCTGTGAGCTAATAAATTATTAGTTTTGAGTCAGAATTAAAAATTAAAATGTAACCTGCATACCATATCAAATAAAACATGAAGGTACAAGTTGCCTAGCAGAAAAGTGTTTCTAAAATATATCATGTCCCAATCAAAACAATATTTCCACAAAGGACAAATTGTAAAAAGAAACCCATTAAATAGGTAAAACATAAAGTACTGTTTTTATATACTGAATTATATGAAGGTGTGAAAAAAAGATCATGAATTGGTACACTTGCATAATACATGTCATGGTTGGAAACATTCCCTAGTTTCATTTTGCTAAGTCTCTGGAAATATTTTAGAATGATGTAACTGTTATTCTTGTTTCAAAGACGTTGAGAGAAAACTTGAGGAATATAATAAGTACATTGGGGAAAAAATACAAAAGTTAAAATTTCAAATCTCCTAAATATAACTCCTAAAATATAATTCTTCGTGATCATCTCTTTAAAGTACTAAAAACTTAAATAGCTTAAAACCACGTAGACAAAGTATTTATTTAGAGCTTCCTTTCAAGATAACCAAATTCACTACCACGTACCATACATACAATAGGAAAGTTATTATGAGGACCAAATTAATTCAAGACAATTAAAATCATTCGTGGAACTACTATAAACTCCATGAAGGCAGGAGCTATGTCTTAATTTGATTTGGCATTCTTAGTGCTTACTGAGTGCTTAGCATTTTGTAGGCAAATGTTAACACAACAGTACACAAATATTATTTCACATTCTAAACTTCCCAGTGTGTTAAAATATGATTTAACATGAAACAAATGAACTATCCAACAATGCCTAAATGCAGAACATACCTCAATCTGCATCTTCAGATGTGTCTTGAAGTTTGACAACAAAGTAAGAAATATGGAAAGAGAAAGCTCAAAAACCTCTGGGACAGATGAAACTCCATTTTTTGAGAGTGCAACACACAGATACTGCTTTATAGCATTAATAAACATCTCATTTGTCCTGAAAATAGGTCCTGCATTCTGCAGAATGGATAGAAGTAACTGCAGTGAAAGAATCTTGGATCGTAACTCATGAGACCTAAAATACAAAAAAGAAGGCACAGTATGTGGACAAGTTCAGCATCATGGTGACAACGGGTTGTTCCAAAGATATCTCTTATACCATGTAATTTCATAAACCTTTACATGGAAAGAAAAAACTGTATAGCATAAAAAAAGAAAAGTACACAAATAAGTTTAGCCACTAGTAATAGGTAGTCCCACTGGTGTTCTCTTCTACCACATAACTTCAAGAACTTTTTAAACAGGAAAAAATCATTCATACATATCTAACATCAGCTTACTGTTCCTTTGAACAAGAAAAGATTTATGCCTTGTTCCCTTCTTTTACAAATGTATTTCACTCTTTAGAAATCATTGTGAACTGCTCAGATGAAGGGCCAAATTTAGTATAAATAGGTTCCAAAGTACTTTTTTCCAAGTTATGCTACTCAAAAATCCTGAACAGTAATAAAAAACACTATTAGGGCATTAGCAAAGCACTATTTAAGCTTACTTTTTCAGTAACCATTTAAACTTAAAAAAAAAAATAGAGGCTTTTAGAATACTTGTACCTCTTAGTAGCTTACCCATTCACTCTATTAATAAATATTTTTATAATGAAAAGCTGAAAAATACATTTAAGCTTAAATTAAAAAATTTTTTTTTCTGATCAATATCTTGAATTTTAATTATCCGGATTTCACAAATACAATTTTTCTCCCATTGAAACAGGTTTTTTAAGTCCAACAGACCAAGGAGATTGAGTGATTTATCCTTGGCAACTTTGCAAATACAGGACACATTTAAATGCTTAGCAGATGGTTCTTATGTTTATTTATTCCAAATTGTACTCAGTCACATTTCCACCATATAGTAAACTTAATTGTTCTTGATTTCTACCTTAAAAATTTTATGGTTAAAGTGTCAAGGACCTAAAACTAACAGGGAATATTTAATTTTATGTAAATAGGAATCACAAAAAATACTGCCATCTTTGAAATGAAACTGGAACCAATAATATCACAGCTCATTAATACACAGTCATGTTACCAAGATGGCCTATGCCTCTGAATCTAAGAATCTGTATGTATAGCAAATATAGTATTACCAAAACCAAAACCAACCACTCTACTTTTCTGCCCAAAAGTAGATAAATCAAGTTAGAAACAGTGAGAGCTAAGACTGAATAGCTACAGGAAAATACAGAGTGGGCCAGGTATTGATGCCGAGCTTTCCCAGGCTTATCCACTACTGCTACTTCCTAGTCTAGCTCACATTTATCACCCTTTTTGCTCAATTCCAACGGTAGCTAAATCCTGTAGCTTACCATTCTCTAACACAGGAGTTTTAATGTTTTACCAGTTGTATTCCCAGCATCTAACAGAATGCCTTGTTAGCATGGATCAAAATAATCAACGGATTTTATTCATGTACTTATCTAAACATTAAGTATCTACTAAGTATAAGATATCTATCAATGAAGAAATGAGCAAATCACTGTCTTACAACACAAGTATACTTTTGACAGGCAAAAGGAGCTGGAAATTACAGGTTTTCAGTTTTTCATGGGGCAGTGTCAAATTATTAATATGATTCCAGCTTAAAGAACAATTCCTGGATCATCATCTTAGAAAGGCCACAAAATATAAAGAGAAGTAAACACAGAAAAGAAAAGTATGTAACTATATATAAGAGATCATTAATTTTGGAAAAATACCATTCAAGACAGAAAATCATATATTCTGGAGAAAGAACAATTTTAGGGGTGGCAAATCTGATCTCTTTCAAAATTCAGTTCCAGTATTTAATGATTCTGGTGGTCAAGAAGGTTTTTTTTTTATGGTCCAACAAAATTTCCTAGTATTTGATTTAAGCCCACCATGTCGGAGGATAATTTACATTAATTAAATTAAGTTTTTATTATAACTATCTCCAGTCTTCTTCCCAGTTGACATCTAGAAACCGAAATAAGAGTTTTAAAATGAATTTTAAAATGTACTTCCCCCTATTTCAATATTCCTTTCTAAAAATCACTCAGGCCTTCTCCAAGCTCTTATTCCAGAAAGTTCTCCTAAACCTGATGTTCTATATAACACATCATGTTGCAACATCAGAGTAGCAAAGCTCTCTAGTAACTTCCAAACTCAATCTTCAGCAGGAATCAGTTGCATTGGAATCATCCAAATGGAAAGACATTTGCCAATTTATGACTTAGAAAAATGGCACGTCTCTACTGTTTAAACTAATATATATGATGAGAATCAGACAAGCGACTCCTATCTTAAAGTATTTCCTGCTCCCCACAGGAGGAAATTATCTTATGGCATTTTTTCAGACCTTAATGAGTATGTTATTATCTTACATTCTGACTTTTAAGATTTATTTCCCTTAGGTTTTATTACCTTTCAACTGGTAGCTTTCAGATGCCTAGCATAAGGATACATGTAAAGGGCTACATTACTTCCAGTGTTACTTACTATACTGAAAAAATAATTCACTCAGTCATTCAGTCCCTGCTGAGCACCTACAATGAACCAGACACAATTCTATAATGCTGTTTGTGTGCTTTCAGAAATAGTGCAAGGCATCTACTCTAGCTAATTTTGACACTCACTGTTTTTAATTTCTTTTTAAGTAAAATAACCCTAAAAAATAATTTTGAAGGTCCTAAAAGACAAAGAGGAAAAAAGAAACCCCAAAGACACAAGAAGGTTCAAGCTTCAAAACCTGCATCAGTCAGGCAGAACAACTGAGGACCTACTTTGGATCCGGTGGTCCATCCGACAGTGGTTTCATCGACAGTTTACACAATGACCTGAATACTAGAAAGGCATCCTTTTGTAAAATGTGGGAAAACTTAGCACCAGGTGAAGGTCCTGAAGAATTTCCAGATTCCTAAACGAGTGAACACACCACGTAAATAAAGGCATTTGCCAGTAAAAATTGTATCAGTCTTCGATATACTTTACTCAATTAGTATGGTATGGGGTTCTACTGGAAGGAAAATCAGATGAGGAATGGGCCACATGGCTTTTCTTTACGGTGACATGCCACTCCCATCCCCAACAATAAATATCTCTTTTAAAACATTCCCCCAGCTACCAAACTCTTAACATTTACTTGGTTTATACTATTACTAACAGAAACTATTAATAGCACATCATGCCTTGATAAGATACTTCATACATGGCCTAAGCTATGCTTTCTACTACCCGTCTTTGGGTATTTTATCTTTTTGTCCTATTTTATATTTTGTCTACTCTGTGCAGATAAGATTTAAGACAGTTGAGACTATCCAGGCAATGTTTAAAAGTTGTTAACTGATGAAGGCCAGCAAGGCCAAGAAGACTTACCCCTATGTACGGGGCAATGATTCAGGGTAGGATTCCCTTATCTAAAAAGGTAAGGAAAAAATATACCAAACATAGGGGAGGAAGGATGAGGAGGACCTATCACTACTACAGTATGGATTTCACTGTAGCCCTAAGCAAAGACAATGTTCTCTAGCTAAAAGTTCTTTCTTCTTCTAGTATACTTGAATTATCCAATGAATATGTGATAAGAATTTTTTTTAATGTAATTTCAATGGGAGGGAGATATGAACACCTACAAGACAAATACCAAGTTGGAAATTTAGTGATCAATATTTTAAAAGAATAAACTGCTCAGATTTATATCAACTAAAAAAAAGTTTTTATTTCCTCAAACTGAAATCAGCCAGTACTATCAACTGGATATATTCACCACAAGGTGTTGGTAGCCTATCAATGTTTAAGATGAAGAGGACTTTTTCCTTTATTTTTACCTGAGTATCATTGGAAGAGACAGACAATCTGTCATCAGGTAAGGACGGTGTATAAGCAACAGAAATTGGTGTTCCTGGAATTCCGTTTGCTTGAATATTTTCGCTGTCACTACCATCCTCTATGGTTCCATTGTTGCCATCTGCACTTACATTTATGGTAGTCCTTTCTCCCATATCTGAAATGGCAAGAATAAAAAACATGCAAACATTTCTAATTGAAGTGTGCTGAAAAAGCATAGACTATTTAAAATGAAACAGTAGCAGAAAAGCAATGAGAAGCAAGATGTATTGGCACCATTTAAAGGTTAGCATAACCGAATAAGTATTCACTTGGAATACATCCAAACATGATCTGTAAGTAGCTCTAGCAATGGAACACACTCAGCTGATGAAAGGCTAACCAGAATGTGCCAAAACAGAGGCTTAGTTGTAGTCTAGTGATATATTAGCATTTACTAAACTGAGTTCTAATGAATGCTAATGCCTTAAGACAATGAAAAGAAAATTCTTCCAAACAAAATTCCATTTTCAAGTAAAGTAATGAAATGATGGAAAATATGTATCTTTATTATAGATTTTAATTCTCTAATACGCATTGAGTTCTCCAAAGGGGATATATAATATGCAGTGTTTCCAAAATTCATTTTATCATGAGACTCCCCTTTTTTTAGAACACCTATTAATACCTCTAATAACATAGATTCTTTCGAACAATTATGGAAATAATGGCCCTGAATATACTGCAGTATGTCACTCTGAGTAATCATACTTGTAAGACAAACAGAAATAAATGACTTCTAGTAGAACATAGATAATGAAATAATACCAAGTTTTAGAACTACTCTAGGGGTAGTGTATATTACTTTAAAAAAGGAACACTTCATAGCAGCATTATTCACATTAGCCAAGGCATGGAAACAATGTAAGCAATTCCCTCTGTCCAGTGGTTAGAACTTGACACTTTGACTGCCAAGGACCTGGGTTCAATGTCTGGTCAGGGAACTAAGATTCCACAAGCCCTGCAGTGGTGGCCAAGAAAAGAAACAATCTAAATGTTCATCAGAAGATGAAAGTGTGTGTGTGTGTTTGGGGATGGGTGCGTGGGTGTGTAGGATTGGCCAAAATGTTCTTTCATGTTTTCTGGTTCATCAGTAGATGAATGAATAAGATGGGTGTGTGTGTGCACAACAGCCCAAATGTTCTTTCAGGTTTTCTGGTTTGTGCATTTGTGTGTGTAGGATTGTTCTTTCAGGTTTTTTGATTCATTGTGTGTGTGTGTGTGTGTGTGTTTGTGTGTGTGTGTGTGTGTGTAGGATTGGCCAAAATGTTCATTGAGGTTTTCTGGTAACATCTTATGGAAAAATCCAAACGTTCTGGCCAACCTTACACACACACACACACTGCAATAATACTCAGCTTAAAAAAAAGAATGAAATAATGCCCTCTGATGCAACACAGGGCCTAGAGATAATCATACTTAAACGAAGTCTTTAGAAAGAGAAAGAAAAATACTACATGATATCACTTATATGTGGGATCTAAAATATAACACAAATAAACTTATCTACAAAACAGAAAAGACCCCAGACACATAGAACAGACTTATGGTTACAGGAGTAGGGGAAATGGGGGAGGGATGCACTGGGAGTTGGGTTTAGAAGACGTAAACTATTAACGTTATATCAATATATAGAATGAACAAACAACAAGGTCCTACTGTATAGCCCAGTGACTATATTCAGTATCTTGTAATAAATCATAATGGAAAAGAATACGAATAAAAAAAGGAACACATACATGTCTGTGGTCATAACTCAGTAGCTGTCTGGCAAAGAACCACTCCTTTCATGCTACCAAGTAACAGAAGTTATAGGCTAGCATAAGGGAAATACAATGACTAGAAGGAGCACAGATTTCAGAACATGAAAGACCCTTGTTTCACCCATGTCTCTACCATTTAACTGGATAAGTTACTTGTCATTTCATCTTCTTTTGCTTCAGTTTTTAAGTAACGAAAATAACTGTCTATAACAATGTCTGTGAGGAATCACCAACAAACACTCACATGCACAATACAAAAAGAACACAATTGGTTCTCAATTAGTGGTAGCTATTACTAATTTTGCTGATAATTGATAACATGTGCCCAACTTTTTTTTTTTAACTGATTTGGGTAATGAAAGGACTGTACCTGGTAATACACTAATGTCTGCCACACTAAATACTATTATGGCTTTCTATATATATGTAAAGAATTATTATATATATATAAGGAAAACTAGATGAGGAATTTATAAAGAACTCCCAGGAAGAAGGCATAAAAAATTTAATAATGATTATCAGAAACTGATAATTGTTTCCCAAAACACTTACTCCAAACCTTTTATTCTGTACCCAATTATAGCTCTTTACACTGCCCTTCCCTTAATATACAACTTCCACTTTCTACCTAGCTAATTAGATAATTTAACACAGGCATCCCCACTCTTTCTCACCCCACCAGAAAGTTCCTTAACATCAACAATCATCTTTTTCTTCCCTCTCATTTCAGGGAAAAAAACATTCCTTCACATTTGTACCTGGTACACCATTCATTCAGCCTCAAAAATTCTCCCCTGAATGTTTTCTTGTAATATTACATTTTCAATTTGTGCACATAACTGGATCATCCCCAATACTCAACCAACACACTCAAGTCTTTACACTATAAAAACATAATCTTCCTTCAACTCTTGCCACATACCAGTACTGTCTATTTTTCTTTTTTAATCAAATTTCTAAAGGAATTAATAATCACTGATAATACCTTCCTTCTTAGGACATTTCTCGAAAGAACTGAAAACATTCTTTTATTGTCAGGCTTTGAAGCCAGACATCCTTGGATTGGAGTCTTCACTTTACCACTTCTTACAGGTTACCAATCTCTCAGTGCTTCAATTTTCTCATGTGTAAAAAAGGGAATCATAATAGTATCTAAACATCTCCAAGTCTGGGGAGGATTAAATGAATAAACACAAGTAAAACACATAAAATCATTAAGGATACAAGGAAAGCACTTAACAGATATTATTATTCTCTATGTTTTTCCTCTAATTCTCCCTCTAATTGTTCCCTAAACAATTAGCGCAGACTTCTGTTTACAAGATGGTGAGCTGAGCCCACTTAATATATCTTCTCCTTTCATAAATCTCACTGAAATTCCTAGGAAAAAATATAAATAGGAAAAATTGTCTTTAGTAGCACTGGAAAACTAAGGAAGATACAATCAAGAGACCAAAATCTTGAAAGAATTCCTAAAGGTTAAGAAGAGTTTCTGGGAATTCCTTGATGGTCCAATGGTTAGGACTCAGTGTTTTCACTGCTGGAGGCCTGGGTTCAATCCCTGGTCAGGGAATTAAGATTCCACAAGCGGCATAACATGACCCCCTCCAAAAACAGATAGGTTCAGATCAACAGAAAAGCCAATGTCAAAAGCCTGCGACTGAACACGTACAAAGGACAGAGCTACCTGAGAGGTTGCTGAATTGTGCCCTGTGGGTTCCAATATACTCTGAAGCCTAGATAGAAGGCCAAGGGCTATGGGGTAGGAGGGGAGTGCCTGGGGAACCATGCCAGTGTCTACCAGAAGAGCTGTCCGTGGCCGTTATCATGGAAAGTGCATTAGAAATCACCCTGTTAACTGAAGTGCAGGATTTGCGTGGTAGGTCTTATAATCTAAGAAGAAGGTAGTAGGGGAGAGAGCAGTATCCCAGCTCACTCATAGAGTGCTGCAATCAACAGGGAAAACCAACCTGGTAGAGCAGTGAAATCTCCTACAAGTTCTGAGCTTCCATTCTAACTATCTGTTTCTGTTTAACTCATGCTAAATAAAGCCCTATCTGAAGGAAGGCAGCCTAAGATTTCCTGGCAAAGGATGGGAACAAACCAACAAGTTGGAAGAACACCCCCCACTCCAAGTCTAGAATTTATGAAATGTTCAAAGAGCATTTATCCTAAGCTTCACTTGGCTTCAGTTTGTGCTTACAGCACAGCCCAAGGACCACTACACCACACTCTGCTTAAGGGAGGCCTGTGCTTCTTATGGTTAGTTCTCAGCCATGAAACAAGGTCTGCCTTTGGATCACAGTCAGCTTGCAAATTCTGGAGAGGAAAGCCTCATGAAAACTGGAAACGGAGCACACAAAATGACTGAGAAAGCTCTTTATATACTGATTAAATCTACCCTTTCTAGTCTTTTTATTTTAGTGTTTTCAGGAATCTCCATACTGTTCCACATAGTGGCTTTTAAAAATTAACATTTCCACCAACAGTGTAGGAAGGTTCCTAGTCTTTCTAGTCTCCAAATAGACAGAAATGCAAAGTCTATAGCTCAAAAGTAAGGACAAAGGTCAGCACTCTGAGCATATGGTTTCCTGGTGAGACATATTTTATAGCTGGAACAATTTTAATTAGTACTCCCAGATATATGTAAAATACTGTATCAAACAGGAACAAAGTGCTATGAAAAAGAAGCTCAAGAAAAACAGGATTCTTTGAGACAAAAACAAAATTACTGAAATAAAAAAATATGAAAAGCAGCAGAATGGACATTAATGAATAAAGTATTGGAAAGCCCCTTGTAACATTCTCTTTGAATACAGAATCGTAAGACAAAATGACAGAAATTAGGAAAGACTGTCAGAGCCATTCAACATTGGATAAGAATAAATAGCTCAATGTAACAGTATAGAAAACACCAATAGATACATTTAGGATAAATATGGGATTTCAAATTAAGTAATCTGCTCAAAGAGTAATGCAATCACATCAAAAGGACATGAGAATTGCCCTGAAGGGATTCCTGATGGTAAAGAATTATAACACACTGAACAATAAAAGAATTTATGAGCTCACAGTATTTTTTTTTAAGGGAGATGCCCTTCACAGAAAAATGTTAATTATTAGAATTATGAAATCACCACACTGATTTTAAAGCCATTAAGTGAATGTATTTTCATATGATCTCAAAGTGTCACTCTCAGATTACTTATTAATGATAAAGGGAAAATGGCTCCCTTATAGTGAAGAGAGCTGGTGGTCACTATCTCTACCAAGTAATCTAAACATACCAACAGGTGCTAACTTCAGTATGTACCAATTTATATGATGTAATATACCAATATTACCGATGCAGTATTCTGCCAAATATATTTACTCTAAATCAAAATAAGGAAACTATCAGATCAGTTCAAAATGTGGAACAGTCTACAAAACAATATTATACTCTTAAAAATAATGTTATGAAAGATGGGAAAAGCCAAGGGAACTTGTTCTAAAGTAACGAGAACGGAGAGAAAGTCAAATGCAGCACGTGTCCCTGGAGTGTGTCCTGGACTAGAAAAAGAAGGACATAAGAAACACATTTGGGGACAACTGGGAGCATTTTTAAATTTTATATTAGATATTCTTAAAAGAGTGTTATTTTTGCTAGGTGTAAAAATGGAATTGTGGTCATGTATGAGGATGCCCTTATTCTTAGAAGATATATGCTGAGTTATTTAGGGTGAAAGTGTCATGTTGTATACAGGCAATTTTCAAATAGTTCAGCAAAGACACACACACACACACACAGGTCTATTTAAAGACAATTTTTAAAATGTAGCAAAATTGTTAATTAGTGCCCTAGAAAAGCACATACAGCTTTCACTGTACTGTTCTTTGAGCTATTCTCTAAGTTTGAAAACTTTCTAAATAAAAAGAGCAAGACAATGGAAAAAATTTTTTGCTTCACAGTCTGTATTCATATGTATTAGAAACTAGCAAGTCTTTTTGGTAGAGCCAGACAATAAACATTTAGGCTTTGCGGGCCATATGATCTTTGTTGCCGCTACTCAAATTTACTTACATAGTGCAAAGGCAGCCACCATAGGCAATATATAAACAAATGAGCATGACTGTATTCCAATGCCACTTTATTTACAAAAATAGGTGATGGGTCAAATTTGGTTCGCAGATCAGTCTTCCAACTCCTAATATACATGATGATATTTTAAAACAATGCATGGGTACCTACTGCTCTTTCATCTTTTATAAGTTCATGGTTTTTCGGGGAAAAATTCATACTCCCTAAGATAATGCTATCTTCTTTAGCCTCTACACCTTTATGTTTGGTAATCTACTTCAAGTACTAATTTTAACAGAATGACTCCCACCTATAACACCCACCTGATATCTCTCAGGCCAGAGTTCTAAGAGATATCAAGGCAGGTGTTATATTTCTATTATATATTTCATGCACATTTTCACATGAATGGCATGCCTGAAGGTCAAGTTCAATGTCAAAATAAAATTTAGTCCCTTTTTTCCTATGCCAACCTCTACTTCAACAATTCTGTCAATAATTCTACCACCAACTTAACCATTTAGGCCCAAAACTGGGTGACTGCCTGGGCAGCAAGAGCTAATATAGCAGGCCTCAGACTGCCTATGCTCAGAAAGCCCTGCTTGTAAGGTTGACCCGTGGCTGGAATCTCAGAACTTGTACTTCGGAAGGGTTTCTACCATCCCCAGAACTACTGAAATGGCTGACTGTGCCCGAACAGTTTGTGCAAATAATGGGTTCATGCTGCAACACCAGTGTTCTCTCTGGGAATCTGGAATCTAGGAATATGCAGCTCGAGGGTACCTATAGGACCAGGCCCCAGTAAAAACTCTGGGCACTCCAGTCTCTAAGATCTACCCAGGTAGACAACACTTTTCAGTTCAGTGTCAGAGGAATTAAGTTTCTCAGGCAGCTTCACTGGGAGAGGACTCCTGGAAATGTGCACCTAACTTCCTCAGATTTTGCTCTGCACGTCTTTTCCCTTTGATGATTTTGCCTCGTACCGTGATTTGTAATAAATCACAGTGCTGAATGTAACTGTATGATGAGCACCATGTGTCCTGCCAGCAAATCACCATATCCTCCGGAAATCCTGGGAACTCCTGACACTTCATTTTCTCTTTCACCTAGATGTCAATTATCTGCAAGCTCTTCTTGATTCAACATCTATTATCTCACTTCTCATTCAGTTTTTCCTCTCCATTTCCACTGTTACTATCCTATTTAATTTTAGATTACTATACACTGCCCTAGGACAAAGTTCAAAATCCTAAGCCTGGAATGTATAACCAACCATTGGTTAAGTGAATCGCTTAGGTGAAGTCACCCAGTCGTCTCCCAACTCTGCGACCCCATGGACAGCAGCCAACCAGGCTCCTCTGTCCATGGGATTTTCCAGGCAAGAATACTGGAGTGGGTTGCCATTTCCTTCTCCAGGGGATCTTCCCGACCCAGGGATCGAACCCGGGTCTCCTGCATGGTAGGCAGATGCTTTACTGTCTGAGCCACCAGGGAAGTAGCCAACCATTGGTTGGCTCCTAACTATTTCAGACTTATTTTCTACCATATGACACAACATCCTCTCCACTTTACCCAAACCAATGCCTGCTGATTCCCAAGTCATTCTCTCCAGACTTTAGCCAACAGTGTACAACCGTCACCACCACTCCCCACACCAGCATGAACAGTGTGCAACCAGAAAACACCACTCCCTACACCTGCATGAATCCATAGAGTCTAAGTTCCAGTGTTACCTCCTATATGAAGCCTTCCTGCATAATTCTAGCTAGAAATAACCATTCCTTTTTTCTGAATTTTAATAGGATTTTAGCTGTTTCTTCCTAATGGCACTTATCATACATTCCTACACTCCAGAACCCTTTTCAGAGCATGGTCTATTTCAGATAAACTTTTGTATCTCCCTACAGAACCATGCCACCACCAATCCACGCTTCCACCAGAGACTCCTGGACACTCACGGGCAAGTCTGGGTCAGTCTCTTGTGGGGTCACTGCTCCTTTCTCCTGGGTCCTGGTGTGCACAAGGTTCTGTGTGTGCCCTCCCAGAGTCTGTTTCCCCAGTCCTGTGTCAGTTCTGGCGGCTCTATGGTGGGGTAATGACGACCTCCTCCAAGAGGGCTTATGAATGGACTGGAATGCAAAAGTAGGAAGTCAAGAAATACCTGGAGTAACAGGCAAAATTTGGCCTTGAAGTATAGAATGAAGCAGGGCAAAGGCTAATAGAGTTTTGCCAAGAGAATACACTGGTCATAGCAAACAACTTCTTCCAACAACATAAGACTCTACACATGGACATCACCAGATGGTCAATACCGAATCAGACTGATTATATTCTTTGTAGCCAAAGATGGAGAGCCTCTATACAGTCAGCAAAAACACGACCAGGAGCTGACTGTGGCTCAGGCCATGAACTCCTTATTGCCAAATTCAGACTGAAATTGAAGAAAGTAGGGAAAACGACTAGATCATTCAAGTATGACCTAAACCAAATCCCTTACGACTATACAGTGGAAGTGACAAATAGACTGAAGGGATTAGATCTGATAGACAAGAGTGCCTGAAGAACTATGGACAGAGGTTCATGACATTGTACAGTAGGCAGTGATCAAGACCACACCCAAGAAAAAGAAAGTCAAAATGGTTGTCTGAGGAGGCCTTACAAACAGCTATGAAAAGAAGAGAAGTGAAAGGCAAAGGAGAAAAGGAAAGACATACCCATTTGAATGCAGAGTTCCAAATAGCAAGGTGAGATAAGAAAGCCTTCCTCAGCGATCAGTGCAAAGAAAATAGAGGAAAACAACAGAATGGGAAAGACTAGAGATCTCTTCAAGAAAATTAGAGATACCAAGGGAACATTTCATGCAAAGATGGGCACAATAAAGGACAGAAATGGTATGGACCTAACAGAAGCAGAAGATGTTAAGAAAAGGTGGCAAAAATACACAGAAGAACTGTATAAAAAACAGCTTCATGACCCAGATAATCACGATGGTGTGACCACCAACCTAGAGCCAGATATCCTGGAATGCGAAGTCAAATGGCCTTAGGAAGCATCACTACGAACAAAGTTAGTGGAGGTGGTGGAATTCCAGCTGAGCTATTTCAAATCCTAAAAGATGCTGCTGTCAAAGTGCTGCACTCAATATGCCAGCAAATTTGGAAAACTCAGCAGTGGCCACAGGACTGGAAAAGGTCAGTTTTCATTCCAATCCCAAAGAAAGGCGATGCCAAAGAATGCTCAAACTACGGCACAGTTGCACTCATCGCACACGCTAGCAAAATGATGCTCAAAATTCTCCAAGCCAGGCTTCAGCAATACATGAACTATGAAATTCCAGATGTTCAAGCTGGATTTAGAAAAGGCAGAGGAACCAGAGATCAAATTGCTAGCATCTCTTGGATCATTTAAAATATCAAGAGAGTTTCCAGAAAAACAACTACTTCTGCTTTATTGACTGTGCCCAAGCCTTTGACTGTGTGGATCACAATAAACTGTGGAAAATTCTGAAAGAGATGGGAATACCAGACCACCCAACCTGCCTCTTGAGAAACCTATATGCAGGTCAGGAAGCAACAGTTAGAACTGGACATGGAACAACAGACTGGTTCCAAATTGGGAAAAGAGTACATCAAGGCTATATATTGTCACCCTGCTGATTTAACTTATACGCCGAGTACATCATGAGAGACACTGGGCTGGATGAAGCACAAATTGGAATCAAGACTGCCAGGAGAAACATCAATAACCTCAGATATGTAGATGACACCACCCTTATGGCAGAAAGTAAAGAAGAACTAAAGAGCCTCTTGATGAAAGGCAAAGAGGAGAATGAAAAAGCTGGCTTAAAATTCAGCAGTCAGAAAACTAAGATCATGGCATCTGGTCCCATCATTTCATGGCAAATAGATGGGGAAACAAAGGAAAAAGCAATAGACTTTATTTTTGGGGGGTTCCAAAATCAGTGAAGATGATGACTGCAGCCATGAAATTAAAAGACGCTTGCTCCTTGGAAGAAAAGTTATGACCAACCTAGATAGAATGTTAAAAAGCAGAGACATTACTTTGCCAACAAATGTCTATCTAGTCAACACTATGGTTTTTCCAGTAGTCAGGTATGGATGTGCGAGTTGGACTGTAAAGAAAGCTGAGCGCCAAAGAATTGATGCTTTTGCACTGTGGTGTTGGAGAAGACTCTTGAGATTCTCTTCAACTGTGCAACCAGTCCATCGCAAATAATCAGTCCTGAATATTCACTGGAAGGACTGATGCTGAAGATGAAACTCCAATACTTTGGCCACCTGATGAGAAGAACTGACTAATCTGAAAAGACCCTGATGCTGGGAAAGATTGAAAGGGGGAGGAGAAGGGGATGACAGAAGATGAGATGGCTGGATGGCATCACCAACTCAATGGACATGAGTTTGGGTAAACTCCAGGAGTTAGTGATGGACAGGGAGGCCTGGCGTGCTACAGTTCATGGGGTCACAAAGAGTCACACTCAGCTGAGCGACTGAACTGAACAGAACCATGAAATTTTATGTGCTGCTTAAGTATTTGTTGAATGAAAAGATGTATGAAAAATTAAGATGCAATCAGATGAATATGTGCTTCAAGTGTTCAAACTAAAGATGGAAATATATTATTAGAAATGATGCTATAAATTGAAATCAGGTATGGTTAAATAGTACTATTGTCATTCAAGAGCCAAACTGTACATTTAATTATATTTCTAGAGCATCTGTAGCAAGGTACTATGCTTAGTCCTATGCAAGATACAAGAATTAAATAAGCTTCAATGGATTAGTCTTGAATCTAATGCTATCTACAAATCTATAATATTGTTTACAAAAAAAGTGAGTGAAATTCTTAAGAGACTTTAAAAAATTTTTATAATACAATCCACATGGTAGGACTTGAGTCTATACCCTATATTATGACTTGGTCATGATAATAAAGGTATAAGAAATCACAATTTTTTCAAAGATATAAAATACTAAAAACCAAGTAAATTTAAACATTTTCTAATTTATAAAGCTTAGCATATTTAGGAGGATGAAGAATATACCCTGCCTGTATCCCACCAAACAAAAAATAATTAAAAAATGGTATCAACTTTTTTTAATGCAGTGGAAATAGTGGATTTTTACTTTTTAAAAAATTATCACTGAAACTGGAGAAAAAGGAACTACTCTTCTATAAGCAAAGACACTTAAAAATTTTTTCTATATACAATTTTAGCCTTTTTTGTTCCACACATTATAAAAACTGTCTCCACTGTTAGATAAAATAACATAAGACAGAATAAATTAATTTCAAGTCAGATACACTACCTCCAACAACAATGTTCACCATTTCTTCTACAATGCTCTGTACAATGTCTTGAGGCTTTTCCTCACAGTCATGGTTTTCTCCATCATATAATATATCATTTTTAGACAATGCTTTANATTACATTAATCCTTTAAAAATCGAAAAATTTTAAAGTATTCTGAAGGAAACATTTCTAACATGTACCACATGCTAATCAAATAATATTAAATATAATTAAACCTTGTTTGGATTAATGAGGCCCACCAATAACAACAAGCTCATTACTGTGCTCTAATGTAACAAGGCCACTGAAGAACCAGAGACAGGGCTATCTGGGCCCTTCCTTACTATTTCTTCCCCAACAGACTCCACATATCCAATGTATTAATAAAACTAAATTTAATAAGTAAAAGAGAATTCATCCCTCAATTTAACACTAATTGAAAACAGATATAACTGCCAATCAGAAATTCTGAACACACAAGAAACTAATAAAACTTGATATAGCTGGTGAGCCTGTACAGACTATTGCAGATAAAAATAGGATTTCCACTGGGTTTTCTGAAATGCTGAAAGTATCTCCGGAAGGCTCAACCAGCACTTTGTGCTGCTTTGGGAACTGGGACCCTGTTCTGGGAGCCACTGCCCTATACCAAATGGCCTCAGACTGCATGCAAGCCGACAGTGCCACTGTCTACACACCCTGATCTCAACTCACCCTACGATAAAACCACTACTTATACTCTGGCTTCCAGAAGTCCATTCTTCCTGCTGTTCACTGCTCCTAATCTACTGTTTGCCGCATTCTGCAAAATACTGAATGTCACAGAAGAAATTTGATAAATAAGCATGTCAAGTCAGTAACTTTACAAAAAATTCAATACGATAGCATTTAGTTTCTTCCGTGGAGTAAAAACATAAATGTCTTGAAAGATAACCTTTCCATCACTCTTAAGGTGTGTGTTTCTGCACTCTACTTGGCTAAATTACCAAGAGTCTAAAAATTAATAGTTTCAATGTAACTAAATATAGTCACTAAATTTTGCACAAAATGATTAGTGAATCAAAAGTCAATTCTCTTTTAAGTCATTTGACAGAAATAGATTAAAGTAACAGTGAAAAATATTTATTACACATGGGAAACCATTACAGAAGTTAACTGTTCTGGCCGAAGTCACATAGCCAGGAAGTGTCAGAGATGTGATTCAAAGCAGATGACCCCACTCCAGAGCATGCACTCTGAACCAATGGCTCACAGGCAAAATTTTCATTTATATAGCTACAGGGAGAAAAACACCTTTAAAGTCAAAGTAATCACAACATGATGCAGGAATTATGTTGTATTTGTAGCTCTGCATCCTGAAAGCACCTACAGTGGTGTCTACTACACAGTAGGTGCTTCCAACCCTTGGGTCTCAGCCTATGTTGTTTTTTGTTAGAAAACTTCCTAAATTTTCTAGTCAGTCAGCTCCTACCTTTACCTGAACAAGATCCAGCTAAAACATCACTTTCTCTACAAAAGTACCTCCTAACTTTCCTCGACAGAATTATCTCATGCACGCCACTTGCAGGGTATAACTCACTTATACATGCCTGACCTTCCAGGCAGATGATGGACACCCTAAGAGCAATGGCTACACCTTTACCAGCTTTTTAACCCCAATTCCTAGCACAGTGCCTGGGACACAGTAAGTGAAATCAATGTTTGCTGAATGCATGGATGAAGAAATGGAAGAATAAATAAAGTTGCAGCTTTCTTATAGATCAGCTCTTTGAATCTGCCCCTTTATAAGCTTACAGTGAAAGAAGGGGAAATTTTATCAAGGGCAGACTAGAAAAACGTAAATCATATTATAGGCAGTGTGGATTCACTATTAGCATGAGTACTAAGAATGCTTGGTTTATCAAAAGTGTCCCTTTTAAAATAAACACTGAATAAAGCACAAGAGAGTAAAAAGCCACCTGTTCATGCCACTGCCAATGTTCATGCCACTGTTACAGAAAAGATGTAGTTTAAAAAAGTCAAGAGCTGAAAATATACTATAGAAGATTTTCCTCAAAGGAAAGTAAAAATAGAATTCAGATGAACTAAACCCTAACCATCCTAACTCTATTGGAGAGGTAACATTTCCATCATTTTTTGACATCAAGCTAAGGAGGGATGAAGGGAAGAAACTCACTGCCTGGCAATTTTATAGAATAGCTAAAGCTGAGAACAATGTTTGAGGGGGAAAATGATTGCATGTGATTATCTTTAGAGAAACAAATTTGTAATATAAATAAATATAGTTTAATTTTTGTAATCTTATAACCTTTTTCTTATAAATAAGTACACTTAGAAAAAACACTGCCAGAGAATATCTAAATATCATTGACTATTACATGTCAGGATTTAAAAATAAGTATTTTTATATGTCAGGTGGTTACTCAAAAGATTTCTTTCCATATTTAATTTCAGTACTCTTTTGACAACAGTATTTTGTGAATTTAAAATGATGTCCTAAAATTTTGTCACATTCCAGAAAACCTTACAAATAAATAGGTCTCCTGTTTGCTATAAACTAATTTTAAGAAACCTGAAGCGCCTATATAACACACTCACAGACATTTATGACCCTTGTTAGCAACATATCTCCTCCAAACCCATCTGTAAATCATCCTGCTTGTGAGATACTAATGAATGCATAATATCGCTAATAGATGTCTTATGGGCTGAAGTGAAATTAACTTTACAGACTAAGCTGGAAAAAGTCCACAAATTACTACAATGTGTCCGATATCCATCAGGTCATATTACTCTTTTCACATTTCTTTACTAGAATTGCCTTGCTACATTCTTCCCTTAATACACACTCCCCACCCCCACAAACACTTTCTCAAAAAGATTACTTTCAGCTGCAGTTGCCTGATCAGCTTCAGTCTGCTCATTTTCTGCACTGGAAATATCAGATCCATTTTCGGGCTCTGTATCGTCCTGAAGGCTTTTGTCCACATCATTTGTCTGGGGATCAAGGTCCCCTTCGTGTTCTTGGGATATGTGGTCAACAGTCTGAGGTGGCAAGTATCTGAGTTGAGGTGATTCAGGCTCATGATGGCTCACTGGAGACTGCAGCAGATGGTGGTGCTGTCGATGCCTTTCTTTTTCCATTTGTTTGGCTTCCTGCAACTGCAAAGAAAGAAAACAATTTCCTGTATTTGGCAATAAGAACAGAGATGGACGTCTTTCACTATATCCTCTTGTCAGTATTTTTGGTGTTTAAATGATGTAAATGTATTACTTAAAAGAAAAAACAATTAAAAAAAAAATAACCTTAGGATGATAACTAGATTGTTGCCAACAGAAAAGCAGACTTACCTAAAATCAAATAAAAGTGTCACTAAGGGAGAAAAAAAGTAGACGGGGAAATAAAATACACACACATTCATTTTTACTTATATATACAGAAACAAAGTCTAGACATATATATAAGAAGCTAGTAATAATGGTTACTTAT
>SJYQ01005164.1:100639-184848 GCA_006410935.1 Redunca redunca | reverse complement strand
AGGGGATACAAGTTAGGAAAAGTGGAGGGAACTTTTCAGTGATACCTTTCTGTAGTATGTTCTTCTGTCACCTTGTCAAATGTATTAAAAATAATAAAATTACAATGAATAAACAAAATGGCAGTAAGTACTTAAATACCGCTGATCAATCAGTCATTTAAAGAATGAAAAACCTATCTATAAATGTTCCAGTTTTATTTTAGGAGACCTGTCATTTTTATGTATATAATACCATGTGTAAAACTGGCTCACTTACAGGATGCTAAAAACAGTAATAATCAAGATCACAGGGTTTCATTTTTAGCACTTTATTGCTTTTAGACACATCTCTTTTGGTCTTCACGACCATTAAGAAACATTCTCACAGAATTAATTTCCACAAAGATAAATACTTTACAGTGTCAAATATGAACATTTCATACTCCTAGTAACATTCCAGGTTATGTGTATCATAAAACTAAAAAAGAGGGAATATGTGTGTCTATACATTTTTCTTTTTTCTTTTTGATTCACTTTGTTGTACAGCAGAAATTAACATAACATGTGAAGCAACTATATTCCAATAGAAATTAATTTAAAAAATTAAAAAATCTAGGTTATGTGGAAATATCAGAATTAGTTATATGAATTTACAAATTAAAGTTGAATTAAAATATTTTAATGCTCAAAACGTAGGAAGAGACTTATAATCAACATCATCTAACTCCCTTGTTTTACAGATAAGGAAATGGGCATGATGAGTTGCACACAGAATCAAAAGAGACTTCTCAAACCAAAGCTTTAGCCCATTTATGAGAAAGTCAACTTCCAAATTAACAGTTAGGAACCTATGACCTGCAGTCCAATTTCACCCTCAGCCTAACCTCAGCTAATTTGTATCATGGTTTAGTAGGGCAAGCACACGTTTTAGAACTACAGACAAGCACACTGTTGAATTCTAGCTTTTTTCTATTTATCCCAGACTTGTATAAACCCTAGAAAGGTTCCTGAAAATAATCTTTAAACATTTTCTATATACTCTTACACTTTAAACATTTTCTATACATTCTCACACTTTCTAGAACAGGATTTCTCACCATCAGTACTACTGACATTTGGATCAGATAATCCTTTGTTATATGTGAGTGGAGCTGGGATGGGGTGGACACTGGCTGGTGTACTGAACAGAGCTCAGCAACACCCCAGTCCATGACAGGTCATGACTCACCCCAGCAAGTGTTTCAAATGTGGCTTTGGGCACCTCCAGTTGAAGACGACCACTCTAGAGAAAGAAACTAGCATTTTCTCCTTTAAAATTTTAGAACTGAACACTTTATAGTGATTTTATTTGGAAAGGTAAGGAAAAGTTATCAGTTATATAGAGAAATGAATTACACATCCAGCTTAGAATATTTTAGCATACGTGGAAAATCACTCTGTCCCCCTTTTAATTTTCACTCTCTTCCCTTTCCTACTTTTCTCTAATTATCCATAGCACAGAAGTAAATATGCTTCATGACTTGACACATGTTCATAGCCTTTATCATAATTCAGTTATATATTTATTTGTGTGATTATTTAAGACTCACTTTTCCCTCTATGCTCCACAGATTTTAAGCTTTTTGAGAGTAATGTCCATTCAGTGCTGGTTTTGTCCAGCACTGTATAACTGAGAACAAGAACAGTGCCAAGAAAATAAAAAGAACAGCATAATTTGCTGATCGAGTCATTAAAAAGTGATAAAGTTAGTCTCATTCACTTCTTTTTTTTCATATAAATTTATTTAATTGGAGGCTAATTACTTTACAATATTGTAGTGGTTCTTCAAAAAGCAGCAAAACTATTTTTTGTGGTTGTAAAATATGAGCAATAATCCAATGCTAATAATCTAAAACACAGGAAGAGTGACTGAATAGACTATGGTACATCCTTGAGTACTATCAGTTCAGTTCAGTTCAGTTGCTCAGTCATGTCCGACTCTCTGTGACCCCATGAATTGCAGCATGCCAGGTGTCCCTGTCCATCACCATCTCCCGGAGTTCATCCAGACTCACGTTCATCGAGTCCGTGATGCCATCCATCCTCTGTTGTCCCCTTCTCCTCCTGCCCACAATCCCTCCCAGCATCAGAGTCTTTTCCAATGAGTCAACTCTTCGCATGAGGTGGCCAAAGTACTGGAGTTTCAGCTTTNATTCCAGCTTGTGTTTCTTCTAGTCCAGCGTTTCTCATGATGTACTCTGCATATAAGTTAAATAAGCAGGGTGACAATATACAGCCCTGACATACTCCTTTTCCTACTTGGAACCAGTCTGTTGTTCCATGTCTAGTTCTAACTGTTGCTTCCTGACCTGCATACAGATTTCTCAAGAGGCAGGTTAGGTGGTCTGGTATTCCCATCTCTTTCAGGATTTTCCACAGTTTATTGTGATCCACACAGTCAAAGGCTTTGGCATAGTCTGTAAAGCAGAAGTAGATGTTTTTCTGGAACTCTCTTGCTTTTTCTATGATCCAGCGGATGTTGGCAATTTGATCTCTGGTTCCTCTGCCTTTTCTAAAACCATCTTGAACATCAGGGAGTTCACGGTTCACGTATTGCTGAAGCCTGGCTTGGAGAATTTTGAGCAGTACTTTACTAGAGAAGTTCTTTAAGGACAGACATGGAATGCTTTCCAGGAAATACTGCTGACTGAAAAAAGTAAAGTAGGAAAGAGTATCCAGAGCAGCGTGGAAGCCAGTCTTCCTAGGACGGCCACCAACCATCTCCACTTCCGACCCTCACATCCCAGTACAGTTCCCTCCCACACCGTGCCAGGGTGGTCTGGGTGATACTTCAGATCATGAGACAGACAATGTATAATGGCTTCTTGCCTTGTTCCTCTTTCTTCTCATTCTCTAGCCCAGTAAAGGCTTTAAATGACCCCATCCCCAGTTAAACCTCATGTAAAATCCAAGCCACAGCCACCAGCTAAGACACTCGGGTTCTGGACCCTCAGAAACTATAAGAGATGAGCAGCTAAATTATGAAGTTTAAGCAGCTAAGTTTGGGGTGATCTGCTATGCAGTGATAGATATTTAAGGAAGGTGATACATGAAACCATACATACATGTGCTCACTTGTGCTCAAGAAATGCAGAAGGATAAACCAAAACCCACAGAGATGAGCTATATCCAAGAGGTGGAAAGGCAGGAGGGAGAGGACTGGCATGATAAGAATGAGCATACCTTTTGTAGATCTCTAACTCTTAAGGCACAGTAGGGTTTAAATTACTTAAAAAATAAACAAGCAATTAAACCAGAATGTGAAGGGTATTGAAATGGAAAACAGGCAATAATAAATGAACTTAACTGTATTATAAAGTAATAATATTATCCCATTGAAGAGTACAGAGAAGAAAAGAACTAACTTAAGTAATTCTGGGAACCATTCTAAATGGATAGATAGTATAAGGCTGAAGACAAAAACAACAACAAAAAAAAACAAACATAAATGTTATAATGCACCCAGTAAATTTGTGAACACAACTAGCACTCAGATTTTGGTTCCTATTACCATTCAAAGAAGCCAGGGCTCCCTGTTTATGTGTCTACTACTCCAGACGTAAAGCAGAAAAAATTCAAAATGAGCCAGGAACATCTTGAGATTCCAGAAGTACTCAAAAAAGGACAGGGGCTTGTCAAAAACGACAGAAGGCCAAAGCTGGAATATTTGGGGCAACAAAATAACAACAGAATTAGATTAGAAACCACAGAATAAACACCCATGAATACAGACTGATAGAAATTAAAAACTGAATGAAAAAATAAATATATAAGGATAGAGAAACAAAAACCTGCACCAGGAAAACACTGCAGTAATAACTGTTGCCAACAAGGTCTACTGAGGGATACTCAAATTGCGTGTGGGGGAGTGTGAAAGAATCTCCAAGATATTTATTAAAAGTAAAAGAATAAATTTTCAGTAGAGGAAACTGGAAGATATCACTTTAAGCAAGTAATCAGGGCTACTGTACTTAATAGTATTATACCAGTGTAAATTCCTGTTTCTCAACATTGTAATATGATTATGCGAGACACTGGTATTAAGAAAAGTAGAATCAAGAGAATCTCTGTAAATACCTCTGCAATTTTTAAGTTTAAAATCAGTTCAAAATAAAAAGTCAGAAGTTGGTTTTCAATTATGAAGACCTAAACAATTAGCCCACCTCATGTGAAGAGTTGACTCATTGGAAAAGACTCTGATGCTGGGAGGGACTGGGGGCAGGAGGAAAAGGGGACGACAGAGGATGAGATGGCTGGATGGCATCACCGACTCGATGGACTTGAGTCTGAGTGAACTCCGGGAGTTGGTGATGGACAGGGAGGCCTGGCATGCTGCGATTCATGGGGTCGCAAAGAGTCAGACACGACTGAGCAACTGAACTGAACTGAAACAATTAAAAAGATTCTCTAGCTGCTGGTCTCTTACTTTCCGCCCCACATATATTCCATTACTACAGAAATTTATTTCACTTTTTAAAGGCTCAATGAATAATTTTCTATAAGAATAGATCAAACTAGGTAACTTTCTAACTATATTCACTGATCTAAGCTTGAGAGCAATAAAAATATCAATTCATAAACACTTCCATCAGGATGATGCCAATCAATCTCTATCTTCCAAATTCTATTTGTGATGAGAAAAGAAAACAAAAAACATTTTAATCCAAAACCAAACAAGTCAGTAAGCCAGTCAAAACAAAATATCACAGATCTCCAGTACATAAAACTGTAAACGAAGATATTTTCTGCACAGTCACAAAAGATTTTATTATAATTTTTGCAAAATCTTTTCTATAGTTGCCTGTGGTGTTCTATACAATCTCTCTCATTTTTTAATACTTACTGCTTGGTTTTCCATGCGTGCAAAGATAACATTTAACATCTGAGTAAGAGTAGCTTTGGCTGTTGTCTGATTGATGAGATTTTTGCTTGCTAGATATATATTGTAACATGTTCTCACAGCTTGCAGTACAGTTCCTTCATGAATTTCTATGTGTTGAGATGTTACTGCAGTTAGTAAAGCCTTAAAAAAAAAAAAATAGAAAAAGAAAACGAAGATAAAGCCATTTTTCACATCCAGAGTTTCAGCACAAAAATACATGGCTATTTTTGTATCAGAATTAAAACTTTCAGATACCATTACCACTTTAAAGTAAAGTATACAAGAGTTTCTACCTACCTTAAATATATCAACTGTGTCATTTTAACAGAAATATTATTTTAGTCTACTAAAATGCACAACATTAATACTGTCACAGTATAGTAGATATATGCTTCATATGATGTATCTGCTGAGCTAAACGTCAACTTTACAGAATACATATTGTGTCCTATTCACTTTCAAATATTTCTGAGATCTAACTTATAGACTGAACTCAGTGTGCTGTTGTTATTGTTGAAGATAAATGTTTTAAAATAAATGCTTTAAAATAAAACATTTAAAATAATCCTCCAATAAAACGAACAGCTTTAATTTATGGGAGCTGTCACACGTTACTCAGTTTCTCAAAAGCAAGGACTCGTATCTTTCTCCTTCCATTAATATGCTGTTCAGTGCTATGCAGGCCAGCACTGAGCACATACTAAACAAACCACAGCTGACATGAAACTGCAAGTGAGAGGCCAGACTGGATCGCTTTTTTAGAATCAAGATATTTTATAATTTATGAAGAGAATGCTGCTATGAGACTGAAAAGCTGAGGGGTGATAACCGGAACACATTATACATGTAAACTAAAGTACTAATATTACAAGAGAATTTTCCTGACAAATCAACATACCACCACTACTATTAGCAGTAACATTAAAAATTGAGTATTTACATAGCAGACTGAAAACACAAATGAGTGATTTTTCTTTAAAGGAGTTTAATGACCCAAGTGTATCAGAGCACAAACCTAGGACAGGATTACCCGAGCAGGTTCAGCAGACTGACAGGTAAGGGAAGCAGGGAAACTGGTGCACAAGTGTTTCACATGGTGAAGCCTGGGACTAGAAAGCAGACTACAAGGGGTATGACAGGAGAAGAAGAAACTAGAAGGGTCACGGGACCTTCACATGGGAGCCTAAAGCTCAAATGATAGATCATGCCAGAAACTGAAAAGCTCTGGAAGATTCTGGGGGCCTAAACTGGGATCTTCAAAATAAGTCTTCCCCTAGTGAACTCTCAGCATTTAACAATAAAGTCCCCTGAAATAGAATCTAAAAAGCCCCCAAATGAACTTTATCTTATCTGGAAAGCATATAAAATGATTTTTCCCAATGCTCTCAAGGTAAAAGTGAATGTGAAGTCAGTCAGTCATGTCTGGGTCTTTGTGACCCCATGGACTATAGCCTACCATGCTCCTCCGTCCATGGGATTTTCTAGGTAAGAGTACTGGAGTGGGTTGCCATTCCCTTCTTCAGGGGATCTTCCTGACCCAGGGATCAAACTTGGGTCTCCCACATTGTAGGCAGATGCTTTACCCTCTGAGCCACCAGGGAAGTCAAGGTAAAAGGCTTCTGATTTTAAAAAGTACAGATAATGAATAACAAATTCAGTTCTTATAATTAATTACCTTTATTATTTGTAACTGAACTCCTTCATCTGTTTGAGGACCTTGGAAACAGCCACAAATTGTTTCAATAATTCTATCAATTAATTTTTTGCCTGGTGTTGTACTATCTGGAGCATTGCCAGTCAAGTGCCCATAAGCAATAAGTTTCTGAAACCAAGAAAGAAGATAAAGATCCTAATTAAGCTAACAAATATATATATATATATATATATATATATATGCATACACACACACACATACACTAATGAAATACAAATTAAAATTATAATATACAAATTGATTAAACTTTTTGTTTAATCAAATTGTTAAACGTTTTACACAAAAATATTAAGATATAATAAAAGTCAAGGCTATACCAACTTTTCCTGAAGAAAGCTTTATTAGCTATAAACATGTTAAAACATTTACACTTGTAATAATCACCAAAACAGCAAAATAATGATAACAAAACCATCAGGCAATACTTTGACAAAGGCAGGCCTTAGAACTTGTCTCTGATGAGTTGTAACAACTCACTTCTTTCTATCCAAACATTACTGATACTGCTTTTGTGAAAGCTATCTTAACACACTCCAATGACCCAAATCTGTTTCCAAATTATATCTGTGAATATGCTGAATCCCAATTTCCACACACTGGACACAATGTATCACATATTTGTTCATGTATCATTACCATTACAACCCTGGAAGGAAGGCCTTAGATATTATAATTTTAATTTTTCAGAGAAAACAAGGCCAGAAATCAAATGAACTTATCCTTAACCTATCTTAACAACAAATCATATGGATATGATCTTTTCCACTCTACTCTTAGTTTAAAAGGTATAATCCCCAAACAGTGAAAATACCTGAAAAGAGAAGGACTCTCTCTCTGGAGTTTTGTCTCACAAATATCTAAGAGAATCTGCATACACACGTGCGCATGCACATGTTTGTGTGTGTTAAGTAAAACAGGAAGACAGAAAAGAATTTTGATATAAAAAAGGTCAGTGCTAAAGTTTTGTAGTAAGTATAAACACTGAACTGTTAATATTAACCTACCGCTTTACATAAAACAGCAAGCCATCTAGTAAAATCACTGCAAATAATGAAGTATGCAAAATCACCAGCAGGTTAACTTTCATTATTAATAACCTTAGAAAAGACTGCCTCTCACTAAGCTAACTAATGATTTGTATTACCCTTAACCTAGAAACATCTTTTTGCAACTACTGTTTCTCTTGAGTGTAAGAAACCATTTAGTTTCTTATCACAAAAAGAATAATCAAGGCTTTCACAGAAAATGCCTGAGCTATTCATCAACTGTAATATATAGGAATACATTCAAATTGGAGGGTTTTTAGACAGTGCCATTTTATACATACCTGTAAACAATCTAGAGATGTACTGACTATGCGGGGACATTTGGACTGGCATGCCAATTCAAAGGGGAGGAAGTACTTGTCTGCTTCAATAAAATTTGTCTTTGATTTCACTGGTGGAAGGGTGCTTGATCCAGCTTTTGCTTCTCCATGAGGAGGACTAAAGGAAAAAAGAGTTTGATCAGAATATCATATTCATCATCTTGATGATATTCTCACTCTAATTCCATTTCTAAAAGGCACTGTGCTAAACCAATCTTGATTTTCTCGTATTTCATGAGGAAACCAAAGCCCAGAGAAGTGAAGTGATTTGCTACAGGTCATAAGCTAGTCATCAAAGCTATAACTAAACTCAATAAAATTATTTAATTAAACAATTAATTTTTAAATTATATAGGCTACTATTTAGTAATCTTTAACATGAATCAGTCTTTAAGCAAAGACAAAGCATATCTTACAGTATTTCAGAAATACCCTTATTTATAAGATCTTTTTGTATTTATAAGTATGTTTATAATATTTTACAAAATCATTTTTTAAAAACTTATTTTATTATAAAGATCACATACAGAAAATTTGCCACATCCAAACAGAGATGATTACATTGTTATTTTGCCAAGACTAGTAAGTTTGCAAATTATTTTTACTGAAGGAAAAAAAACCCCACAAACCTCTGCTTTTCAGTTTCCGCTTTTATTTCCTCTGGTTGGGGGTGGGGAAAGAAAAGAAGCATACATTAGAAAACTTGACAAGAGAAAGATCATTCACTAATTTGATTACAGGCTTTAATTTATAACTTCTATAAGATGTCAAGAAAATTAGGTACTAATTTAGGTACTAAAACTCTGTTGCTGCCAAATGTATTAATTTGCACAAATAATGTAATTCTATAAGACTTATGAAGAACATACATTAACAACCACAAGAATAGGTACAAATTACAGATTACTAATTTTCAAAGGATTTTCTTTTCTCAAAGTAGTTTTTTCTTGGGGGAGGAGGGTCAAGTTAGTATTTGCATTAACCAGAGACATTAGTATTAAGAACAGAATAATATGTATACTGTATTCAAATGACAAAATATAAGGCACATGTGGGTGAGAAAAATAACTCAAGATACCCCCTTGGGATTATCTCAAGGAGATTATCAGGCCAGGACTACAACTTCTTGATCATGTACAGATGTGTTGACATTTAACCGATTTTTCTACTTATGACTATACAAGGCACTGTAACATACACATGCCCAATTTAATGGGAAATTTTCCCTTTTGCTGTTTATATCCATAAGAGATGAGGTAAATTTGAGGAATTGTACCTGTCACAGAATAACCTTAAATTTAATAATAAATTGAGGAATCTGGTTAATTAATTAAAACCTGTAGGAAATTTGTAAGAAAAGCATTCAAATATACCATTAATAATAACTACCATTATTGAGGATTTACTATGGGATAAGTACTATTGTGTTTTACATGGACTAACATATTTCTTAACTTGTAATAAATGCCCAGTAACACCTCAGTCAAGGAAACTGCCTTTCTGATGAATCAGGGCTTGCAAAGAGTTTGCTTCAGGTTGGCCTTCAACAGTAAAATCAAGTAGTTGAGCCTTGAACAAGGTGAGGGCTAAATTATAGTCAGCCCTCCACTTCTGCTGTTCCTCTGTATCCATGATTCTATCTACCAAGGACTGTGTGCTACTGTAGTATTTACTACTGAAAAATATCCATGTACATGTGGACTCACGCAGTTCAAACTACACTGTTCAAGGCTCAACTGTAAACTAATTAATTCTCAATTATTAAAGGAAAAAAACTCAGAAGAAACAAAATACTAAAGTAGCAAATTAAGAAATAGTATACTCAAATTCAAAACCACTTGGTGCTTAACTGTGAAATACTTTCCCATTAAAGTCAGACTCATTACAAGGATAACCACAAACAGCAAAATAGTTCTGACATTGCTCTGGAAACACTAGACGAGCAACTAGACAATACCAGATGTGATAATAAAAGTCCTCACTCTTGAGCTAAAATAAGACAAAAACCAGACACTGGATTTGTTTGTTTTAAATATGTAGTCATAACACTTTATTACTGAAATTCTTTCAGGAATCATTGTCTCTCTAGTCACTAACTCACCCTATCCCCTCACAACCATTTTTATACAATGTTTCTAAAACCTCAGAAACAACCACCATATTATATATAAAAGGAAAAGGTTAAAAATTGGAGGAAATAGGTCAGTGTTAATTAGCATAAAAGAATAGATTTTAAAGTATTTTAAAAGAAACACAAGTTTTACTCCTTTCGAGTACATTAAGTTACTGCAAACAAAGTATATTAAATTACCAGAACAGTTAATAAGGCACAGGACTTGTTTAATGAGCAGGAAAGAATGATTTATTAAAAAAAAAAAAAAAAAAGCTGATCACATGCAAGTCATGTACGTGGTTCCCCAAGTATATTCAATATTCTCTCTCACAATATGATCTCCATCAACTTGCTGAGCAGTTTTCTCTCCCTCCACTGACAGTACAATATAAACTTCAAAATGACATTTATATAGATTTCAAGAAATTCTATTAAAATGCATATGTATGATACATGTGATTTACAACTACCTCTCATGACATCACTTCACTTCTCATGACATCACTGTCTTACAGCTTACAGAGCAATAGCACTTACTCACTCAAAGCAAACTGATAATTTAAGGAAGTGAAGTGAAAGTCACTCAGTTGTGTTTGACTCTTTGTGATCCCATGGACTATACAGTCCATGAAATTCTCTAGGCCAGAATACTCGAGTGGGTAGCCTTTCCCTTCTCCAGGTGTTATTCCCAAACCAGGGATTGAACCCAGGTATCCCGCATTTCAGGTGGATTCTTTACCAGCTGAGCCACAAGGGAAGCCCCAGTCTAAGGAAAAGTGAAAATGAAGTTAAGTTGTTCAATCTTGTCCGACTCTTTGCAACCCCATGGACTGTAGCCTACAAGGCTCCTCCATCCATGGAATTTTCCAGGCAAGAGTACTAGAGTGGGTTGCCATTTCCTTCTCCAGGGGATCTTCCTAACCCAGGGATCAAACCCGGATCTCCCGCATTGCAAGCAGACACTTTTTACCATCTGAGCCACCAGGGAAGCTCCCAATCTAAGGAAAGACAAAGCCAAATGAAGAGTCTGTAATAAACATATTAAAACTTACACATCCAATGTACTGTCTCCTTCAAAGCAGTAATTGTGGGAGGTTATGTTTCGATTATCATAATACAGCCAGTATTCAAAAATATTTGTGGAATTCACTGCCTGCAGTTCTTTCCTGCCTGCTTCCTTCTTTCAAATGAATAATCTCATAGAAGGAAAAAATCTCTAGAAAAGGAATCAAATTCTAACCACCAATTAACCACAAGTGGTTTGGAGCCAAGCATGAAGAATGGTATGTGACCTCAAAACAAAAGTTCTTAACTTCAGTGCTTCTGCAAACCATGGCAAATTGTCAGTTTGCAAGCAGTGTTTTAGAAAAAGTATGTAATTCTCATTGGATTCTGAAAGAAGTCTGTAACCCAAACTATAAAGACGATATAGGATTAATTAAAAGCAGTAATTTGGATCAACAATGACTAACGATGACTATACATTTAAGCAATTTTAAACAAAACATTTCTAAAATACTACATAAATGTAAGGGATCACTTTGAAAAATAACATGCCTTTGGATGTATATATATTGTTAGGTTTACTTTTTCAAAGCCAATCCTATGACTTTAGCATCACATTTTATATAGTTAAGGATTAAACAAAAATACAGGCATTAAATAGAATGTTACAGTATTTATGGAAGAGAGAGATAATGGCTTGAACAAAAGCTATGACACCATGGATGAGTAAATGTGATTCCATGGACATCGTGGGAGGAAAAACAATGAAACAATCTCATTTATCTAGGAGGAGAAGGAGCAAGAAGAGATGGGGCTTGCCTAACTGGATAATAAAGGTACCACTAATTTAGACACCAAGCAGTTTTCTCCCTGTGCACTAGCTGGGGTGAAGGTGAAGGGGTGAAGAGGAGGAAAATTTTGCTATTATCTTGTCTTAAGCAATGGGGATGTTCAAGTGGCAGCATTCAGCAGGCACTCAGGTTGAAAGAGATAATGTGACAGACTATATTTTCAAATGGTCATTATTCTTCCACCCCCACATGCCCTTCTGCAAAGCGACCTTGCACACCTCACCAAGAGAAGACAGTCTAATTTCATCCTTCTTACGTATGGCTGGCCTCAGAAATTCATTCATAACCAACAGCATACAGTGGAAGTGACAGGGAACACCACCAAGATTTGGGTCAGAAAAGGCCAAGCAGCTCCTGACCAATTCTCCTGGAATGCTGGGTCTCCAGACACCCACTCATGGAACACAAAGGCCCTGATGTGGGAAGTCCAAGCCACTGGGAAGCTGTATGTAAGTTGTTCAGTCAACAACATCAGCTAAGCCCAGCTTTCAAGTCATCACAGCCCAGGCACCAGACACGCTGAGTGAAGAAGCCTCCCGAGGATTCCAGTTCTCTGCCATTCATGTCTCCCCCAGCATTTGTGTCTTCTCAGCTGAGACTCCCGACACTGTGGAGCAGCAACATGGCTCACTTGAATTCCTGACAAACAGAGACTCTGAGCATAATAAAATGGTCGTTGAGTCACATCACTAAGTCTTGGACTGGTTTATCACACAGCAATAGGTAACTGGGCCTCCTAAGAAAGGGCTAAGGAGGCGGGAGGAGACGGGTTTGAAAGAACCCTGGCAAATGAGAGAGACAGCTAACTGAGGAGTGCGCACACACACACACACAAAGAAAACCTGCCAGGAATGTGGAAAGTTCCAGTGGATTCTGAGCAACTGGAGTCCAGGTGATTAACAGGTATAAAAATGCAGCCTGGACTTCTACCCTTGTAATATATTTAGCAGCCTCCTCAGGACTTGGGAGGTCCTCTGCAAAATTCATTTACAAAATTATGACTAAATCATATATAAACAACTGATAGCTATGAAATACAAAGTAATTTAAAACAAAAGACCAGTTGAAGTTTCTTTTTAGCAGCCAGAAAACAGAAAGGTAACTTTTTCTAACACTACTACTCTCACCACCATCTTCCTTCCAATCTAAAGGAAGCAAAAAGATCCTATACTGTAAGATTTTATCAATTGCCAAGACTCACAATAAAAACTGCCACAGCTATCAATGCAATAATTTAAGTACTCTTACACAGCTTAGAAAGCTTACTGATTACATATTTGTAATCATTTTGCCCTGAGCTAAGCTAAAATCTACCTTGTGGTCTTCTATAAAAGGAAACAAACACCATAAACCAAACTGAGCAGTCCTTTATACTACCAAATTTCCTGCTGAATTCCAAATAAATGTTTCTGTATCACCGTCAGGACTAGATAGGCATGACTATTTTCTGAAATATGAAAGGGAGAAGAACAGATTTTCATTCAAAAGCCCATATTCCTACCCTCCCCATGGAAAGCCAGCAGAGCCCCATTTGATACTACTGCTCCAGTGAACCAGGCGGGCTAGAGTCCATGGGGTCACAAAGAGTAGGATACAACTGAGAGTCGAGTCCAGCTCTTCTGTGACCCCAGTGACCACAGTCTGCCAGGCTCCCCATCCATGGAATTCTTCAGGCAAGAATACGGGAGTGGGTTGTCATTTCCTTCCCCAGGGGATCTTCCTGACCCAGGAATCAAACACATGTCTCCTGCATTGATAGGAGGATTCTTTACCGACTGAGCTACCTGGGAAACCCAAGATGGTTCTGGAGGATGTATCAAAAAGAAGGGCAAAATTCTGACTGCAAACATTCTAACTCTCCTCAATGGGTTGAATATTGGTGAAATTTTCAGAATAAAGGCGTACAGTGAAATTGCCACCATAAAATAGAAGCCACCTAAGGGGGAGTGCTCCCACTTAAATGAAAACGACACAAGAGCCACAGTCAGCCTGTGATCACTCAAACTTAAAATTCCCTAAGTTAACATTAGAAAAGATTGTTCATTACTTGTAACAGAAAGGCACTGTACAACTTTTAAACTTAGACCCTGATTTCTAGCCAAAGATCACATGTACAGTAGACCCCCTTTCATGGTTCCCTTCCTGAAATTTCAATTACCCACAATCAACTGCAGTCTGAAAATATTATATGGAAAATCCAGAAATAAACAGAAGTTTTAAACTGAATGACATGCTGAGCAGTGTGATGAAGTCCTGTGCTGACCCACACAATCCTGCTTGGTCCCATCAAGGGCATGAACCATCCATCTCTTCAGAGTTCCCTGCTCTGACTTATTATCATTCTTGGTTATCAGGATCAACAGTCACAGATGGTATCATAGTGCTGTGTTCAAGTAACCCGTATCTGACTGAAAAATGGCCCCAAAGTGCAAGAGCAGTGATGCTGGCAAAGAGAAGTTTTAGCTTCACTTAAAGTGCTTTCTTTTGGGCTTCCCAGGTAGTGCAGGAATAAGGAATCCACCTGCCAATGCAGGAGATGTAAGGGACATAGGTTTGATCCCTAGAAGCAAGAGATGTGGGTTCGGTTCCTAGGTTGGGAAGATCCCCTGGAGGAGGAAAGGCAATCCACTTCAGTATCTCTCCCGAGAAATCCCATGGACAGAAGAACTGGGCAGGCTAGAGTCCATGGGGTCACAAAGAGTAGGACATAACTGAGCACGCGTGCACGTAACTAAATGTGAAAAGGTGTAAGTTCTTGACTTAAGGAAAGAAAAAAACTGAAGGCTGAGGTTGCTAAGATCTTTGGTAAAAACGAACCTTCTACACACAAAATTGTGAAGAAAGAAAAAGAAATTTGTGTTAATTTTGCTGTCACACCTCAAACTGCAAAAGTTACAGCCATAGTGTGTTAAGTGCTTAGTTAAGATGGAAAAGGCATTAAATTTTTACAATAAGATATATTTAAAGAAAGAGACCATATTTACATAATCTTATTACCTTATATTGCTTTGTTCTATGTTAATTGTTCATAATTTACTGTACATAAACTGTATCACAGGTATGTATGTTTAGGTAAATACACAGTATACAGATGGTTCAATAGCTATCCACTGTTCCAAGCATCCACTGGGGATTTTGGAACATTCCCTGCAGACATGGCATACTACTGAAATTTAAGTTCTCTAAAGTACTTAAGTTTTCCATGGTAAATAACTTAAAACTAGGAATGAAAAATTCTAATAGACTGAAACTGTTTCTTCAATGTGTGGTACATCAATAATACTGAGATTAGTGAGAAATGTCTTCTAAGATAATGAAAATTGTTGATTAGCTCACCAAAAATCACACAAATACAAACAAGTCTAATAAACAACAACTGTGGTGTTGGAGAAGACTCTTGAGAGTCCCTTGGACTGCAAGGAAATCCAACCAGTCCATTCTGAAGGAGATCAGTCCTGGGTGTTCTTTGGAAGGACTGATGCTGAAGCTGAAACTCCAGTACTTTGGCCACCTGATGCGAAGAGCTGACTCTCTGGAAAAGACTGTGATGCTGGGAGGGATTGGGGGCAGGAGGAAAAGGGGACGACAGAGGATGAGATGGCTGGATGGCATCACTGATTCGATGGACGTGAGTCTGAGTGAACTCCGGGAGTTGGTGATGGACAGGGAGGTCTGGTGTGCTACGATTCATGGGGTTGCAGGGAGTCAGACACAACTGAGCAACTGAACTGAACTGAAGTATGATTTGCTATGAAATAAGCATAAATCAAAGGACTAAATTTCAATGACATATTAATTTTAGAACAATGCTGTTTTTGTAGTTTTCCAATGTGCCCATACAACTTCTAACAAACCAAAAACCACGGTGCTGCCTGTTAATTCAGAAGTAGAAAAAAAATCATATTTTGGAAATCAAAATTAGAAATGTAATTTGAATAGTAAATATTTCAACTCAGTAATTCTTTCCATTTCCAGACTTCATGTATAAAATACAAAATAAAAAACCTCAATAGAATTCAGATCAAGTGCCTGTCTAATAACACTAAAGGGATAAATATAGGTAAGCCAAATTTAAAGAAAACTAAGATAAACTCTTAGTGAAATCATGAATTATGAACATGGTCCTTTAACAGAACTAAATATTTGGACAGAAAGGAATGCAGCAGCTGTCTTCAATCAACAACCTGCAGTGGCTACACTGAAAATCAACAAGAACAGTTTTTGTTCTCAGTGTTAACATCCCTACTGGTAAATAAACAATTGACATTTCATAGATTCTGCTCAAAGGAAGATATGCAGAAGCCACAGCTATGGGATCATGGAAAGAATACTGCACTTGTGTAATTCAGGGCCTTGAGTTCTATTTCAACTTGGCTGCATAAGCAAAATACAGTAGCAAGAAATGGGTTAGAAGCCCCGAAAGATTGAGAGTCAAACCTCAGGTCTGCCACTGTCTGACCTTTCTAAACTTCAGTTTATAGACTTTTCAAACAGGCATAATAATATTTAGATTTCTATCTCCTAAGAATGGGGCTTCCCCAGTGGCTCGGCAGTAAAGAATCTGCCTGCCAATGCAGGAGACAGGGGTTTGACCCCTGGGTTGGGAAGATGCCCTAGAGAAGGAAATGGAAATGCACTCCAGTATTCTTGCATTGGATATCCCATGGACAGAGGAGCCTGACGGGCTATGGTCCATGGGGTCGCAAAAGTGTTGGACACGACTTAGCAACTAAACAACTACTCATAAGAATATTAGGAGCATCTAGGAAGTGTGACGGAGAAGGCAATGGCAGCCCACTCCAGTAAGTACTCTTGCCAGGAAAATCCCATCAGAGGGGCCTGGTTGGCTGCAGTCCATGGGGTTGACACAACTGAGCGACTTCACTTTCACTTTTCACTTTCATGCATCGGAGAAGGAAATGGCAGCCCACTCCAGTGTTCTTGCCTGGAGAATCCCAGGGACGGGGAAGCCTGGTGGGCTGCCGTCTATGGGGTTGCACAGAGTCGGATACGACTGAAGCGACTTAGCAGCAGCAGCAGGCAACCACCCAAGCTTGATTTTATGAAAGCATTTCATAAATGTATACAAGCATACCTCAGAGATCCTGGAGGGTTCAGTCCCAGACCACTGCAATATAGCAAGTATCACAATAAAGGCACACAAATGTTTGGTTTCCAGGGCCTATAAAAGGTATGTTTATACTATACTGTAATCTATTAAGTGTGCCATAATAGCATTATGCCTTAAAAACATGTCCATACTCTTAATTAAAAAATACTTTGGGGCAATCCCCTGGTAATCCAGTGGTTACGGTTTCGCGCTCTCAATGCACAGGTACAGGTTCCATCCCTGGTCTGGGAACTAAGATCCTGAAAGCCAGGCAGTGTGGCGCAGCCTCTCCCAAAACAGAACAAAAAATATTTTATTGCTAAAAATACTATCAATCATCCAAACCTTCACCTTGTGGAGGGTCTTGCTTTGGAGTTGATGGCTGCTGACTGATGAGGGTGGGGATACTGAGTGGGGTGGCTATGGCAATTTCTTAAAATAAGACATAAATGAAGTCTGCCACATCAATTGACTATTCCTTTCAGGAACAATTTCTCTGTAGCATGCAATGTTATTTTACAGTGTTTTACCCACAGTAGAACTTTTAAAAGTGGAGTCAATCCTCTCAAAATCTGCTGCTGCTTTATCAACAAAATTTACGTTATATTCTAAATCCTTTGTTGTCATGCCAATAATCTTCACAGCATCTTCACCAGGAATAGATTACACCTAAAGAAACTACTTTCTTTTGCTCATCCATAAAAAGCAGCTCCTCATCTGTTAAAGCTTTATCATGAGACTGCAGCAATTCAGTCACATCTTTAGGCTCCATTTTTAATTCTACTTCTCTTGCTATTTCCACCACATCTGCAGTTACTTCCTCCACTGAATCCTCAAACTCCTTAAAGTCACCCATGAGGGTTGAAATCAACTTCTTCCAATCTCCTGTTAATGTTGGTATTTGATCTGCTCCCATAAATCAAATGTTAATGGCATTTAGAATGGTGATCCTTTCCAGAGGTTTTCATTGACTCTGCCCAGAAACATCAAAGGAATCACTATTATGGCAGGTATAGCCTTATAAAACATAGTTCTTCATTAATAAGACTTGAAAGTGGAAATTACTTCTTTATCTGTGGGTGGCAGAATGAATAATGTGTTATTAACAGGCATGAAAACAACATGAATCTTGCTGTACATCTCCAACAGAGCTCTTCGGTGACCAGGAATACTGTCAGTGAGTAGTAATACTTTGAAAGGAATCTTTTGTCTAACCAGTAGGTCTCAACAGTGGGCTTAAAATATTCAGTAACCCTGCTGTAAACAGATATGCTATCCCCCAGGCTTTGTTGCTCCACTGACCGAGCACAGGCAGAGGAGTCTTAGCATGATTCTTCAGGGCCCTGAGGACTTTCATAATGGCAAATAAACATTGGCTTCAACTTAAAGTCACCAGCTGCATTAATTAACCCCTAACTAGAGAGTCAGCGGAGAAGGCAATGGCACCCCACTCCAGTACTCTTGCCTGGAAAATCCCACGGATGGAGGAGCCTGGTAGGCTGCAGTCCATGGGATCGCGAAGTGTCGGACACAACTCAGCGACTTCACTTTCACTTTTCACTTTCATGCACTGAAGAAGGAAATGGCAACCCACTCCAGTGTTCTTGCCTGGAGAATCCCAGGGACGGGGGAGCCTGGTGGGCTGCCGTCTATGTGGCAGCACAGAATCAGACACCACCGAAGCGACTTAGCAGCAGCAGCAGCAGCAGCAGAGTCAGCCTGTGCTTCAAAGCCTTGAAACCAGTCACTGACTCCTCCTCTCTAGCTATGAAAGTCCTAGATGGCATCCCAGGGCCTATAAAAGTTATGTTTATACTATACTATAATCTATTAAGTGTGTCAAAATAGCATTATGCCTTAAAAATATGTCCATACTCTAATTAAAAAATACTCTGGGGGAATCCCCTGGTGATCCAGTGGATATGGTTTCACTGTTTCATTGATACTGAAATACAAGGCTGTTTCATTGATACTGAAAAGTTGCTTTTTAGGGCAGCCACCCTCATTAGTGATCTTAGCTAGATCTGGAAACTTCTGCAGCTTCTACAGCAGCACTTCCTGCTTCTCCTTGCCCTTTCATGTTCTAGAGACAGCTTCTTTTCTTAACCCTCATGAACCAATCTTTGCCAGCTTCAACCGTTTCTTCTACAGTTTCCTCACTTCTTCTTAGCCTTTAGAGAATTGAAGAAAGTTATGGTTCTTTACTACATATAAAATAGCTAGTCAGGACCTAGCACAGGTAACTATAACTCAATCCTCTGTAATGACCTAAATGGGAAAAGAATGTAAAAAAGAGTGGATTGGGGCTTCCCTGGTGACTCAGCAGTAACAAATCCACATGCCAGTGCAGGAGACATTGGGTTTGATCCCTGATCAGGGAAGATCCCACATGTCACAGAGCAACTTTGAGAAAAAAAACTGCTCTTCTTGGAAAAAAGAAAATCTTCTTATTCTTGAGTCCTTTTTAAGTCTCCCATTTCACAGTGTACTCTTTCATTTTAACAGTTTTAAAAAATTTTATTACTGAAAATTCCGAACATATTTGACAGTAGAGGATAATATACCGAATCCCTGTGTCCCATTATCTACCTTCAACAATGACCATACTCCACTTATAACCTCCACCCACTTTACACTCCCCTCCCCAATGAGTTCAGTTCAATGGTACACAAATTCAAGGCATACCATTTAATCTATCAACATTTCAGTATGAAGTTACCTTTAAAATGTCTTTTACAACATAATTTTAAAAGTAACCATGATCAGTTCAGAAAATATGGAAAATATAGAAAAGTATAAAGAAGAAAAAAAACACCAACCATGATCCCACAATATAGATATAAATCTAGTTAACACTATACTGTAGAATATTTTTAGAGTAATCTTTTTATTAAAGTATAATATATATGGTGGAAGGTGTATGAGTAATAAGTGTTATAAGAGTTATAAGCTCAATAGACTCTCCTTCACAAATAGTGAAGGGTAACTGTCACTTTACTTTGAAAACTCAATGACTTAAATGACTTAAACAACTATTTTAATATTATGCAGATACTTGGTTTTGTAAATAAATTGTATATACATTCTTTGAAAATCACAATATGGGGGTAAGAACTTCACATGTATTGACTATACTATCTCATTTAATTCTATAATAACTATGAAGGAGGCACTACAGATGAACTAAAGAGATCCAAAGAAACTTGACAACGTGGTCTCAGAGCTAATAAATAACAAAATCCAGATTAAAAATTGCCTATCCGGGTTTTTTTCCACCATACCATGAAATCTAGCTGAACACTATAAAAAAAACAAAAAGAGAATGCTGGTCCTTCTCTCTTATTCTATGATTACTTGTTTTTCTGCTTTTTTCTACAACACTCATGGCTACCATAGACAATTTAAACAGTAATATTATTTTTATAAAAGAGTAGCTTAAGTAAAAGAACTACATTTGTGTGCATTACTGCAGAAAGCCTTAGGAGGTCACCAAAGTTAAAAAGAGAGACGTCTAATAATCAAGCAACTCAAATTTGTTTAGAATTTTGTGCTTATTAACAACTTCTACTATTAAAGGCTTTTGTTATCTTTCTAAAACTAAGACTGATGTTAAAAGAGACAAATATATGAACTCTTACCTTACACCATATGCAGAAATTAACTCAAAATGTATCAAATATCTAAATGTAAAAGCTAAAACTCGTAGAAAAAAATATAAAGGAAAAAGAGTTTCATGACACTGGATTTGGCAATGATTTGTTGGATGTGATACCAAAAGCACAGGAAACAAAAGTAAAAACAGACTACATAAAAACTAAAAACTGTGCGTCAAATAATATAATCAAGAGAGTGAAGAGGTAGTTTAAGGAATGGGAGAGAATATTTGCAACTCATTTATTTAAGAGTTAATACTCAGAATATATAAGGAACTTCAACAACCAAAACTCTGACTTAAAAGTGGGCAAAGGACTTGAACAGACATTTCTCCAAAGACAAATGGCCAACCAGAACATGAAAAGATGCTCGATATCACTCATCATCAGGGAAATGCAAACAGAAACCCCACTGAGATACTACTTCATAGCCATCAGAATGGCTACTGTCAAAAAAAAAAAAAAGGCAGCAAGAGGTGAGGAGGTGGAGAAATTGAACTCCTTGTGCACTGTTTGGGGGAATATAAACGGGTATAGCTGCTTACTGAAAACAGTATGACAATCCCGCAAAACACTTAAAATATAATATGATCTAGTAATTTCACTCCTGAATATATGCCCAAAAGAATTAAAAGCAGGGTCTTAAATATTTGTATATCCAGGTTTACAGGAGCATTATTCACAATAACCAAAATGTGGTTGACCCATGAGCAATTCAGGGGTTAGGGGCACCAACTTTTTCCACTCAGTGGAAAATTTACAAGCAATTTAGAGTCAGCTAAGTTGACTGACTTAGCTATAATTCTTCCAGACCTGCGAATCCTCCCTATCCGTGGTTTCAAACCTGTAGGTTCAACCAACTGTGGCTCATGTAGGTCTGTAGTATTTACCAAAGGAAGAAAAAACACGTATATGTGGACTCTTGCTGTTCAAACCTATGTTGTTTTAAGGGTCAACTGCACATACAGTGGACTATTATTACTCCTGATAAAGGAAGGAAATTATGACATGTGCTACAACATGGATTAACCTTGAAGACATTATGCTTTGTGAAATAAACCAGTCATAAAAAGACAGATACTGTATGAGTTCATTTACAAGAAGAACCTAGAATAATCAAATTCATAAAGATAGAAAGCAGAATAAACAATAGCTTCTGGGGACTGGGGGAAAGGAGGGAGAGTGGAAAATCTGTTCAACAGTAATAAGCATTAGTTCTGCAAGATGAAGAAAATTCTGGAGATGAGTTGCACAACAATGTGAATGTACTTAAGATTATTTAACTGTACCACACTTAAAAATGGCTAAGATGGAGAGTTCCCTGGTGGTCTAGTGGCTAGGACTTGGTGCTTTCACTGCTGTGGCCCAGGAGTCAATCCCAGGTCAGGGAACTTAAGGTCCTGCAAGCTGTGTAGTGCAACTACAGGGGTTGTACATAAAAAAAAGGCTAAGATGATAAATTTTATGATATGACTATTTTTTCACAATTATAAAGAAAAAAGACTCATAGATAATTTGTTTTGGCCAAGATGGAGTAAGTCATATTCCTTGCCAGTCCTCCCACTTACAACTAAAAAATCCTAGGATACGTAATACAACACACAAAGGAAGACTGAATGGTAGAAAAGAAGGCAAAATGCCTCAGGGACCCCGGGACTTTCGGAGCAGCACAGTGAACTCCCTGGGTTTCTCTGAGTCTCCCATACATCCTTAATGGCATGCTGAAGAAGCCTCCAACCTGTAACTGCCAACAGGCACATATCAAAACCAAATGAAAAACACCCTCAAGAAAAGCCCTGTCTCTCTAGCCAAAGGACAGGGAAAAGCAGCCAAGAGAACAGAAAACTTTTTGTTAGTATGTGCCCAATTTTAACCAAAGACTAAAGGAAAAAACTGCACCGGCAGTGCCAGTGAGGCAAGTTGGACTTATGGTCCCACCTGGTGTCAGTGAGGCAGGACAAGTGACCATGAGCTTTTCCCACTAAGGTGATGTCAGTGGGGCAGTTAAACTCCCAATCCCACAAGACAGCAAAAAGGCAGGACGAAGTGATGCTCGGTGATGCTAGCTTGGCAATCCTCTTTCCTGACAGTGATAGTGTCAGAAGGGTCCAGTGAGGGAGAGCTGAATTTCAACTCCCAGCCCAGCAGCAACTAGACAGTTTACGCAGGCCCTTTGTTTTCATCTACTCTGGTGCTGCCTGAACCTGTGTACACTACACCTAAACTGGGGGACTGCAAAGTGAGCCATACATAGGATCCAGAATCTCACAACATAACAAAGAAACACCCAGAATACAACTGAAAATTATCCATCATACCAAGTACCAGGAAAATCTTAAATTAACTTCAATGGGCAAATAGAATTGACAGGCGCCAATCCCAAACAACACAGATATTTGACTTATCTAACCAGAATTTAGGGCTTCCCTGGTGGCTCAGATTGCAAAGAGAATCAGCCTGCAGTACAGGAGACTGGGGTTTGATCTCTGGGTCAGGAAGCTCCCCTGAAGAAAGGACTGGCTACCCACGTCAGTATTCTTGCCTGGAGAATTCCACTGATAGAAGCCCAGAGGGCTACAATCCATGGGGTCGCAAAGGAGCTGGACACAACTTGAGCGACTCACACAAACACACACCACCAGGATTTTAAAGTGGCCATCATTTAAAACAAAAACAGAGGAGGGGGCCGAAAGAGTACAGATAACCACGGAACAACATGGGCTTGAACTGCATAGGTTCACTTATACACAATTTTTTTTTTTCCAATAAATGCTACAGTACTACACTACCCATGTTTTGTTAAATCCATGAACAGGGAACTGTGGATACAGAGGACTGACTATAAAGCCACACATAAAGATGCCTGCACACAGCAGTGAAGAGACCGGTGTGCCCCAGCCCCCACAATGTTCAAGGCTCGGCTGTATATGAAGAAGTCAAGGATGAAATCTTCCAAACGTAGCAAAATGTGCAAACCATAGATTCAAGAAGCTGAGCAAATCCAAACAGGATAGGGATTAAAAGGAACCCATGCCAAAATGTATCATAATCAAACTTTACAAAATTAAATACAAAGAAAAAATCTTGAAAGCAGGTTAAAAAAAAGACATTATCTGTAGAGGAGCATGATTCAAATGACAGTGGATTTCTCATCAGACATTAGGGAGGCCAGTATTTGAAGGCAGTGTCACATTTTCAAGAGCTGAAAGAAAAGAACTGTCACCCAGGGTTCCATATTCAGTGAAACTATCAATGAGGGTAAAACCAAAATCTTCTCAGAAAAAGAAAAGAGTTGTCACTACTAGATCTACCCTAAAAGTTCAACTGAAACAAAAACTGAAATGGAATTCTAAAAATCTGTTCAAGCAACCCACATGAAGGCAGGAAAAGTGACACACAGGGAAAAAAAAAATAGAAGGAATAACGAAAAGCAAAAATAAAAGGCAGAATTAAGCTCTAACATAACAGTATTACATTAAATGTAAATGGTCTAAACATAACAAAGACAGTTTGACAGACTAGATTCAAAAAGTATGAACTAACTATATGCTATCTACATCAAACTACTTCAAATATGATGATACAAGTAGGTTAAACGTAACTTAATAGAAAAGATATAAGATATTAACTCTAATTGAAAGACAGCAGGAATGATTATATCAATACCAGACAAAGTACTGATAGAACAAAAAAGAAAATGACCAGGAACAAAGGACATACATTACATAATGATAAGAGAGTCCAATACAAGAACGCATAGCAATTCTACATGCGCGTGCAACAACAGACTCTACAATATCAATTGAAGACTTCAACAACCGACTCACAACAGAACTACTGGACAAAAACTTCAAAGATACAGAACTAAACGATACCATTAATCAACAGGATCTGAACTTACAGAGCACTCTCCTCAACAACAGAAGAATACATTCTTTCCAAATGCCCATAAATATTCACCAAGACACTCCATATTCTAGGTCATAAAATAAACTTTGACAAATTTAGAACAGAAATTATACAGAATATATTCTCTGGCCACAGTGGAATAAAACTAGAAAGGAACGGGGATAACAGTAAATTTTCCAAACACCTGGAAATTAAGTAATACACTTCTAAACAATTTAAGGGTCAAGAAGTCCAGAGTGAAATTTAAAAAATACAGAAACTAAATGAAAGCAAAACTACAACAAATACATTTGTGGGACACAACTAAAATATACTGAGAGGGAGATTTACAGCTGTGAATGTTTACATTACAAAAGAAGATGAAGTGGAAATTATTCCTGGGATGCAAAGATAGTTCAACATACCAAAATCTGTAAGATACAGCACATTAACAAAATAAAAGATAAAAGCCATATCATTTCAAGACATGCAGGAAAAAATGGACAAAATTCAACATTCTTTCATGGTAAGAACTCAAGAAATTGGATATAGAAGGCATGTACTCAACATAATAAAGACCATACATTATAAGCCCCTAACTAACATCACAATCAATGGTGAAAAGCTTTTCCTCTAAGCTCAAAAACAAGATAAGGATACCCTTTCTTGCCAACTCCATTCAATATAGTACTAGAAACCCTAAGCTAGAGGTAACAGGCAAGAAAATGACATAAATAAAGGGCATCCAAAACGGAAAGGAAGAAGTAAAATTGTTCTTTTCCAGATGACATGCTTTTATATATAGATAATCCCAAAGATTCCACCCAAGAACTGCCAAAACTAATAAAAGAAATCAGTAGTTGCAGGGTACAAAAATCAAAATTCAGAAGTTAGCTGCATTTCTATACACCAACAATGAACAATCTGAAAGGGAATTTTCTAAGAAATCAACCCCATTTACAATGACCTCAAAAAATACAATAATCACAAATAACCAAGGAGGTGAAAGATCCATACACTGAAAACTGTAAGACACTGATAAAAGAAACTGACACAAACCAACAAAAAGATACTCTACATTCATGGACAGAAACCAACAAAAAGATACTCTACATTCATGGATAGAAAAAATTAAATATCATTAAAATGTCCACACTACCCAAAGCAATCCACAGAGTCAATACAACGTCTATCAAAATTCTAATGGCGTTTTTCACAGAAGAAGAAGACAATCCTGAAATATGTATGGACTCACAAAAGACCCTGACTAGCCAAAGCAATCTTGAGAATGAAGAACAAAGCTGGAATCATCATATTTCCTGAACTCAAACTATATTATAAAGCCATAGTAATCCAAAGAAGTATGGCATTGGCATAAAAACAAACACACAGATCAAAGAAACAGAATTCAGGCTCCAGAAACAAACCCATTCATAAAATACGGTTAATGAATCTTCTACAAAGGATCCAAGAATATACAATGGGGAAAGGAATAGTCTCTTCAAGTAACTGGTGTTGGGAAAACCTAGAGAACCATATTCAAGAATGAAGCTGGACCCTTATCTTAACACCATACACAAAAATCAACTCAAAATGGATTAAAGACAAACAGAAGACATGAAACTATCAAATTCCTAGAGGAAAACAAACAGTAAGCTTCTCGACATTGGTCTCATCGATGATTTTTTGAATTTGACATCAAAAGCAAAGGCAACTAAAGCAAGATAAAAAAGTGAGACTATATGAAACTAAGAAGCTTCTGCAGAGCAAAGGAAACCATCAATAAAATGAAAGCAACCTATGGAATGGGAGAAAATATTCACAAATCACTTACCTGATAAGGGTTTAATATCCAAAAGAGACAAGGAACTCATACAACTCAACAACAAAAAACCAGACAATCCAATTAAAATGGGCACAAGACCTGAAGAGAAATTTTTCCAAAGAAGACATACAAACAGCCTGCAAATAAGAGAAAAGGTGCTTGATATCACTGGTCAATCAAATGTGCTCACCATCAAAATCACAATGAGATATTACTATCTGTTATGGTGTCCATTATCAAAACTACAACTAATAACAAATGCTGGCAAGGAAGCAGAGAAAAGGAAAACCCGGTATACTGTAGGTGGACGCAAACTGGTACAGTCACTGTGGGAAACAGTATGAAGGCTCCTCAAGAGATTAAAAATAGAATCATCGTATAATCCAGCAATTCTACTTGGGGGTATACATCCAAAGGAAACAAAATCACTATTTCCAAGAGGTATCTGTTCTCCAAGTTCATATTACTTGTAACAGCTAAGATACAGAAACCTAAGTGTCTGTCCATCAATAAATACAATAAAGTATCATTCAGCTTTGCAACAACATGAATAAAGCTGGAAGGGACATGCTAAGTGAAATAAGCCAGACAGAGAAAGACCAATACTGCACAATTACAGGTGGCTGCCAAGGGCTGAGGCAAAGAGGGAAAGCTTGGTAAAAGGGTACAAATTTGCAGTCATAAGATGAATGAAGTATCAAGACCTAATATATAATGAGGTAAATACAGCTGATAACACTATACAGTATAAATCTGCTAAGAGTAGAACTTAAGTATTCTTGCCATTCAACTTCAGTGTTTTTATAATAGAGAAAAGTTCTCAAATCTCACCTCTCACCTTAAGGAGGAGAAGCAGAATAAACCTAAACCCAACTGTCACTTCACTTTCACAGCTGAAAGAAATGAAGATATGAAGAAATCAATGAAACTGAAAACAGAAAAACAATAGAAAAAAATGAATGAAAAAGCTGGTTCTCTGAAAAGATTTAATTAACAAACCTCCAGCAAGACTGAAACAAGAAAAGACACAAATTATCACCAGAATCCAAAATAAGAGTATCACTACAAACACCAGACATTAAAGGGATTAGCACAAACAACCCTATATGCTTAAATTCAACAATTGAGATCAAACAGACCAATTTCTCAAAAAGGTACAAACTACCACAACTCACCCAATATGAAATAATATGAATAGCTCTACAACTATTAAAGATACTGAATTTCTAGTTTAAAAACAACCACAAATGAAATCTCCAGGACCAGATGTTTTCACTGGAGAATTCTACCAAATACAGAAAAACTGACACCAATTCTATACACTCTCCTTCAGAAAATGGAACAGGAGAGAACACTTTTCAATTCATTTTATGAAGTCAGTATTACCCTGATGGTAAAACTGGACTGCTGTATACTTAAGGATTTGGCTGGGTTTTGTCCCTAGTGCTGGAAGGAAGAAAGTCTCTAAACCCTTGGATTTTCCNGGGGGTGGCCGTGGGGGGGGGGTTCCTGCACTGTGCCACCAGAGAAGGAAATGGCACCCCACTCCAGTGTTCTTGCCTGGAGAATCCCAGGGATGGGGGAGCCTGGTGGGCTGCCGTCTGTGGGGTCGCACAGAGTCGGACATGACTGAAGTGACTTAGCAGCAGCAGCACTGTGCCACATGCAGGATCTTAGTTCCCAACCAGGGACTGAACCCATGACCCCTGCAGTGGAAGTCCCAAAGGAGTATCCATTTTATTCATGATTGGCCTAAGGGCAGTTTCAGGATAGCGGCTAGTCACACTGGAAAGATCAACTAAGATCAGTCATGTGATCTCAGCCTGACCTCCAAAGAGGGGAAGAGGGGGACTGCAGACTAGGTTCAATCACGTGGCTACACAGTCAATCATGCCCACGAAATGAAGCCCCGACAAAAACCCTGGACACCCAAAGCTAGGGGTGAGTTTCCCTGGTTGGTGATACACACTGGTGTGGCAGAGACTGGTGCATCTGAAGCCACGAAAGCTTTGCAATTGGGGCTCTGCGAGAGCTCACCCCAAGGGACTTTTAGACTGTCCTGATTTGCATCCTTTCTAGTAAAACTAAGTGCATGTTTACAACCCTAAGTAAAGCACTTTTCTGAATTCTGTGAGCTGTTCTGACAAATCTAAGGGACAGTGGGAACCCCCAATTTGTAGCCAATTGGTTAGAAGCACAAATGGCCTGGACACTGTGGACCTTGGGGCTAGGGTCTTAAATGAGGCATTTTGTGTAGGACGGTGCCCCTAACCTGTTAAATCTGACCTGATCCCGGGTAGGTAGTGTAAGAATTACACTGCAAGGACAGTACAGAAAAAGAAAACAGAGAACAGTATCACTCATGAGTAAAAATAACAAAATCCTCAACAAAATATTAGCAAATAAAACAACCTGTTCTAGCAACCTATATGAGCTAAGTCATTTCAGTCATCTCTTGAGTCTTTGCAACTCCATGGACTATATAGCCTGCCAGGCTTCTCTGTCCACGGGATTCTCCAGGCAAGAATATGGAGTGCATTGCCATGCCCTCCTCAGATCTCCCCACCGAGGAATCGAACCTGTGTCTCTGTGTCTCCTGCACTGGCAGGCAAGTTCTTTGCCACTAAGCACCACCTGGGAAACCTCAGCAACCTACAGAAACCGATAGAAAGAATTATACATTGTGATCGACCAATGACAAAGTCAACCCATGTAATCTACCACATAAACAGGCAAAAGAATAAAAATCGCATGATCAACCCAATTGCTACAGAAAAAGCATATGACAAAATTCAACATCCATTCATGATTAAAAAGAAACTCTTAGCAACCTAGCAATAAAGAAAGGTCAAGAAGTAACTATAAAAAACTTACAGCTAACACCAAGTTTAATGGTGAAAAATTGAATGCTTTCCCCCAAGATCTGGAACAAGGCAAGAATGGCTACTGTCACCATTTCTATTCAACTCTGTACCAAACATCCCAGTCAAGTCAATAGTACAAGGAAAAAAACTAAAAGTCATGCAAATTGTATAGAAATAGATAAAAATGTTCTTATTCACAAATGACATAATTATCTAAAAAATAAAATAAAATCCCAAGAAATCTGGAAGAAAAACACTTAGAACTTATAAGTGCATTTATTGTGCAAAGTTTAAACACACAAAAATAAATCAAATTTCTATGTATCAACAACTGGAAACCAAAACTGAAGAAACTATACCATTTATAATAGCTCTCCCCAGAATAAAATTCTTAAGCATAAACCTAACAAAACAAGTACAGGATGTATACTGAAAGAAATCAAAGAAAAACTAAATAGGAGAGATGCATCATCATCATGGATTAGAGAACCCAAAACAGTAAAGGCTGTCAATTCTCTCCAAATTGGTCCACAGATTTAACCCACGGATAATAACAGTCCAGCAGAATTTTCCATACATAGATAAGGGAATGACCTATGCAACTACCTATAAAATAAAAAAAGCAATGTAACATTGATAGAACAGATAAAATAATTCTAATAAAGAATAAAGAAGAAACAGATTTCACTGTAGGACTTTAAAGTCACAATTAAACAATGTGGTACTGAAGAACAGATAGACACAGAGTCCAAAAAATGACACACAGAAACATAACGAATTGTTTTTTAACAAAAGTGCAAAGGTAATTCAATGGAAAAAGGACTATCTTTCAGACAAATGGTGTTGAACCAATAAGACACAAGAAAAGTTAAACTGGACTTAATAAAGATTAAAACCTTTTGTTCTGTGAAAAGCACTGTTAAGAAAATGAAAAGGTAGCTAAAGAAGACATTTGCAAATCACATATCTGACATAGGTTTTATGTTTGTATGAACATATTTAGATATACAGAATATATAAAAATTTACTTTAAAACTTAAAATTCAATAGTAAGAAAATAACCAAATTTTAAAAAAACTGAGCAAGACTTAAGACACGTCAAAGGGATATATGCATGCCAAATAAATACACAAAGAGATGTTCAACATCATTAGCCATTTAAGAAACACAAATGAAAACCACAATGAGATACTGCTACACCCCTATTAAAATAGTTTATAGGGACATCAGCAAGAGTTGGTGAGACTGAAACAACTGAACTCCTGGACACTGATGGTGGGAACATAAAATGGCATGGCCACTTTGGAAAACACTTTAAAAGTTTCTTATAAAGTTGAACATATACTTACCATGTGACCCAGCAATCCCACTCCTGGGTACCTAATCTAAAGAAATGAAAACTTATGTTCAAATAAAAATCTATACACAAATGTTTACAGCAGCTCTAGTCATACTGCCAAAAACTGGGAACAACTAAGATGTTCTTCAGTGAGTGATGGATAAACAAACTGTAGTACAACTATACAATTGAATATTACTGAGCAATAAAAAGGAACAGACTATTAAAACATCCAACAATCTAGATGAATCTCAAATATATGCTAAGTGAAAGAGGTAAGTCTCAAAAGCTTGCCTTCACTGTACACAACAGTCTCAAAAAGACGAAATTATAACGATACAGAACTTGTCAGGGATCAGAGATGGTGAGAAAGATATAATTATAAAGAGATATCAATACAGAAAATTTTGCTGTGCTGGAACTGTTCTGTATCTCAGTTTTGACAGAGATTACACAAATCTTTACATGGATTAAAATTCATGGAACTGTACAGTAAAAAAAAAGAGTCAATTTTACTCTATGTTAATGAAAAATATAAAATTTAAAAAGTTAAATAGGATGTTCAGGCCCATGTTTAAACTTAGTGAATAACGACGTCGAGTACTGTGATGCAGTTAGGTTGCATTTTTAAGATGCTCCACAGTTGATCTTGGTGTATAGCCAAGGATGAGAACTATTACATAACTTCTTAAATTTGATTTCTCCATTTTTCTACTTCTTTAGGTTGGCCCTCATCTTTCATCAGGCCTACTGACTCCTCATCCCCATTCCTGAGCCTTATTAGTGCCAGAGTGACCTTTACCAGGATAAAATTCAAGCGCTTTAGCATGGCACACAAGACTCTCCAAGACCTGCTCCCTGTCACTCTCATCTCTCTGCATGCCCTCCCTTGAGTTCCACAATTCAATAATAAAAGAATACTCTAAATCCCCTGAAGTGATCTGCTATTTCACACCTCTAGGCTTTTGCTCAAACCATACCCTCTGTCTAGAATTCTGCCCCACCAAGAATCTGTCTGGCAGTCATTTTTCAGAGCAGCTTCCATGATGTGTTCTGTGTCACTCCCAACTGAAAACCTTCAGTGGTTTTCTGCCCACGCTCACCACCACTTACACTGTCCATGGACCTCATCTCCTCCATTCCCGCCTCATGTTTAAGACCCTTAAAATGTCGATCTTCTGGGTAACTGTCTCCCACACTTCGTTTTTTTGTTGATCAAACCTTTACCTAATGATGCTCCTCCCTCCCCAGAATTCTTTTCCCACCCATCTTTTCCTGGCACATACCCATTCATTCTAGGAAAAAAAAAAAAAAACAGCTGTCAAGTCCAAAAAACTCTTTTGATGCACTTCCAAGCTAAAGTAATTATACTTCTCTATCCCATACCTCCCTCTGGTTATCACTATCACCAACACTTACCTTATTACACTGAAATTATTTTGTGTGTCCATTTCCCTCAACTAGCTCCTTAACAGCAAAGGTCATCCTCTTTAAATTTCTATTTCTCAAGCTTAGCATAAACTCTGGAACAAATTGGTACTTAACAAATGTTTCTTGAAGAAAGAGTAAATGAGAGTAAATTTCCTGGGCAAATTAATATACATCTCCTTTTCTCCAAAAGGACCTAAGTGGTTCACTACATACTGGTAATAGCTAAACTTCTCTTTACAGCTCAGCGCTCTCTCTCTCTCAAGCTTTTGTCATAAACAAACAAAAAACAAAAGTTACTAACAACTGTCAACAAAATGAAACCTTTTTACTTAGATGCTCCATATGCACCTCAAACTCATTTTAACCTTAACTGAATCCATTTTCTTCCTCAATTCCTGCTCTCAAATGTGCTTTATTCGTATACTACCATTTTTGGTGAATGAAATCAAACAGACTGAAATCCCCCATTAGAAACCTCAGAATCATCCTAAATGCCTTCATTTCCTTCACTTCTTATATCCAAACAGTTAGGAAGTCCTGTTGGTTTACTGAGATCTAAGCTCTCAATACAGGCCTTAAGTTCAAGCCCCTGCCTCTTCAAAACTGGGCTATGGCAAACGTTTATCAATACAATGAGGAAGTCAGGGAGGCCAGAAGGCCACAGCTAGAAACAATGCAGGAAATGGGAAATATATTTGAAATTAAGAGATCAGCAACATAAAACAACTTTGTGTATATACAGAGTGCTGTATCAGAACCTCATGGGAAATACAAACCAGAAAACTACAAAAGATACACATATAAAAGAGAAAAAACAACCCAAACAATAAAGATGGTCATCAAACCACAAGAAAAGAGCAATCAGAGAAGAAATAAAAAGAATCCAGATTGGAAAAGAAGTAAAACTCTCACTGTTTGCAGATGACATGATCCTCTATACAGAAAACCCTAACGACTCCACCAGAAAATTACTAGAGCTAATCAATTAATATAGTAAAGTTGCAGGATATAAAATTAACACACAGAAATACTTTGCCTTCCTATACACTAACAATGAGAAAACAGAAATTACGAAAACAATTTCATTCACCATCGCAACAAAAAGAATAAAATACTTAGGAATAAATCTACCTAAAGAAACAAAAAGACCTATATATAGAAAACTATAAAACACTGATGAAAGAAATCAAAGATGAAACAAATAGATGGAGAAATATACCATGTTCATGGATCAGAAGAATCAATATAGTGAAAATGAGTATACTACCCAAAGCAATCTATAGATTCAATGCAATCCCTATCAAGCTACCAACGATATTTTTCACAGAACTAGAACAAATAATTTCACAATTTGTATGGAAATACAAAAACACCTCGAACAGCCAAAGCAATCTTGAGAAAGAAGAAGAGAACTGGAGGAATCAACCTGCCTGATTTCAGGCTATACCACAAAGCTTCAGTCATCAAGACAGTATGGTCCTGGCACAAAGACAGAAATATAGATCAATGGAACAAAATAGAAAGCCCAGAGATAAATCCACACACCTATGGACACCTTATCTTTGACAAAGGAGGCAAGAATATACAACGGAGAAAAGACAATCTCTTTAACAAGTGGTGCTGGGAAAACTGGTCAACCACTTGTAAAACCATGAAAATAGAACATTTTCTAACACCATATCCAAAAATAAACTCAAAATGGATTTAAGATCTAAATGTAAGACCAGAAACTATAAAATTCCTAGAGGAAAAACATCAGCAAAACACTCTCTGACATAAATCACAGCAGGATCCCCTATGACCCACCTCCCAGAGTAACGGAAATAAAAGCAAAAATAAATAAATGGGACCTAATTAAGCATAAAAGCTTTTGCACAACGAAGGAAACTATAAGCAAGGTGAAAAGACAGCCTTCTGAATAGGAGAAAATAATAGCAAACGAAGCAACTGACAAAGAATTAATCTCAAAAATATACAAGCCGCTCATGCAGCTCAATACCAGAAAAATAAACGACCCAATCAAAAAATGGGCCAAAGAACTAAATAGACATTTCTCCAAAGAAGACATACCGATGGCTAACAAACACATGAAAAGATGCCCAACATCACTCATTATCGGAGAAATGCAAATCAAAACCACAATGTGGTACCATCTCATGATGGTCAGAATGGCTGCTATCAAAAAGTCTACAAACAATAAAGGCTGGAGAAAAGGGAACTCTCTTACACTGTTGTGGAAATGCAAACTAGTACAGCTACTATGGAGAACAGTGTGGAGATTCCTTAAAAGACTGGAAATAGAACTGCCATACGACCCAGCAATCCCACTGCTGGGCATACACACCGACGAAACCAGAACTGAAAGAGACACATGTACCCCAATGTTCATTGCAGCACTGTTTATAATAGCCAGGACATGGAAGCAACCTAGATGTCTATCAGCAGATGAATGGATAAGAAAGCTGTGGTACATATATACAATGGAGTATTACTCAGCCATTAAAAAGAATACACTTGAATCAGTTCTAATGAGGTGGATGAAACTGGAGCCTATTATACAGAGTGAAGTAAGTCAGAAAGAAAAACACCAATATAGTATACTAATGCATAAATATGGAATTTAGAAAGATGGTAACGATAACCCTGTATGCAAGACAGCAAAAGAGACACAGATGTATAGAACAGTGTTTTGGACTCTGTGGGATAAGGGAAGGGTGGGATGATATGACATTGAAACATGTATATTATCATATGTGAAACAGATCACCAGCCCAAGTTTGATACATGAGACGGGGTGCTCAGGGCTGGTACACTGGGATGACCCTGACAGATGGGATGGGGAACAGATGTACACCCAAGGCTGATTCATGTCAATGTATGGCAAAAACCACCATGATATTGTAAAGTAATCAGCCTCCAATTAAAACAGATAAATTAAAAAAGAAAAAACTGTAAGGGGGAAAAAGACCTACAAAAGCAAACTCAAAACAATTAAGAAAATGACATAAGGAACATACAGATCAATAATTACCTTAACTGAAAATAGATTAAATGCTCCAAGCAAAAGACACAGACTGGATGAATGGATACAAAAACAAGACCCATATATATGCTGTCTACAAGAGACCCACCCCAGACCTAGGGGCACATATAAAGTGAGGGGATGGAAAAAGATATTCCATGCAAAGAAGAAAAAAAATAAAGAAACAGAAATATCTATTGAATTTTTTATTCAAGCAGAAATATTTATATCAGACAAAACAGACTTTAAAATGAAGACTGTTACAGGAGACAAGGACACCACCCAATGATCAAGGGATCAATCCAAGAAGCTATAACTAACTATATATGTACCCAGCATAGGAGTCCCTCAATATATAGAGCAAATGTTAATAACCATAAATGGGGAAATTTACAGTAACACAATTAACAGTCGGGGATTTAACATCCCACTTACACCAACAGACAGATCATCCAGACAGAAAATCAATAAGGAAACACAAGCCTTAAAGGACAGATTATGCCAGATAGACTTAATTGATATTTATAGGACATTCCATCCAAAAGCAGCAGAATAGTTTCTTCTCCAGTACACATGGAACATTCTCCAGGACAAATCACATCTTGGGATACAAATCAAACCTCAGTAAATTTAAGAAAAATGAAACCGTATCAAGCATCTTTTTCAACCACAACACTATCAGATTAGAAATAAATTCTAGGAAAAAACCTGTAAAAAACACAAACACATGGAGGTTAAACAATGTTACTTAATAACCAATGGATCACTGAAGAAATCAAAGAGGAAATTAAAAAAACACCCACAGACAAAAGGACAATGAAAATGCAACAATCCAAAACCTATGGTACACAGCAAAAGCAGTTCTAAGAGTGAAGTTTATAGGAATACAATCCTACCTCGAGAAACAAGAAAAATCTCAAACAAATAACCTATCCCTACACCTAAAGCTACGAGAGAAAGACAAACAAAACCCAAAGTTAGCAAAAGGAAAGAAACCATAGAGAGCAGAAATAAATGAAACAGGAACAAAGAACACACTAGCAAAGATCAATAAAACTAAAAGTTGATTCTTTGAGAGCATAAAATTGATAGACTTTTAGCCAGACTCATCAAGAAAAAGGGGAGAGAATTCATATCAATAAAATTAGAATGAAAAAAGTTATAATGGACACCACAGAAATACAAAGAATCATAAAATATTACAAGTAACAATATGCCAATAAAATGGACAACTTAGAAAAAACAGATGAATACTTAAAAAGATATAATCTTTACCAAGAGTGAACCAGGAAGAAACAGAAAACATGAACAGACCAATCACAAGTATACTGAAATTGAACAGATTAAGAATTTTTCCAAAGTCCAGGACCAGATGACTTTACAGGTGAATTTTATCAAACATTTACAGAAGAGTTAACACCTAGCCTTTTGAGCTCTTTCAAAAAATAGCAGAGGAAGGAACATTCCCAAGTTCATTCTACAATACCACTCCGATACCAAATCCAGACAAAGATATCATTAAAAAAGAAAATTACAAACCAGTATCACTGATGGACGTATACTCAAAAACTCTCAACAAAATACTAGCAAACACAAATTCACAACACATTTAAAGGACTGTACAGGACTTTCTTGATGGTCCAGCGATTAAAACTCCACACTTACAATGCAGGGGGCACGGTTTGATCCCCAGTTGGGAAAGTTTCACGTGTCACCTCGTACAGCCGAAGAAAAAAGAACATACACTCTGATCAAGTGGGATCTGTCCCAGGGATGCAGGATTCTTCAATATAGGCAAAATCAAAGTTATATACAACATTAACAATTTTTAGAATAAAAACCACATGGTCATCATCTCCATAGACACAGAAAAGGCTTTTGACACCCATTTATGATTAAAAAAAAAAAAAAAAACTAAACTAAAAACTCTCCTGAAAGTGGGCTTAGGGGCTTCCCTTGTTGGTCAGACGGTAAAAAATCTACTTGCAATGCAGGAGACCCAGGTTCAATCCCTGGGTTGGGAAGATCCCCTGAAGAAAGAAATGGCAACCCACCCCAGTATTCTTGCCTGGAGAATTCCATGGAGAGAGGAGCCTGGCAGGTACAGTCCATGGGATCTCAAGAGTCGGAAACAACTTAGCAACTAAAACACAAACACACACACAAGGACCAAGACAATGATGTCCACCCTCACCACTTTCATTCAACACAGCTTTGGAGGTCCTAATCATGGCTATTAGAAAAAACACAGAAGTAAAAGGAATCCAAATGGGAAAAAAAGAAGTAAAACCATCACTGTTTGCAGATAACATACTACACATTGAAAATCCTAAAGATGCTACCAAAATACTACTAGAGCTCATGAATGAATCTGGTAGAGTTGCAGGATACAAAATTAATACACAGAAATCTATGCATTCCTATACCCTAACAATGAAAGATCAGAGAGATTAAGGAAACAATTCCATTTACCATCACATCATAAAGAATAAAAAGGCTAGAAACAAACCTACCTAACCAGTCCATTCTAAAGGAGATCAGTCCTGGATGTTCATTGAAAGGACTGATGTTGAAGCTGAAACTCCAATACTTTGGCCACCTCATGTGAAGAACTGACTCATTGGAAAAGACCCTGATGCTGGGAGGGATTGGGGGCAGGAGGAGAAGGGGACGACAGAGGATGAGATGGCTGGATGGCATCACCAACTCAATGGATATGAGTTTGAGTGAACTCAGGGAGTTGGTGATGGACAGGGAGGCCTGGCGTGCTGCAATTCATGGGGTCACAAAGAGTCAGACATGGACTGAGTGACTGAACTGAACTGAAGGAGGCAAAAGACCCATACTTGAAAAACTATTAGAAACTGATGAAAGAAATCAAAGATGACACACACAGATGGAGAGGGAGACCATGTTCCTGAATTGGAGGAATCAATACTGTGAAAATGACTATACAACCCAAAGCTGTCTATAGATTCAATGCAATTCCTATCAAATTACCAACAGCATTTTTCACAGAATTAGAACCAAAAATTTTACATTTTGCATGGAAACACAAAAGACTCTCAAAAGTGAAAGCAATCTTGAGAAAGAAGAACAGAGCTAGAGGAATCAGGTTCTCTGCCTCATACTATACTACTAAAGTAATCAAAACAATATGATACTGGCACAAAAACAGGAATACAGATCAACGGGAAAAGACTGAAACTCCAGAGATAACCCACGCACCTGTGACCACCTAATCAGTGACAAAGTAGGCAAGAATATACAATGGAGAAAAGACAGTCTCTTTGATAAGTGGTGCTGGGAAAACTGGTCAACCACTTGTGAAAGAATGAAAATAGAATACTCCCTAACACCATATACAAAAATAAAATGAAAATGGATTAAAGACCTATCTGTAAAGCTGCATACTATACAATTCTTAGAGGAAAACATAGGCAAAATACTTTGACATAAATCGCAGTAAGATCTTTTCTGATCCACCTCCTAGAATAATGTTTAAATAAAAACAAATAGGACCTAATTAAATTTAAAAGCTTTTGCACAGCAAAGGAAACCTTAAACAAAAAGACAACCAACATTGCAAACAAAGAGATGGACAAGGGTTTGTTCTCCAAAATATATAAGCAGCTCATGCAGCTCAATATTAAAAAAAAAACAAACAAACCCAATCAAAACATGGGTGTAAGATCTAAATAGACATTTTTTCAAAGATAACATACAGATGGCCAAAAAGCACATTAAAAGATGCTCAACATCACTAATTATCAGAGAAATGCAAATCAAAACTAGAACAAGGTATCACTTCACATCAGTCAGAAGGGTCATCATCAAAAAAGGGAACCCTCCTCCTACATTGGTGGGAATGTAAATTTGTACAGCCACTGTGAAGAACTGTATGGAGGTTCCTTAAAAAACTAAATAGAGCTATTATAATATGATACAGCCATCCCACTCCAGGGCATATATGATTTTCAAAAAGATATATGCACCCCAGTGTTCATGGCAGCACTATTTACAATAGCCAAGACATGAAAGCAACTTAATGTCCATCAAGAGAGGAATAGATAAAAAAGGTGTGGTACATATACACAGTGGAATATTACTTGGCCATTAAAAAAGAATGAAATAATGCCATTTTCAGCAACATGGATGGACCTAGAGATTGTCATACTGAGTGAAGTCAGTCAGAGAAAAACAAATACATATGATATCACTTTAACATGCAGAATCTAAAAGAATGGTACAAATGAACCTATTTACAGAACAGAAAGAGTCACAGATATAGAAAACAAATTTATGATTACAGTGCGTGGAGGAAAGGAGAGGGATAAATTGGGTTTGACATATACACACTATTATATAAGATAAATATAACTAATAGGGATCTACTGTAGAGCATAGAGAACTCTACTCAATACTCTATAATGACCTATACAGGAATAGAATCTTAAAAAGTGGCTACATGTATAACTGATTCACTTTGCTCTACAGAAATCAACACAAGATTGCAAATAAAAGATGTTCAAGAAAAAAAATGTTAAATCACAAAGATGAATAAATCTGTACATCTATCTTCACAACATGCATCATTATTTTCTAACAATTTTTTAGAAGTAGAATTTAAGATAAAAGGAATGAGAGGAGTGGAGATGAAGGAGACAGGAGGAGAGGAAAAAAGAAACAGGGAAAATAAAGAGGTGGAGTAAGACCGATTTAAAAAAAAATGTAAAATAGTATACCTGAATTTATTAGCAGAGCTGCTATTCTATCATTTTCAGCACATTTCTATTATTTAGCACATTTCTATTACTTCTATTATTTTACCCTATTTACCTAGGATGAAACTTGTAATCTTAACTAAACACTTACAATTGCTTCTTTGAAAGCTTATTATCTCTGCCTAGAAATTCATAGGATATTTTTTTCTCTTTAATTTTAAATAATACTGCTAGACTGAAACTTGTAAGTCTCTTTACACTGAGTTTTCTTCTTCCTGGTATACAGCAGTTTTCATACATAGGTGTTTCTTGGTGAAGTTTTCTTTATTATGTCTTTGATTATTCTTCTGTTTGTAATTTCCAATTTTTAATTTTCTCGTTCTGTGTTTAGGAAACTATTCACGTGGAATAGTTTTTGCTTTCTGTCCTCCGTACCTGTGCTCTTTTCTCTCATTCTTTTAGTTTCATTTATTCCTCCTGGGTCTAGTAAGGCTACTATCAATACGGTTTTCCACAACACAGTAAATTTTCCTCCATTTCTACAAGTTAGTGGTCATTTGGAAGGTCACATCAAAGGTTGCTAACCAGATGTCAGATTACCCACTGATTCTCTTTAAATTGTTTCAACAGCTTTAAAATATGTCTTTATGAATCAAGAATGTTTTCATACATAAATGCTGATAAGAGACTGAAGGTTTGAGAAGGAGAAAAGAAAAGAGCATCAGGTAGGAAATGAACATAAAAGGAATGGTTCCCATAAAACAAACTGAAATACTGTGATTTTTTTAAATGAAAAGTTTAGGAGAAAAACTAATTTAAAAAAAATGGAAAAACTGAGGAAAAGCAAACATTCTTGACATTTAATTTCCAAACTCAAAGATTTTTGTTTTTTTAATCCATCTTCTGGAAAGCCAAATTACTAACAGTGACTGCTGCTAAGTCACTTCAGTCATGTCCGACTGTGTGTGACCCCATAGACAGTGGCCCACCAGGCTCCCCCGTCCCTACGATTCTTAAGGCAAGAACACTGGAGTGGGTTGCCATTTCCTTCTTCAGTGCATGAAAGTGAGAAGTGAAAGTGAAGTTGCTCAGTCGTGTCCAACTCTTAGTGACCCCATGGACTGCAGCCCACCAGGTTCCTCCGTCCATGGGATTTTCCAGGCAAGAGTACTGGAGTGGGTTGCCATTGCCTTCTCCGACTAACAGTGACTATCCTAGACAAAATATTTGGGGACATTAACTTACTCAATCAACAAAATATACATTAAGAAGCTTTGCTCAGGCAAACTAGTGAGAGATAACTTCATGACACAGAACAGCAGGAGGCATACATAAATGGCAAAAATCAAAGCTCGTTATTTGTTATAAACGAACAATTATACAACCTTAAGAAATGTTAAAAATAAAAAACTTCAATAAGACCAAATTAATAGAAACCAAGCGTAGAAGCATTTAAAAAAGATATTCAATTTGACATAAAATCAACTGTTCAGAAAATATTCATGAATATAATTTTAACTTAGTAATAAAACAGAAAAAGACTAATCTTTCCTAAAGACATTTTTTCATTCAAAACAAGAAAAAACAAACAAAAAGAATTATAAGGATTATGATTTGAATGCCAAATTTTATTATAAGGAACCAGATTGCAGCATTATTGATCACCTAATCAAGTGTGCTTTTTGAAATGTACAAGAAAGTTTAAAAAACTGAAAAAAAAAAAAACTTTGCTTTGACTATTTCAAAAGGAAAACAACTCAATGAAGATATGACCACATAAAAAAGCTCTGGCTCTGGCATGTTCATTGACTTTGTAAGGAAGCACATGCTGCACACTGGGGCTTCCCAGGCGGCAGGTACAGTGGTAAAGATCTGCCTGCCAATGCAGGGGATGCAAGAGACACAGGTCTGACCCCTGAGGTGGGAAGATCCCCTGGAGTAGGAAATGGCAACCCACTCCAGCATTCCTGCCAAGCAAGCTCGTGTGTGTGTGTGTGTGTGTGTGTGTGTGGCTACACATTACTAACAAAAGTACCTTTCTTTCTAATCTTCCATTCAAGACTTCCCCAATAGCTTAAAAATGAGACTTGAGATGGGAACAGAGGATAAAATATTTTTTCACTTCATATATCCAAACACAAAGATTCATCACTGCATTTAGGAAAAAAGTACATTCTGATAATATAAGTTTACCTTCTGTCCATGTCTCTCCTGGCAAAATAATCTGCAGACACAGTATTTACTATAAAACTTCTGTTTTCTAATCATTATAAAATACCCACTGTGGGAAAATAAAATTTAAAAAATACCCATTCTGGAACTGGTATATGCTTTAAAAGCTTAATTATTAACAAATGCTAACTTAATTATTAACTAGTATCAAACATATTACTACTTATTTCTGTTCTATTAATAGGCTGGTGCAAAAGTAATTGTGGTTTTGGACCATAAATTTTAAATCATTATAACTCATTATAACTAGGCTCAAACACATCTTTATCAATCAAACTAGGAACAATTACAATCAACACATTTTTGCCAATGAGAAATAAATTTATTTCTGTAGCATGAAAATATGTGCTTTAGGATTTGACGAACTCTTGGAAAACTTTTCCTGCATCCTGCTGGTTGTGGAAGCATTTTCTCTGCAAAAAGTTGTTGAGATGCTTGAAGAAGTGGTAGTCAGTTGGCAAGAGATCAGGTGAATATGGCAGATGAAGCAAAATTTCACAGTCCAATTCATTCAACTTTTGAAGCACTGGTTGTGTGAGGTGCGGTAGGGCATTGTCGTGGAGAATTGGGCTTGCTGCAGTTTTTGGTGCAGCTCATTGATTTGCTGAGCATGCTTCTCAGATGTAATGGTTTCGCCGGGATTCAGAAAGTTGTAGTGGATCAGACAAGCAGCAGACCACCAAAGTGACCATGACTTTTTTTTTGGTGCAAGTTTGGCTTTGGGAAGTGCTTTGGAGTGTCTTCTCAGACCAAATGGTTGTCACCGGTTGTCACATAAAATCCAATTTTCAGTGAACGTCACAATCGGATTGAGAAATGGTTCATTGTTGTTGCATAGAATAAGAGAAGACAACACTTCAAAGTGATAAGTTTTTTGATTTGCAGTCAGCTAATGAAGTACCCACTCATCAAGCTTCAGTTTTCTTCAAATGCCAAACAACTATAAAATGGGCAACCTTGAGTTCTTTGGCAACTTCTCATGTAGTCGTTAAGAGGATCAGCTTTGATGATGACTCTCAACTGGCCGTTGTCAACTTCTGACGGCCAGGCATCGTGCTCCTCATCTTCAAGGCTCTCATTTCCTTTGCAAAACATCTTGAACCACCACTGCACTGTATGTTTGTTAGCAGTTACTGGGCCAATGCACTGTTGATGTTTTGAGTTGTCTCCACTGCTTTACTACCCATTTTGAACTCAAGTAAGAAAATTGCTTGAATATGCTTTTTGTCTAGCATCATTTCCACAGTTTAAAATAAATACAGGATAAACATCAAGTAATAAGTCATTAGCAAAAAAAAAAAAAACCAAAGTGAGAAATGCACATTAAAATGATGTATAACATAACCACATTTATTTAAGAATGCATTCCAATATCAAATGGCAAATTTCAGCAATGCAAAAACATAATAACGTTTGCACCAACCTAATGCTAGACGATGCATGTTTTCCATCTCCATTTCTAATGATACAGACAAGCACATTAGAGATCACAATTAAGCTTTTGCTTAGCACTGCATTAAATACATTCTCAATTATGTAAGAATTAACACTTAAGAGACTAGAACCATGAGGACCCAATAAAATAGATGAAACAAAATAACCAACTTATTCCCAAGTGTAATAATACTTTTTATCTGATACACAAGAATAAGGTAAGAAATGCTGATTAAGCATTATGTTAATAGGTCACTGCTGCTGCTGCTGCTAAGTCGCTTCAGTCATGTCCGACTCTGTGCGACCCCAAGACGGCAGCCCACCAGGCTCTGCCATCCCTGGGATTCGCCAGGCAAGAACAGTGGAGTGGGTTGCCATTTCCTTCCCCAATGCATGAAAGTGAAAAGTGAAAGTGAAGTCGCTCATGTCCATTGCCTTCTCTGTTCACTAAGAAAATATAAAGACAACATTAAAGAAAAAAGAAAATCCTAAAATTATTTGGGAAAGAAAATCAAACGTTATAAAAAAAGTTAAGGGGCAATGAGAACTAGTCAATCATATTTGATACAATTTGAACACTAATTTCATGGATGCAATCACCATCTGCAGTGATTTTGGAGGCCAAAAAAATAAAGTCTGACACTGTTTCCACTGTTTCCCTATCTATTTCCCATGAAGTGACGGGACCGGATGCCATGATCTTAGTTTTCTGAATGTTGAGCTTTAGGCCAACTTTTTCACCCTCCACTTTCACTTTCATCAAGAGGCTTTTTAGCTCCTCTTCACTTTCTGCCAGAAGAGTGGTGTCATCTGCATATCTGAGATTATTGATATTTCTCCCGGCAATCTTGATTCCAGCTTGTGTTTCTTCCAGTCCAGCGTTTCTCATGATGTACTCTGCATATAAGTTAAATAAGCAGGGTAACAATATACAGCCTTGACGGACTCCTTTTCCTATTTGGAACCAGTCTGTTGTTCCATGTCCAGTTCTAACTGCTGCTTCCTGACTTGCATAGAGATTTCTCAAGAGGCAGGTCAGGTGGTCTGGTATTCCCATCTCTTTCAGAATTTTCCACAGTTTATTGTGATCTGCACAGTCAAAGGCTTTGGCATAGTCAATAAAGCAGAAATAGATGTTTTGCTGGAACTCTCGCGACTGAACTGAACTGAACTGAACTGGAGCACTAAACAGGAACACTGTAATAAGACGTGATAAAATGCTTTTCTAACTTAGTAATTGCTTTTCAATACCTGATTATCAATTCTGAGACAAGGTGAACTTATTAAATATAAAACTCATTATACCCTAATATCAAGGAAAAAAGTATGAAAAAATTAATAAAATTTACAGAAAACAAAACTATACTTAACTATAAAAAGGCAGTTTTTATGTCTTTAATTCCTACTTTTAGGACAAAAAAAGTGCAAAGAAACAATGAAAAAGAATATTTACAGTAAAAATGGATCAAAATCAATAATCTAAAGAGGATGAATACCCTTATTTTCCTCATACTGTGCTCTATGTACAGTTATACCCAGCACAACTATATTTATGATAACTTTGCCTAAAGAACGAGAACCATAAGTGACCACACTCTAATAACCCAGTGAGCTCCATCTTAATGTTTAGATAATTCTGCATACATAACAAAATGCTCAAAGAATTTTGCAGGGATTAATAAAAGAAAAATCTTTGAAGCAAATTTTATATGTAAATACTCCCAAAGTCAAAAACATTTAAATAAATGACATCTTATTAAAATGCTAGGTAGGAAGACACAGATACAGCATATGAAATAATGAGACTATACAACCAAAAATTATGACAATTACACAATAATTACATTTGTATACTTATAAAAGAAGCCACTGAGATATACAACCAGTTATTTTTAGGTTAAGTCTTATTTGTAATTTCCCATAAGATGACATTTTAATAAGATCTTGTTTTCATTTCAATTCTTAAAATGATCTGAAATGCTATAAACATTAAGAAAGAAAGCACAAGAGAGTAGTGTATTTGTACAGGATTAGGGTTGTACAGGGTTAGGACTACAAAAACAATGAAAGCTAGCCTGGACAGAGTCCTTGGGAGGCAGAGCACAGCTGAATTTTTCAAAGAGCTCAAATAAAAATCTTACTTTAAAATTGTGGTAAAAGTCTTCAAAAGACACAGAAAAATGCACAAGAATCTGTCTGACTTTCTAGGTAGAACATACATTAAAATGATTTTTTTGCATGATGGACTCAGGGACGCCATTATGAACACACAATACATAAACACCCTCAAGACTCACTGAAACGTACAGAGCAATATTTTCTTCTGTTGCTGTTGGTTGACTGTTTCTCTCTCTTTTATGTATTTTGTTCTTATCTTTTCTTAGCATGCCTTTCTTTCTGTGATTGCTCTCCTATCTCATTTTTTGTTACTTGTAAACAGTTCTGTGACTTAGGGTGCAGTTCAGGACGGCCACATTAAGCCAAAAGGCACACACATTCCAACTGTACTAAACACAGCTCTAAACCTCAGTTTCTTCCTTTCCAAAACACAGAGAATAATAGCACCAGAGTGCATAGGATTGTTCTGACAACTAACTGAGGTATAGCTAATGAAGTACTTAATTGGCAAAGAACTTGGACTACAGTAAACATTCAATAAATGTTAGTTATTTCTTTTCCTCCTATTGCCACCTCAAGTTAAATAGCTCAACTTTTGGAAGAATTTACCTGTTCATGTGTATGTGTACAAAGTCTGGGGGAAAAAAATGCCTCAAAAAGCTAACACTGTTTCAATGAAGTAACTTCATATTAACTAGGATGGCTAAAATCAAAAACAGAAAATAAAAAATATTGACTGGCAAGGCTGTATGAGAAACCCAAATGATGCAGTTACTTTGGAAAACAACTTAGTTTCTTTAAAAGTTAAACAAAGTTATCATGTGACCCAGCAATTCCACTTCTAGGTATTTATCAGAAATAAAATATTAGACCTGCATAAAGATTTACACTTGAATATTCATAGCAGCATTGTATGTCCAACCCAAATGCTTATCAACTGTGCGAAGACAAGCAAAAAAAATAAGGCATATCCACATTATGGAATACTATTCAGCAATAAAAAAAAAATACTGATACATGCTACAACAAGAATGAACTTCAAAACCATTATGCTGAATGAAGTTAGGCATGAAAGACCATATATGCATAACACACAGATTTCCAGAAAAGGTAAAGACATGGATTAGTGGATGTCTGCAAACTGGGATTAACTGTAAACGGGCCCTTACTGGGGTGATGGAAATGTTCTAAAACTGGATTATGGTGATGGGTACACACTTCAATGAAATTTAGTAAAAAAAAAATATATTTTAAATGGGCATATTTTATAGACTGTAAATTGTGACTTCAATAAAACTTTTTATAAAGGTAACAACAGTTACCTCTATTGTGATGGGTGATTTTTTTAGCCCTCGTTCTACTTTTGAAAATGGTTTGAAGAAAAGGATTTATTTTTTTGAAAAAGTAAACTACCAAATTTATTGGACTTACATGTAACTAAAAGTAAACTGAGTAAAGGCACAAGGACTCTCCTATGAAAACAGTCCTTGGTTTTCATGATACTACTTTGCTTGCTTGCATTTTTACTGATTAATTTCTTAACAAGGTGTGGACAGATGAGTGTTATTAAACAGCTGATTAGTGAATTCTTATCAAAAGTAGAACATAAAACTTTTTAATTAAACACTTGGGCCCAGGACTCTTTTATTAAAAGAAGTTTCTTAAGACTCATGAACATTAAAGCCTGAGAATAATTCCTTTCTAAATGTATGAAAGAGACCAAAGACAGTATTTGATTATTTAAACATGTTTGATCTTCTGAACTTATATGCAGATTTTCTTTAATAAACACTACATGATCCAAGGCTGGCTGAATCCAAGGATGTGGAGTCATGGATAGGGAGGGCCGACTGTAAAGTTACACTTGGATTTTCAACTGCTTGGAAGGTGGTTGCCCTAACCCCCATGTTGTTCAAGTACACTCTGCACTCTAAAAAAGAGAAGCTCAAACAAATCAAAGTGGGTCTAAAGTCAGGATAAAGACAACTGTTATTAGTTTCCTAGGGCTGACTCAACAAACTACCACAAACCTGGCTTAAAACATTAGAAATTCGTTTTCTCTCAGTTCTGGAAGCCAGAAGTCTGAACTAAAGGTGTTCACAGAGCCATTCCACCAATGAAAAGCTCCAGGAAGAATCCTTCCTTGCCCTGTCTCAACCTGGCGACACCTGGCATCTCTTGGCTTCCAGCAACATAACCTCGATCTCTGCCTGCCTCCATTTCCACATGCCTCTCTTCCTCTGTGGGTCTCCCTCTACATAGGATACCAGTCACTGGACTTAGCACCTACCCTTAAATCCCAAGATGATTTCATCTCAAGATCTTTAACTGATTACATCTGCCAAGTTCTTATCCCTGAAAAGGGACCAGATCAATTGTTTACTGTAATTGAAACAACGTGAAAGGCGTGCTCTCTTAGGGAAAAAACCTCAGAGAAAAAACTGACAAGTCAAATCTGAAATTGTTTTGTGCCTTCTCACTAGACTGTGTTCTATCATTTTAAGTGTGCCTATTTCTCAGTAGAAAATATCCTATTATATCAGCAGGAAATTCTATCATTAAAAAATTCTAAAATACACAAAAGTTGAATAAAATGTTTTACTAATATGTTTTCTCTCCTGGTGTTCCCCATCATAGTGAACGCCTTCTCCAATAGCCTGGAAGCTCTGGCTCTGTTTGTTGTCAGGCAACCAACCCATCAGCAAATCCTGTCAACTCCAAAGTATATTCCAGGACTTCCCTGGTGACAGTGGATAAGAATCCGCCTACCAATGCAGATGGTTTGATCTCTGGTCTAGGAAGAGCCCATGTGTCGCAACTAAAACCAGAACCAGTCAAATCAATAAATATTAAAACAACAACAACAAAAAAGAACTGAGGCTTTGAATGTGGCACCCTGTGCCCCATGGGGAAAAAAATACATATTTCAAATACAAGCAATTCTCATTCCCTCCACCACCATCAGCCTAAATCACTATCACCTCTGGCCAAAGTGAGCCTTTTAACATGTAAACCTGCTTTGTCACCCCCTGTAAAACTCTCCAGGGACTTAGAGCACAGATGTAATAAAAGCCAAAGCTGCTCTCCTCTCCTCCTCCCTCCTCTCTCTCTAGCCACACAAGCTTCCTTTCATCCTGGAAGGTACGAAGCACAACACCAGCATCACTGTTCCCTCTGCCTGTGAAACCCAGGCATCTGAGAAACTGGATCTATCACGTCTCTGCTGAAATGTCACCTCCTGAAAAGGCCTTTCCTGACAGCCCTACCTATACTTGCCCCCCTGGTCATTCTCCCTTTACCTTTCTGAACTATTTCCTCAGATAACAATTATCAATTTGGCAATACATCAGTTTTTTACTCTCAGCCTCAACTAGAAAATACGTTCCATGAAAGCATATTTGGCTCACTGCTCTATGCCCAGCAATGAAACACTACCTGGCCCATACTAGTTCAACCAACTATCTGAATGAAGAATGTACTTAACTTGGAATGGCAACAATAATTTGTTCATGTGTTTCCCCTTTTCAGATATTCCCTCATCCAATCTGTGATGAATATTATGATAAATATTCCCCCAAATTATTTCCCATTCACAATACATTTTTACTCTGGTTTGAAACAAACACCAGAGACGAGCAGTTGCTTGCCATGAGACAGGATAGGAAAGAAAGAGCTAGAAACTAAACGGCCCTCTGATCCTGACACCACTCTGTCCAACTACACCCCATTTCTTCACATACTATCAGCAAAACTCCTGCTTTCCAAAAACATAAGAATGGTTCCCTCAGTAGTTAGGGCCATTCTATCTGCATTTGTTTTTCTTCCCTTGAACAGTGTCCCAAAGTAAATTTCAAGGAACAACGTTTCCAAGGGGTGTTAACAGATACTGAAAAGGGTCAAATTTAGGGAAAACTTCATTAAGCAAAACTGAGCTGGTTTTTTTTCCATAGAGGACTCTTCAGAATTTTAACTGTGTTAATGTGCAGTATAAATCTCCATAATGGAAAGAGTATATACACTGTAACCCAAACTTGTTTTTTTCACTCAAACCTAATATACTCTTTCAGTCACTTCATTCATCACGCCCTTCTTTCCTAGCTACCTCAAAAGTTCTGGCAGCCTGACTTACTGAAAACACCTTTTATTTTAGATATCAAGGAAGGTTTAAAAAGAGACTTGCTAATGGATTTAAATTATAATTAAGATAATTCACTGTCTGCAGGGTATTATTTGAGACAAAGTCATTTTCTGGTAAATAGTTAAGAGTGACAAAAATTAATAAAATTACCAGAAGTAGCATAAAACTGAGGTCAAATGAACTCAAATAATCCCGCCCCCGCCGACTCATACTTCTTTTTTAGAACGCCACTAACCAAAATAAGGGCGCGACTGGAGGTGCAGAACGAAGCAAGTTTTGTAAGTTTTGAGCCTAAATATGATACTGATATCTACATTTCTGGAAAAGACTATAAGCTTAGATAACAAACTCATAAAAAAAAATCAGCAGGATCACTTTAGAACATGATGAACACAAATTCACACCCTGTATGATGCAAAAATTACTTTCCTAGCAATCCCTCTTTTTCTCCGTCATTCCGCAGTATCTCTGCAGGGACCCCAAATTTAATGCTGCCTCTGCAGGCCTCCCTTGCCTCTAAAACTTTCTTCTGGTCACCTCTTTTTACTTCTATTCTCTGTCAGCGCCAGCTTCCAACCTTGAACTCACTCACCCTAACATTTGCAGGATATCTTCACAGATACTCAATGTTAGAGGCAAAAGCTGAACTAGTCATAGCCCTAACATCAAAGAAACTCTTGAAACTTAGAGGCCTGGCTGGAATACAGCCCAACTGCACCTTCCCCTCCCTGTAAGACAAACAATGCTACCTTCAAGCCCAATCCCTCAACAATCCTAAATTCTTTAAAACTAAAAATAGTTCAGCTGTTGTCTCATCTGCCAGCAGATGGCCAGACTATTTTTAATTCAGGATTCTAGAGAGCAGGAATGGATCAAGCTAAGCTAGGGCAGCCTGGAGGCCCTGACTCTGCAGAGTTCAGTGGCTGCTGCAGAAAGCTGGTGTGGGGCAGGTACCAAGAGAGGGCAACCTGGAGCTGTTCCTAGGCCTGTGGGCTTCACACTGAGGGTAACAACGTAGGTGGGAGGGATTTTTTTTTTTAACCATTTTACTTCAAAATAAAGTCAAGCTGGGAAGGGTTTTGTTTCTCTCTCTTTTTTTTTAAACCACTTTACTTCAAAATAAAGTCTGAAATGTAAGATAATTTTACAAAAGCTTCCAATAATCTGCTTTAAAGGTTTCATTATCTTTCTTTATATGAAAATAAAAGCTCCTTTATGTGGTGTTTTTGAGAATGTGTTTTGTTTTAATAAAGTAAAATCTCCCCTTATCTAGGTAAGGTTTCCAAAAAGCTATATTGTGACCAAAGAAAAAAGAAAAAAATACAGTATTCTTAAGAACATAAGATGAACTGTAATTTCATGAGTATAATTTACAGAAAATCAATTTATTATTGGTCATCTTATTAAAAGGTAACTGAATTTTGAATACTAGTGCTCTGAAATCTACTCACACACCACTAACATGATTTTAAAACACAAAAGGATTAGATGTATTTTCTTGTTCCCTTTAGCTATATGGTAGGTGCTCAGTAAAAATGGCGGGGGCGGGGGATGACACACAGAATAAATGCAGGCAGGAGTATTTAGGTGGGTTATTTACAAAGTCTATTTAGAAGAGTTAGAGCAACACCCACCTCTCTACCACTACCAGCCAACTGCTACTCACTCACAACCCAGAGATAAGGAATGACCAAACCAGGCCATTTCAGTTTACTTTCCCATCCAGCTTGCTAGCCATACAGATTATCAAGAAACCAAAGGTGGCCTGACCCAGGTCTCAATAGTGAAGTGGAAGAGGGAGGTCTATGACAGTTTCCAGGGATGCATTNTCTTGCCTGGAGAATCCCAGGAACGGCGGAGCCTGGTGGGCTGCCGTCTGTGGGGTCGCACAGAGTCGGACACGACTGAAGCGACTTAGCAGCAGCAGCAGCAGCAGGTAGAAGGAACAACAAGTGCCAAGACAGGAGTATACTGACGAGAGGTTTAAGGAATTGCCAGGTGGCGAGTGTGGCTTTAGAGAGTGATCAGAGAGAAGCGTTGGAGGAGGAGAGGACGGCAGAAAGAAATGGCGAAGACATTGGATCTGATTCTGAATGAGACGGAGAGCCACAAGAGAGAACAGAGGAGTGGCGGAACCTGTGCTCTACTACCCGAACCCCCCTTCAGTGGGCGCCTGCTGTCTGGACGTGCTACTGGCTGGCTGGTAATGACCCTTTCAGGACTGCCTCAGCTACAGAGGGCTGCCTTGCCAGAGCTTGTAGCCTACATGGAACAGACCACAGCCAAGACTGATGAGGGAACATAAAGACCTGGCTATATTAGCCCAACTTGAGACAACTTTGAAGAGCCCTTCCAGCTTGAGAGGCCAACATGTGGTTGGCCAAGACTATCACTGGGCTTGCGTAACCTGTTGACTTCTGCAGAAGCCTAATCCTTCCACTCCCTTCTACAAATGTGGATCCCAAAAGCACTCCTTTAAAAAGTCCTTCATGCTAAACACTACCTCAGTCTGCTTCCAGGGACCCAGTCTGTGATAGAGTGACATGCTAGCTTATGCTGTAAAAGGATGATCTTTCTGGCGGCTGTGAGGAGGAGTAGGGGCAACATGGAAGCAGGGAGATTTGCTAGGAGGCTATTACAATGACTCAGATGGAAGACAACAGTTACTGGAGCTAGAATGGCTGTAGGTGGGGAGGGAAGACACAGATGCTAGATATATATGAGAGCTGAGCCAAGAGACTTTATTAGTAGACTGATGTGGCAGAGATTACATTAATTTGAAAGTTTTTTGGCTTAAGCAACTGAAAAGTAGATCTGCCATTTACCAAGAAAGGAATGGTGTGGAAATGAAAAGTTCAGTTTGGGACATGTTAAGTTTAACATGCCTATTAATCTACCAAATGGAAATGTCAAGTGGGAAGCCATACATGTGAATCTGGACTTCATAGAAGAGATCTCTGCTGGAGATGGAAATTTTGGAGTAATCAGCTTTAAGATGCCATTAAAACCATAACACTGAACGAGATGATCTAGTTACGAAGGTTGATGGAGAAGCCAGACTTGTGCCCTCATTTAAGGGTCAGAAAGATGAGAAGGACTCAGCAAAGGAGACTAAGATGGAGAGATCTTGGAGGCAGGAGGAAAGGAAAGAGAGACAGTTTTGAGAGTACAAATAAAGCGTTTCAAGGAGGACGGTGTGATCAGCTGTGTCCCATGCTGCTGATAGTGTTGAGTGACATGAAGACCAAGCTATTCAGTTCAGTTCAGTTCAGTCACTCAGTTGTGTCCGACTCTTTGCAACCCCATGAATCACAGCACGCCAGGCCTCCCTGTCCATCACCATCTCCCGGAGTTTACTCAGACCCACGTCCATCGAGTCCATGACGCCATCCAGCCATCTCATCCTGGGTCGTCCCCATCTCCTCCTGCCCCCAATCCCTCCCAGCATCAGAGTCTTTTCCAATGAGTCAACTCTTCGCATGAGGTGGCCAAAGTACTGGAGCTTCAGCTTTAGCATCATTCCTTCCAAAGAAATCCCAGGATTGATCTCCTTCAGAATGGACTGGTTGGATCTCCTTGCAGTCCAAGGGACTCTCAAGAGTCTTCTCCAACACCACAGTTCAAACACATCAATTCTTCGGTGCTCAGCCTTCTTCACAGTCCAACTCTCACATCCATACATGACCACAGGAAAAACCATAGCCTTGACTAGATGGACCTTAGTCAGCAAAGTAATGTCTCTGCTTTTGAATATGCTATCTAGGTTGGTCATAACTTTCCTTCCAAGGAGTAAGCGTCTTTTAATTTCATGGCTGCGGTCACCATCTGCAGTGATTTTGGAGCCCAAAAAAATAAAGTCTGACACTGTTTCTACCGTTTCCCCATCTATTTCCCATGCTCTTAAACTAGATTAAAACCCTCCTCAATGAGAACACATGCCATTTCCCAGCACTATACAAACATTGCTTCATGACAACTCTGTGAGGGAAGTAATATAGACCACATTTTTACAGAGAAGGGCATTTAATGTGCAAGGTAAAGACTACCCTTTGGACACAGAGTTTGGGTTTGTTTGTTAGGGTCTAGTAGCAAGAATGGTTGAACACAGTTCCATCTTACTCAAAAACCCATATTCTTTGTACCACATCATTCTGTAATGGATGAGTAGAAGTGTCAACTACACATTAATAGCTGCAGTCCCTGCTGATAATACTGTAATACTAACATGTTAGTGTCACTGGATACTTAGACACTGTGCCACTCACCTGTTCATTTTACAAAAGAGTAGCCCAAGAAGTAAACTTATTTGCCCAATGTCATCACTCATGGTCCGTGGTCCCTTAAGTGAAGTCGCTCAGTCATCTCCAACTCTTTGCGACCCCATGGACTATAGCCTATCAGGCTCCTCCATCCATGGGATTTTCCAGGCAAGAATACTGGAGTGGGTTACCATTTCCTTCTCCAGGAGATCTTCCCCAGCCAGGGATTGAACCCGGGTCTCCCACATTGTAGACAGACGCTTTACCATCTGAGCCACCAGGGAAGTGTCCCTGGTCCCTTAACTTAGTATCTAATGCTTGTTCTGGAGAAGGCAGTGGCACCCCACTCCAGTACTCTTGCCTGGAAAATCCCATGGATGGAGGAGCCTGGTAGCTGCAGTCCATGGGGTCGCTAAGAGTCAGACTTGACTAAGTGACTTCATTTTCACTTTTCACTTTCATGCATTGGAGAAGGAAATGGCAAAAAAAAAAAAAAAGGAAATGGAAACCCACTCCAATGTTCTTTCCTGGAGAATCCCAGGGATGGGGGAGCCTGGTGGGCTGCCGTCTCGGGGGTCACACAGAGTCGGACACGACTGAAGCGACTTAGCAGCAGCGGCGGCAGCAGCAATACTTGTTCTACTGTATTACATGGTTATCTAAAAAGTCCTTTAAGGCAAAGATTCCTTTTCATTAAGCTAGCCTGTGGGCAGAGGAGTTGTGGAGTTCTGGCAGGAGAGAAAGAAGAAACAAAAGGTTAGAAAGCCCAGGCAAGAGTAAGAGGGCAGGGTTCCACCCATAGGAGAGGCATTGCTTATGCTGGGATTTGATAAGGATTGGTTGATAAAGGTTTGATAAAGGATTGTTCTGGAAGAGGGAGCATGTTCTTATAAGAATTAAGGGGTATGGGGAAAGAGGGAAAGTGTGAATTGAATACATCCTGGAATTTGTTGCCATCTCCACCATATAATTTCTCTCTCCTAACAGATTTAAAGTGTCTATGCCAAATGCTATGCATTTTTCTAGTATTATCTCTGGACATCACAAGAATCTCACTTCTGGATAAAGCACAGTTGACAGCTAAACAATACAGGTTTGAACTACATGAGCTCCCTTATAGGCAGATCTTTGTTAATGATTACTGGACCACAGTTCAGTTCAGTTCAGTTCAGTCGCTGAGTTGTGTCCGACTCTTTGTGACCCCATGAATAGCAGCACGCCAGGCCTCCCTGTCCATCACCATCTCCCGGAGNTTTAGTCAGCAAGGTAATGTCTCTGCTTTTGAATATACTATCTAGGTTGGTCACAACTTTTCTTCCAAGGAGTAAGCGTCTTTTAATTTCATGGCTGCAGTCACCATCTGCAGTGATTTTGGAGCCCAAAAAAATAAAGTCTGACACTGTTTCTACCGTTTCCCCATCTATTTCCCATGAAGTACTGGACCACAGTACTACACAATTCTAGGCTGGCTGAATCCCCAGATACGGAACTTACGGATATGGAGGGCTGACTGTAAAGTTACACTGATTCTTAGAGGTTCATGGCTTAGTGCCCCTAACCATGCATTGATCAAGGAACAACTAAACTTGAAATCCAAAGAGCTAGTAAGCAATGGCTCTTGTACTCAATCTCAGGTCTATTGGATCCCAAGGCCCACCTTCATCCCACTATATATACACCTTGTGACATATTTCATAATAAAATTGCTATGGAAATATTTACTTTTCATTAACTCAGATATGATTTATATGGGTAAAAATATTTATAAATAATCGGAAGTCCAGTTGGCATACAATTTTTGGCTTGAGTTTGGCTTAGTTCTGCATTTCACTGAGAACAAAGAGACAGCCTGAAATGAATACAGAAAAAAATCAAATTCCTCTTATAACACCGCTCACTTTGCAATCTTTTTAAATTATTTGTTTTTGGCTTTGCTGGGTCTTCATTGCTGTGAGTGGACTTTCTCTACTTGTGGAGAGTGGGGGGCTACCCTCTGGTTAAGGTGTGCAGACTTTTCATAACGATGGCTTCTCTTGTTGCAAAGAAAAGGCTCTAGGGGCACAAGCTTCCGCAGTTGCATCATATAGGCTCAGTAGTTGTGGCTCGTGGGTTTCGGAGTTGCAGTGCCTGGGTTTAGTTGCTCCTAGGCATGCGAAATCTTCTGGGGCTAGGGATCTAAACTGCATTGGCAAGTGGATTCTTACCCACTCTACCACCAGGGAAGTCTCTGCAATCTTTTTAAAGACATTTTCTTTTAATTACTTCAATTAAAACACGCTTGAATGCAAATTTTCTTTATGAATACAATATCTGACATGAATTTGTTATTGGAGCATTTTGATTATAAAACATTGTTTGCTTATATATGCATAGTTATAAAAATAAAACAAAAGGAGCAACAAAACAGAAGCAGGAATTTTCTATATTTTCTTTCAGATATTAATTATTTGCATGTCTGTGGTAATGTTTAAGGATCTCATGTAGCCCAAAACAAAGTGAGGTTCTTTTTTCCAAACCTTGAAACAAAAGGCCTTGGGATATAATTCAGAAATTTAAAGTTCAATCTTTTGTGATATCCTTTTTTTAAAAAAAAAAAGTAGGTGCCACACAGTTCCTCATTCTTATTTATATTTTCTACCTACCTTCACTCCAAAAAAAATTTTTTTTGTTTTCATTTTTGAAATTACTAACAAGCTGGACATAATAAATTATCTGTAGTGCAGCTACTTCTGTGGTTCAGAACTTTATAACCAGGAAATAAATTAACCAGCAACCATTTATGGAGTATCTACAATGAACTTAATATTTCACCAGGGACTGTGAGGTTACCCCAAAATGGTATTTCGTTAAATTTAAGATACCATTGATTATAAGACACACCATTACTTCATGTACCACCAGAAAAGAAGTACTGCCAATCACATTTTTACAAGGTTTACAACATTGTTGATGTTAATTAAGATGTATCTTTATTTCAGAGAAGTTGATAATATGAAAGCATGTGTATTTCAGAATAGATAGAATTCAACAACTAAAACTAGGTCTTGATTTCCAAGAGCTTACCATTCCATTTGGGAGGGAAAAAACATCAGCAGAGAAAATGAAATCACAGAATAAGAGAACTAGTATTAGCAAAAACATAGAAATGATAAGGATACATGTTTCAGGGGGAACTTTCTAGCTGTTTAAGAAAGGGACTTCTTAGGAATAAAATTTACATGGTATGGTAGTTTTAGATTATGGAAACCTCACAAACCAGCTGGAAATTTTGGGGCTTGCAGTGTTTATGACAGAGAAGGCAATGGCAACCCACTCCAGTACTCTTGCCTGGAAAATCCCATGGGCAGAGGAGCCTGGTAGGCTGCAGTCCACGGGGTCGAGCAGAGTCGGACATGACTGAGCGACTTCACTTTCACTTTTTCACTTCCATACATTGGAGAAGGAAATGGCAACCCACTCCAGTGTTCTTGCCTGGAGAATCCCAGGGACAGGGGAGCCTGGTTGGCTGCCATCTATGGGGTCGCACAGAGTCGGACACGACTGAAGCGACTCAGCAGCAGCAGCAGCAGCAACAGCAGTAGTGTTTATGAAGAGTAAGAGTGATATGATAAGAAATATTACTATATAGGCTGAAGAAAATTATCAATGACCAATTAAGAAGCAAATATAATAACCATTAGGGATGTGGTAACATGGATTATGTTGAAGTACATACAAAAAACCAGATCACTCAAAAGGTACTTTTTAAAAGTAAATGAAAGGTATGGAAAGAATAAATATAGGAACTGAAGTAAGAGGCTCATCAAAGATGACCTGACAGTTTCTAGCTAGTCTTGTAAGAGCTGTGAATTGTATTTTTCTAGAGTGTTGAGGAACATAATTTATTTACTTATTGCCTTCCATAATGTAAGAATTTAATAAATATTTTGTAGACAAATGAGTAAGTGAGCAAAGCTAGAATATCTGCATTGTAATGAGATCATTCATGTAGAAGTGATGGTTAAAAGACAAGAAATGAATTTATCAAAGGAGTCAGTTTAAAGAAAGCCCAGCCAAGGACAAAATTCTGGGGGACAAATTTTGAGGACCTAAAAAGCAAGTGAAACATGAAAAAGAAGCAGATACATTATAGAGGCCTGTAGAAAACCTGGGCCATATTATCAAAGGTTAAACACAGTTTTTAAAGAAATGTTGTTCAATGACATAAGTATTACAGAGAGGCCAGGACACAGAGAACCAAGAAGAGAAAACTTGACATGATAAAGCGAAATCAACTAATGATTTTACATAGAAGAGCATTAGTAAAGTGGTGGGGACAACTGTCAAATTAGAGAGATTAAAGGGATTTAATAGACTGGAAGTAGAGGCAGACAGGTTGCATTTAGAAAATTGCTAGGTTGTCAAGGACAGAAAATTCCATTCCATAGTGGAACCTCAAGGAATGTTGACCTCTTCATTTTCTGCCAAAAATTTATTCTCCTTTAAACATCTTTAATTACATCAATTACAAAAATGCCTGCATGCATGCTAAGTCACTTCAGTTGTGTCCAACTCTTTGCGACCCTATGGCCTATAGCCCGCCAGGCTCCTCTGTCCATGGGATGTCCCTCCCAAGAATCCTAGAGTGGGTTGAGAATTTCTTCTTCAGGGGATCGTCCCTGCGGGTTCGATCCCTGGGTTGGGAAGATCCCCTGGAGTAGGAAAAGTCTACCCACTCCAGTATTCTGGCCTGAAGAATTCCATAGACTCTATAGTTCGTGGGGTCACAAGGAGTTGGACATGACTGAGTGACTTTCCCTTTCAGATGGGTGTATTAGAAAGCAATGGAACTTCACCCTCAAAATGTATCTCAGTGTCAGCATTTAGCTGGATAACTAATTGCATACGTGCTCGGTTATGTTCAACACTTTTTAGACCATGGACCACAGCCCACCAGGCTCCTCTGTCCATGGGATTCTTCAGGCAAGAATACTGGAGTGGGTTGCCATTTCCTCTTCCAGGGGATCTTCCTGACCCAGGGATCTAACCCATGTCTCCTGCATCTCCTGCATCCTAGGCAGATCCTGTACTGCTGAGCCATAGGGGAAGTGAAGTGAAGTCGCTCAGTCGTGTCCGACTCTTTGCGACCCCATGGACTATAGATTACAAGGCTCCTCTGTCCATGGAATTTTCCAAGCAAGAGTACTGGAGTGGGTTGCCATTTCCTTCTCCAGGGGATCTTCCCAATCCAGGGATTGAACCCGGGTCTGCCGCATTGCAGGCAGACAATTTACCCTCTGAGCTACCAGGGAAGTCGAGCCGTATGGGAAGGGATGACTAATTGGTCCAAAGAAAAATAACATGTCTTTTATATTTATCTTCAATCCTCTCTCAATAGAGTCAGTATTTCTCTGGAAATATCCCTAGAGACAGATGGATCTAAGATGGCAATTGTGGAACTGGAAACCACCACTACTCCTTATCACTTCACAGCAAACAGACAGGGAAACAATGGAAACAGTGACAGACTTTATATTCTTGGGTTCCAAAATTACTACAGATGGTGACTGCAGGCATGAAATTAAAAGATGCTTGCTCCTTGGAAGAAAAGCTATGACAAACCTTGACAGCATATTAAAAAGCACAGACATTACTTTGCCAACAAAGGTCCATATAGTCAAAGCTATGGTTTTTCTAGTACTCATGCATGGATGTGAGAGTTGGACCATAAAGAAGGCTGAGCACCAAAAAATTGATGCTTTTGAACTGTGGTGTTGGTGAAGAGTCCCCTTGGACTGCAAGGAGATCAAACTAGTCAATCTTATAGGAAATCAATTCTGAATATTCATTGGAAGAACTGATACTGAAGCTGAAACTCCAATAATTTGGCCACCTGATGTGAAGAACTGACTCATTAGAAAAGACCCTGATGCTGGGAAAGATTGAAGGCAGGAGGAGAAAGGGACAACAGAGGATGAAATTGTTGGATGGAATCACCAACAGAATGGACATGAATTTGAGTAAGCTCCAGGAGATGCTTTAGGACAGGGAAGCCTGGCATGCTGCAGTCCATGGGGTGGAAAAGAATCGGACATGACTAAGCAGCTAAACAACAAATCCCTAGAGATATTCTATCATGATGAATAGCAGAAACTAAAATCCCTACACTGTGCAAATAGTAGAAAGTACTCATTTTTGTAAATAGTGGGTATTCAAAACTATATTACTTTGGGATGAGACTGCATAGAGTGAAAAGATAATTTTTTTCTGTGATAATTAAGTTTTGATACTTTTTGCTTTAAAAGACCAAGGTGTAAATACTTTAGATTTTTAAAGACCTAGATTTCCTTTAAATACATTATTAAATAAGTACTCAGTTCAGTTCAGTCACTCAGTCATATACAACTCTTTGCACCCCATGAACTACAGCATGCCAGGCTTCCCTGTCCAACAGCAACTCCTGGAGCTTGCTTAAACTCACCTCCATTGAGTCGGTGATGCCACTCAACAATCTCATCCTCTGTTATCCCCTTCTCCTCCTGCCTTCAATCTTGCCCAACATCAGGGTCTTTTCAAGTGAGTCAGTTCGTCGCAACGGGTGGCCAAAGTATTGCAGTTTCTTCAGCATCAGTCCTTCCAATGAACACCTTGGATTGGTCTCCTTGCAGTCCAAAGGACTCTCAAAAGTCGTCTCCAAAACCACAGTTCAAAAGCATCAATTGTTTGACACTCAGCTTTCTTCACAGTCCAACTCTCACATCCATACATGACCAGTGGAAAAACCACAGCCTTGACTAGACGGACCTTTGTTGGTGAAGTAATGTCTCTGGTTTTTAATATGCTATCTAGGTTGGTCATAACTTTCCTTCCAAGAAGTAAGCATCTTTTAGTTTCATGGCTGCAATCACCACCTGCAGTGATTTTGGAGCCCAAAAAAATAAAGTCTGACACTGTTTCCCCTGTTTCCCATCTATTTCCCATGAACTGATGGAACCAGATGCCTTAACATTAGCTTTCTGAATGTTGAGTTTTAAGCCAGCTTTTTCACTCTCCTTTTTCACTTTCATCAAGAGGCTTTTTAGTTCCCCTTCACTTTCTGCCTTAAGAGTGGTGTCATCTGCATATCTGAGGTTATTGATATTTCTCCTGGCAATCTTGATTCCAGCCTGTGCTTCTTCCAGCCCAGCATTTCTCATGATGTATTCTGGATGTAAGTTAAATAAGCAGGGTGACAATATACATCCTTGATGTACTCCTTTTCGTATTTGGAACCAGTCTGTTGTTCCATGTCCAGTTCTAACTGTTGCTTCCTGACCTGTATATAGGTTTCTCAAGAGGCAGGTCAGGTGGTCTGGGATTACCATCTCTTGAAGAATTTTCCACAGTTTATTGAGATCCACACAGTCAAAGGCTTTGGCATAGTCAATAAAGCAGAAATAGATGTTTTTCTGGAACTCTCTTGCTTTTTCCATGATCCAGCAGATGTTGGCAATTTGATCGCTGGTTCCTCTGCCTTTTCTAAAACCAGCTTGAACATCAGGAAGTTCACGGTTCATGTATTGCTGAAGCCTGGCTTGGAGAATTTTGAGCATTACTTTACTAGCATGTGAGATGAGTGCAATTGTGCAATAGTTTGACTATTCTTTGGCATTGCCTTTCTTTGGGATTGGAATGAAAACTGACCTTTTCCAATCCTGTGGCCACTGCTGAGTTTTCCAAATTTGCTGACATATTGAGTGCAGTACTTTCATAGCATCATCTTCCAGGATTTGAAATAGCTCTATTGGAATTCCATCACCTCCACTAGCTTTGTTCGTAGTGATGCTTTCTAAGGCCCACTTGACTTCACATTCCAGGATGTCTGGCTCTAGGTGAGTGATCACACCATCGTGATTATCTGGGTCATGAAGATCTTTTTTGTACAGTTCACTGTGTATATTCTTCCACCTCTTCTTAATATCTTCTGCTTCTGTTAGGTCCAGACCATTTCTGTCCTTTATCGAGCCCATCTTTGCATGAAATGTTCCCTTGATATCTCTAATTTTCTTGAAGAGATCTCTAGTCTTTCCCATTCTGTTGTTTTCATCTATTTCTTTGCATTGATCACTGAGGAAGGCTTTCTTATCTCTCGTTGCTATTCTTTGGAACTCTGCATTCAGGTGCTTATATCTTTCCTTTTCTCCTTTGCTTTTCGCTTCTCTTCTTTTCACAGCTATTTGTAAGGCCTCCCTAGACAGCCATTTTGCTTTTTTGCATTTCTTTTCCATGGGGATGGTCTTGATCCCTGTCTCCTGTACAATGTCAGGAACCTCATTCCGTAGTTCATCAGGCACTCTATCCATCAGATCTAGGCCCTTAAATCTATTTGTCACTTCCACTGTATAATCATAAGGGATTTGATAGTGGATTTCCCCACTTTCTACAATTTAAGTATGAATTTGAAAATAAGGAGTTCATGATCTGAGCCACAGTTGTTCTCAGTCTTGTTTTTGCTGACTGTATAGAGCTTCTCCATCTTTGGCTGCAAAGAATATAATCAATCTGATTTCAGTGTTGACTATCAGTGATGTCCTTGTGTAGAGTCTTCTCTTGTGTTGGTGGATGAGGGTGTTTGCTATGATCAGTGTGTTCTCTTTCCAAAACTCTACCAGCCTCTGCCCTGCTTCATTCTGTACACTAAGGCCAAATTTGCCTATTACTCCATGGACTTCCTACTTTTGCACTCCAGTACTCTTCAATGAAAAGGACATCTTTTTTGGGTGTTAGTTCTAAAAGGTCTTGTAGGTCTTCATAGAACTGTTCAACTTCAGCTTCTTCAGTGTTACTGGTTGGGCATAGGCTTGGATCACCTTGATATTTAATGGTTTGCATTGGAAACGAAGAGAGATCATTCTGTTGTTTTTGAGATTGCAACCAAGTACTGCATTTCAGACTCTTCTGTTGACCATGATGACTACTGCATTTCTTCTGAGGGATTCCTGCCCACAGTAGTAGATATAATGGTCATCTGAGTTAAATTCACCCATTCCAGTCCATTTTAGTTTGCCGATTCCTAGAATGTTGACTTTCACTCTTTCCATCTCCTGTTTGAGCACTTCCAATTTGCCTTCATTCATGGACCTAACATTCCAGGTTCCTATGCAATATTGCTTTTTATAAAGGAAAAACTACCGCACAATTGCACTCATCTCACATGCTGGCAAAGTAATGCTCAAAATTCTCCAAGCCAGGCTTCAGCAATACTTGAACTGTGAACTTCCAGATGTTCAAGTTGGTTTTAGAAAAGGCAGAGGAACCAGAGATCAAATTGCCAACATTCATTGGATAATCAAAATAGTGAGAGTTCCAGAAAAACATATACTTCTGCTTTATAGATTATGCCAAAGCCTTTGACTTTGTGGATCACAATAAACTGTGGAAAATTCTTCAAGAGATGGGAGTACCAGACCACCTGACCTGCCTCCCAGGAAATCTATATGCAGGTCAAGAAGCAACAGTTAGCACTGGACATGGAACAACAGACTGGTTCCAAATAGGAAAAGGAGTACATCAAGGCTGTATATTGGCACCCTGCTTATTTAACTTACATCCAGAGTACACCATGAGAAATGCTGGACTGGATGAAGCACCAGCTGGAATCAAGATTGCCAGGAGAAATATCAATAAACTCATCGATGCAGATGACACCACCATTATGGCAGAAAGTGAAGAGGAACTAAGGAGCCTCTTGATGAAAGTGAAAGAGGAGAGTGAAAAATTGGCTTAAAGCTCAACATTCAGAAAACAAAGATCATGGCATCTGGTCCCATAACTTCATGGGAAATAGATGGGGAAACAATGGAAACTGTGAGACTTTATTTTGGGGGGTCCAAAATCACTGCAGGTGGTGAATGCAGCCATGAAATTAAAAGACCTTTACTCCTTTGAACAAAAGTTATGACAAACCTAGACAGCATATTAAAAAGCAGGGACATTACTTTGCCAAAAAAGGTCCGTCTAGTCAAGGCTATGGTTTTTCCAGTAGTCATGTATGGATGTGACAGTTGGACTATGAAGAAAGCTGAGAGCCAAAGAATTGATGCATTTGAACTGTGGTGTTGGAGAAGACTCTTCAGAGTCCCTTAGACTGCAAAGAGATCCAACCAGTCCATCCTAAAGGAGATCAGTCCTGGATGTTCATTGGAAGGACTGATGTTGAAGCTGAAACTCCAATACTTTGGCCACCTGATGAGAAGATCTGTCTCATTTGAAAAGACCCTGATGCTGGGAAAGACTGAAGGCCGAAGGAGATGGGGACGGCAGAGGATGAGATGGTTGGATGGCATCACTGAGTCAATGAACAGGAGTTTGAGTGAACTTCGGGAGTTAGTGATGGACAAGGAAGCCAGGTATGCTGCCATCCATGGGGTCGCAAAGAGTCAGATACGACTGAGTAACTGAACAGAATCATAAAGTAAAATAATGCAAGAAGGTGGGTAATGAAATTCACCATAGGGTTTAAGTATCAAAGTCGGTCGATGGATACATGGTGTGGGGGTTTTGAAAATGTCCACTATAAAAGAAAATTTTTAATAAGATAAATAAAAGAAACTTTTAATCAAAATTTATTCCTTTATAATCCTATGAAAGTGGTCAGTCTCCCAGGAATTTATGCATCTGAAATATATATATATTTCTTGAAGAAAAGGTAAAGGAAAGGAAATAAAAGAAAAAAAAATTACATAGCTGACAAGATAGATGGAGAAGGCAATGGCATCCCACTCCAGTAGTCTTGCCTGGAAAATCCCATGGACAGAGGAGCCTGGTGGGCTACAGTCCATGGGGTTGCTAAGAGTCGGACATGACTAAGTGACTTCACTTTGACTTTTCACTTTCATGCACTGGAGAAAGAAATGGCAACCCACTCCAGTGTTCTCGCCTGGAGAATCCCAGGGACGGTGGAGCCTGGAGGGCTGCCATCTGTGGATCCCACAGAGTCGGACACGACTGAAGCAACTTACCAGCAGCAGCAGCAGACAAGATAGAGGAAGACAGAGAAACACTAGGCAATTTCCTAACATTGAAAATTTTGGGAAAGTAACAAGAATCTTTTGTAATACACTCTATCTTTTTTAATGTTCTTATATTTATATTTCCACTTTAAAGAGTAGTGACATCTAAGAAGTATATCCTCACTATTTATTTTTTAAGTATGTTATTAGTCTTTAAGCTTGGTTTAGGCTACCTTACAATGTTGTTTTTTTTTTTTTAATTTTTATTTTAACTTTAGTTTACTTTACAATACTGTATTGCTTTTGCCAAACATTGACATGAATTCACCACGAGTGTACATGCGTTCCCAAACATGAATCCCCTCCCACCTCCCACCCCATAACATCTCTCTGGGTCCTCCCCATGCACCAGCCCCAAGCATCCTGCATCCTGCATCGGACATAGACTGGCGATTCGTTTCTTACATGATAGTACACATGTTTCAATGCCATTCTCCCGTCTCATCCCACCCTCTCCCTCTCCCCCAGAGTCCAAAAGTTCACTCTAGAGATCTGAGTCTCTTTTGTTGTATTTTTAAAAAAGTAATTTTCATATCATTGTACAATATTCCTTTTTAATATGTATAGAATTTGCAAATTCTTCCGTCACTGGAGATCAGCATTGCATGGAATTTTTTTTCTTGGCCACCCACATGTGATTCTAGTTCTCTGATCAGGTATCAAACTCGAACCGCCTGCACAGGAAACATGGAGTACTAACCACTGGACCTCCAGTGAAGTTCCCTGTATGAAATTTTATTATTAGCTTGATGCAAAAATAACTGCTGTTTTGCATTGCTGAACTTTGCTGAGTGATATTGGAATACATTCTTAAATAAATGTGGTTACATGTCATTTTAATGAGTATGTCTATTGTTTTTTTGCTAATGACATTATTTGCAGTTTATTTTGTATGAGTATTTCTCCCACTTTTATGCAACTTTTGTGCCATTCTGTTTATAATTGAGCACTGGGTTATAGTTTAAACTTTTTATGTATGTATTTTAAACTATGGAAATTATGTTAGACAAATAACTAATTCGAATGATTTTTTTTATTAGAGTTCAAAATGGGTCATAAAGCAGTGGAGACAACTTGCAATATCAACAGTGCATTTGGTCCAGGAACTGCTAGAAACATACAGTGCAGTGGTGGTTCAAGAAGTTTTGCGAAGGAGACAAGAGTCTTGAAGATGAGGAGCACAGAGGCTGGGCTTTGGAAGTTAACAATGACCAAATGAGAGGGTCATCGAAGCTGATCCTCTTACAGGTACACAAGAAGTTGCCAAAGAACTTAACATCACCATTCTATGGTTATTCGGCATTCGAAGCAAATTGGAAAGGTGAAAAAGCTTAGTAAGTGGCTGCCTCATAAACTGATTGCAAATCAAAAAAAAAATTCATCGTTTTGAAGTGTCATCTTTTCTTATTCTACACAACAATGAACCACTTCTTGATCGGATTGTGACATGTGACAAAAAGTGGATTTTATGTGACAACCAGTGATTACCAAGTGGCTAGACCAAGATGAAGCTCCAAAGCACTTCCGAAAGCCAAACTTGCACCAGAAAAAAAGGTCACGGTCACTGTTTTGTGGTCTGCTGCCGCTCTGATCCACTACAGCTTTCTGAATCCTGGCGAAGCCATTACATCTGAGAAGCATGCTCAACAAATCCATAAGATGCCCCCCAAAACTGCAACACCTGCATTTTGGTCAACATGGTCAACAGAAAGGGCCCAGTTCTTCTCCATGACAATGCCTGACCACACGTTGCACAGCCAACGCTTCAAAAGTTGAACAAATTGGGCTACGAAGTTCCGTCTTATCTGCCATATTCACCTGACCTCTCATCAACTGATATCACTTCTTCAAGCATCTCAATAACTTTTTCCAGGGAAAATGCCTCCTTCACGATCTGAAATCACAAAATTACATCTGCACCAATCTAATATTATGTCGCAAAGAGTCGGACATGACTGAGCGACTGAACTGAACTGAATATTATGTTACAGAAACAGAAGAACAACTAAATTCAGTGTGCATGTGTGCATGGGCTCGTGCGCATCTATGTGTGTGTATTGGCTATTTATGCCTTAGTAGCATAGACTGCACCTGGAAACCTATAGAGTCACACACCATGTGCTTATCTCCATGGTAACCATTTCTAAGTTAAATGCACTTCTGAACAATGGTCCCAAAATAGTCTATTACCCATTTTTGTAGATTTCCATCGTAGCAGTAAAAAAATAATTTTGACAACTTTGTTCCATTCCTAACCAACAGAATGAGAAACAAACATATATCCAAAACAGCAGAGAAAATATGGTTAAGTGTAATGACAATTTCTATAATAAACTCCAGATTTCATCTGATCTGATTTGCATTTTATGGATTATATATACTTACTGCTTCTCTCACTACTTTTTGGCTTCCTACATTTGAGCCATTTATCTTTTCTGAAATTTCTCTGCCATAAAATGAAAAGGAATGAATGATCTCCCAGGCCTATTTAGCTCTAAAATGTTATGATTTTTTGATTTTTCTACTCAATTTGAACCATTATGAGAACATGAGCCCAAGAAACGAAAACCTAATCAGGCCATCTTTTCCCCTTACTAGGTTAGACAAAGGAGAATTTTTAAACTAAAGCAATGACTTAATTGCCATTCCTACAAAACTCAAAAACTTCATTTTTTTTTCTATAAAGTTGGATACTTCTTATTAGAGTTAGAATATCTTCATTTTCTAAAATGGGGACCGATTTAGAGGGGTTCTTACTTTTGGGAAAATAACTTCTGTAGCTTTACAGATGATCCTTTTACACTTACTCTTCCATACTTCCTCTGCTGGAGTTTCAGAGTCTTTTAAGGGACAGGGAGAGTCTTGATGATTCTCACATGGTCTGGGCCAGAGCCTGTGTTAATGGAAAGAAGTGTAAACAGAGTTCCAGGGAAATGGAAAGCTGGCTCCGGGGGTTTTGGTATCTCTACTACTTCCCCTCCCATCACAATCTCCAGTGACATTAAATTCTCTGTTCTCCAAGATTTAGAGGAAGAGAGAGGAAGCAGGTTTCTTAAACTGTTATCCAGACAGCTTTAGGCAGAATTATGACACCACACATTTCCTTTGAGAGTAATTCTTACTTTAAGCCTAACTCTATGAGTAAGTTCCTTTTAAATTATTTCCTGTCTTTGAAGTCCCACATCTTCTCCCACTGCCCTCTTGAACGTTGACTCTCTTTAGTGAAAAGAAACTTCCTCTTTCTCTTATCAGGGAAGATATGTCCCTATAGCACACCCTGGCCAGACCACCAAGATTCTTACCATTATTTTTTCCTCTAAACATAGTATGTCCTTTTCTGTCTTACCCTTAGCATGAAGCTGCCTACTGACCTTATCCATGCTAGCAAAGGAAAAAGAGGGACTGGAGAACTTGTATTTACCTTTTGATATAAGTACATTTTAAAAAAAGCTCTTTGCAGTCAGTGTCGCTACATTTTTTTTGCTAAACTAAAAGATGATGGAGATTTTAAAAGGGTAGATCAACACATGGAATGCATACAAATGGGATGGTTTTGACAATGGCCTTTTCGATCTATGAAAGGAATAGCTTTGGCATCGAGCTTTGTGGGTACCACAGGAGATACAAAGACTCCTGAGGGCAAAGTTCATTTTGGTCCCCACAGGTTAGTGGATCTTATGCCTTAAAAGTCCAGCTCTATCAGCCATTGTCCATGTCAGCCATTGTGGGCCTGGAAACTGCTGTGTTTGCCTTGTCCTGACCCTTTGTCAGACCACCAAATGTCCAGGTTTCACTATTTGAAGGTCTATTTGGCTGAAAACTTAATCTTGGGTTATGATGTTTTAAGGGGCTTGAAAGATAATTTAGTATTTCCCTCATTTTCTCTCTTCTGCTAAGGAATCTGAGCAGAGGAAATGTATCACTCTAATAGCTTGTGTGTTGTATATAACAACTAATATGAAGAGTACATCATGTGAAATAGGGGCTGGATGAAGCACAAGCTGGAATCAAGATTGCCAGGAGAAATATCAATAACCTCAGATACATAGATGATACCACCCTTATGGCAGAAAGTGAAGAGGAACTAAAAAGCCTCTTCATGAAAGTGAAAGAGGAGAGTGAAAACACTGGCTTAAGACTCAACATTCAGAAAACTAAGATCATGGCATCTGGGCCCATCACTTCTTGGCAAATAGATGGGGAAACAAAGGAAAGAGTGGCTGACTTTATTTTTGGGGGCTCCAAAATCACTGCAGATGGTGACTGCAGCATGAAATTAAAAGATGCTTACTCCTTGGAAGAAAAGCTATGGCAAACCTAGACAGCATATTAAAGAGCAGACACATTACTTTGCTGACAAAGGTCCATCTTGTTAAGGCTACGGTTTTTCCAGTAGTCATGTATGGATGTGAGACTATAAAGAAAGCTTTTGGACTATAAAGAAGAACTGATGGTTTTGATCGCTGAGAAAGGCTTTCTTATCTCTCGTTGCTATTCTTTGGAACTCTGCATTCACATGCTTATATCTTTCCTTTTCTCCTTTGCTTTTCGCTTCTCTTCTTTTCACAGCTATTTGTAAGCCCTCCTCAGACAGCCATTTTGCTTTTTTGCATTTATTTTTCCTGGGGATGGTCTTGATCACTGTCTCATGTACAATGTCATGAACCTCCATTCATTGTTCATCAGGCACTCTATCAGATCTAGTCCCTTAAATCTATTTGTCACTTCCACTGTATAATCATAAGGGATTTGATTTAGGTCATACCTGAATGGTCTAGTGGTTTTCCCCACTTTCTACAATTTAAGTCTGAATTTGAAAATAAGGAGTTCATGATCTGAGCCACAGCTGGCTCTCAGTCTTGTTTTTGCTGATTGTATAGAGCTTCTCCATCTTTGGCTGCAAAGAATATAATCAATTTGATTCCGGTGTTGACCATCTGGTGATGTCCTTGTGTAGAGTCTTCTCTTGTGTTGTTGGACGAGGGTGTTTGCTATGACCAGTGTGTTCTCTTGGCAAAACTCTATCAGCCTTTGCCCTGCTTCATTCTGTACTGCAAGGCCAAATTTGCCTGTTACTCCAGGTGTTTCCTGACCTCCTATTTTTGCATTCCAGTCCCCTATAATGAAAAGGACATCTTTTCAGAGATACCAGGGGTACATTTCATGCAATGATGGGCTCAATAAAGAACAGAAATGGTATGGACTTGACAGAAACAGAAGATATTAAGAAGAGGTGGCAAGATACACAGAACTGTACAAAAAAGAGCTTCACGACCCAGTTAATTACAATGGTGTGATCACGTACCTAGAGCCAGACATCCTGGAATGTGAAGTCAAGTGGCCTTAGGAAGCATCACTATGAACAAAGCTAGTGGAGGTGATGGAATTCCAGTTGAGCTATTTCAAATTCTAAAAGATGCTGTGAAAGTGCTGCACTTAATATGTCAGCAAATTTGGAAAACTCAGCAGTGGCCACAGGACTGCAAAAGGTCAGTTTTCATTCCAATCCCAAAGAAAGGCAATGTCAATAAATGCTCAAACTACCACACAGTTGCACTCATCTCACATGCTAGTAAGGTAATGCTCAAAATTCTCCAAGCCAGGCTTCAGCAATACGTGAACCAGGAACTTCCTGATGTTCAAGCTGGTTTTAGAAAAGGCAGAGGAACCAGAGATCAAATTGCTAACATCTGCTAGATCATGGAAAAAGCAAGAGATTTCCAGGAAAACATCTATTTCTGCTTTATTGACTATGCCAAAGCCTTTGACTGTGTGGATCACTATAAATTGTGGAAAATTCTTCAAGAGATGGGAATCCCAGACCACCTGACCTGCCTCTTGAGAAACCTATATGCAGGTCAGGAAGCAATAGTTAGAATTGGACATGGAACAACAGACTGGTTCCAAATAGGAAAAGGAGTATGTCAAGGCTGTATATTGTCATCCTGCTTATTTAACTTATACGCAGAGTACATCATGAGAAACGCTGGGCTGAAGGAAGCACAACCTAGAATCAAGATTGTTGGGAGAAATATCAATAATCTCAGATATGCAGATGACACGACCCTTATGGCAGAAAGTGAAGAGGAACTAAAAAGCTTCTTGATGAAATTGAAAAAGAAGAGTGAAAAAGCTGGCTTAAAGCTCAACACTCAGAAAACTAAGATCATGGCATCTAGTCCCATCACTTCATGGCAATTAGATGGGGAAACAGTGGCTGACTTTATCTTTTGGGGCTCCAAAATCACTACAGATGGTGACTGCAGCCATGAAATTAAAAGATGCTTGTTCCTTGGAAGGAAAATTCTGACCAACCTAGATAGCATATTGAAAAGCAGAGACATTGCTTTGCCACAAAGTTCTCGTCAAGGCTATGGTTTTTCATGTATGGATGTGAGAGTTGGACTATAAAGCATGGTGAGCACCGAAGAATTGATGCTTTTGAACTGTGGTGTTGAAGACTCTTGCGAGTCCCTTGGACTGCAAGGAGATCCAACCAGTCCATACTAAAGGAGATCAGTCCTGGGTGTTCTTTGGAAGGTCTGATATGGCCACCTGATGTGAAGAGCTGACTCACTGGAAAAGACCCTGATGCTGGGAAAGTTTGAAGGCAGGAGGAGAAGGGAATGATAGTTGGATGGCATCACTAACTTGATGGACATGAGTTTGAGCAAAAAGGAGTTGGTGATGGACAGGAAAGCCTGGCATGCTGCAGTCCATAGAGTCAGAAAGAATCAGACATGACTGAGCAACTGAACTGAACTGAACATCTTAAGTACCAAGAGCTTATGGTGTTACCCATATCTCATTAAGCTGTTGATCTACTTGTTTTCATTATAGGGCCTACTTTGCCTACAAAGGCCTACTTTGTCATTTTCAAAAGCTAATAGAAGACCAAGAACATTTGCAAAAGCCCCAGCTAGCAAGAGATACATGCAGGAGATTTTAGTTAAGACCTGTATATCCATGTTTTCTTTCATTGACATGGAATTGCTTAGAATTTTCTTGATGTGGATGTTCTGAAACTCTTGTGACTATTTCCTTCTATGAGAATTTAAGTTGTATCTAGTCTATTTTGTTATAAATAGTATCCTTGTGCACAATTTTTTTTTTAATCTATGATTTTTTTCCTTAGGGAATACATCTGGGAGCAGAATATATCAGTGTGAAGAATAAATCTACCATATGATCCAGCAATCCCACTACTGGGCATATACCCTGAGAGAACCACAATTCTGAAAGGGGTACCCCAATATTCACTGCAGTGCTATGTACAATAGCCAGGACATGGGAGCAACCTGGATGTCCATCAACAGATGAATGCATAAAGAAGATGTGTTACCTATATACAATGGAATATTAGCTATAAAAAGGCATGAATCTGAGTCAGTTCTAGTGAGGTGGATGAACCTAGAGCCTGTTATACAGAACAATGTAAATCAGAAACAGAAACAAATATTGTGTATTGAAGGATGCATATGGAGTCAGGAAAAATGGTATTGATGAACCTATTTGCAGGGATGAAATACAGACGCAGATGTACAGAATGGACTTGTGGACACAGTAGGGCAAGGAGAGAGTGGGACGAATGGGGCAAGTAGCATCAACATATTAATATATACACTGTGCACGTATGCTCAGTCATGTCTGACTCTTTACCACCCTAGAGACTGTAGCCCACCAGGCGCCTCTGTCATCATGTGTGAAACAGATAGCCAGTGAGAGACTGCTATATAACACAGGGAACCCAACTTGGTGCTCTGTGATGACCTAGAGGGGAGGGATGATGGGAGGGGAGGGAGGCTCACGAGGGAGGGGATACATGCATAATTATGGCTGATTTGCATTGTTGTATGGCAGAAACCAATACAACATTGTAAAGCAATTTTCCTTCAATTAAAAAATAAATACAGAAAGGAATACACCAAGAAGCCTTTATTATATTTCAAAAAATCAAATAATGATCCTTGATATAGAAAAAAGAGTATATGAATGTGTGTTCATATTTAGAAGGCATGGATATTTTGAATGTTCTTTATACATATGTTAAAATTAATCTTCAAAAGGATTATAGCACTACATGAAAGTGCACTTTTTACTACAAGAGCAGTTTAAACTTATTTTTTCTTGTTTTCCAAAGTATGGAGTCTTGCTGCTCTAAATTTTAAAGACTTCTTTTCTCCCCCACATTGTAAATTCATGGGGAAAATACAGTTTGGATTTTGTATGTTATAGAGAGAAAAAGGCACTTGCTATCACAAACAGTATAAAATTGTAAAGATTAATATTCCTCTATTTTATCACAGCATTTTTTCTTACAATAGATCTTAGGCTTAACCTAAAATTTAATAAACAAAAATTAAATGAAGAGTATATTAATCAAGCTTATGAATATAATAATATCCCCAAAGCTATAGCCAGTACTGACAGCAAAAATGCTCTTCTATGCTTCTTTGGAAACAGAAAAAGGGAGAAACTTTTCTTAGACTGAATCAATCAAAATGATTTTGTAATTTTTCTTGTCAACTAGTGCAAATACCTAGCAAAAATTTAATACTAGCTGAAAAAAGTTTTAATAGACATAACACTAGGATTCTGAAAATTATCTGACTCTTTAAAATTGTTTTTGTTTACACCTATAAGTGAGTCAATCTTAAAGGAAATCAACCCTGAATACTCATTAGAAGCACTGATGCTGAAGCTGAATTTCCAGTACTTTGGACACTTGGTGCAAAAAGTGTCTTTTCATTGGAAAAGACCCTGATGCTGGGAAAGATTGAAGGCAGAATAAAAGGGTGACAGAGGATGATATGGTTGGATGGCATCACCGATTCAATGGAAACAAACTTGGCCAAACTCTGGGAGGTGGTGAGGGAAGCCTGAGGGACTCAGGGAAGCCTGGCACGCCGCAGTCTGTGGTGTCACAAAGAGGTGGACACCATTCAGTGACTGAACGATGACAATAATACATCAGTTAGAGAGTTTATTACATAATCAAATTCCCATAGTCAAAGTTGCCCGAGACCAAAATATATGAAATGAGCACTGGATGAGTGCCAGTCTTCAAAGAATTGTGAATCACCTAGAAGAAAAAAATGTTTGTTCAGTAGGTGGTTTATCTTTCTCTTTTTCAACCCAGTGACTCAGTACAATGAGCGCACTGGCTGTGTTCTTCATTTGCTTTTCAAAGAAATCAAGATTTAGGAAGCCCGACTCATGCAATGGTGTATCACATGCTGTTAGCTCAGCTTCAGTTTGATAGAGAGATATGTATTTAACTGAGCTTAATAAGTTTGACCACTTGGTTTGGCTATTGCTAAGCATGTTACTTTGATATTTATTCTTACAGTCTCCTCTTTTAAAAATGTTTCTAAAAATTACCATCAAGCACCATGAAAATAAAGTTAACTCCCATTAAGAATTCTGTTTATAAGCCCAATTCCTTTCTGAAGGAACAATAAATAGTTGTCTTCTAAAAATTATTCAAAATGATCTCTTTCAAGAGTTTCCAATTATGTATGGTTTATATTATTTGTAATGTAATTATATATTATTATATAAATAAAATAATTCTAGTTTAATTATAGATACATTAAAACCCTTTACAGTCAAGTTTGGGAAAATGTTAAGTGTCAAAGCTGGATAATGAATATATAGGAGGCCTTTATACTCTTTATCCTTTTTATGTTTGAAACAATTTGTAATATAAAGTTAAAAATTTAAAAATCTTACAATAAAGGTAGCAACACCACTTGAAATAAAAGAGATATAAAAGAAAAAGAAATCACATAAATTAAACTGTTTCCCATAGAGATAAAAAAATAATCCCTTAATTCTAATTTTTTATTATCTTTTTTGAAATGATCTTATTCCACAAAGAATTTGAGGCAGCTCACTTAACTCTGATAATTGTAGTCAAGTCCATTATTTTGTGTCAAACATTTAATGTGAAATGACAGTTGTGGTATTTACTATATATTTACTTTTTTGCCTACCTGAAAAAGCAATAGCAGTATGGAACATAGGCATATTGTACACTGCAAAGAGGGAATCTGCCACTGGGCATTGAGGTCAAGAAAGGGGACATTTCATTAATAAGAGTATATTGTCAGCATTCAAAAACATATAAATGTCTAGGTATTTGAAAACTTAACTAATACTGGATTTTGTTGGAATTTATTGCTTTCTCCATTTTTGTGATCCTTTCTTATATTCTATGTCCTTTTCTTCATCATGTTAAATTTTACTTCTTATTAATCCAGTGTGAATAGAGTGTACCAGTGACAGATTTCCAAATGTGCTGCTTTATACAAAGCAGCTTTGAAGGCTGAAAAGTTGGCTGGGTCTGCTTTAGCAGCATGCTTCTGAGACTAAATTTACAATTTTTCTGCATTCATTCTGAGGCAGACTGATTATGGCTTATGTAATGTGCAGAAGCCACAGAATCTCCTTAAGACATTATATATTTCATTAAGGAGGCAGCCAATGCTATATTACATAGAGCAGTAAGAGAAAGGGCAAAAACTTAGAGCAAAATAGTAGTTTCCTTTGTACCAAGGTATTCAACTGAATACCTTACTCAAGGTATTCAACTGAAAATAAAATAAAATCATTTTTCATGTATTCGGTTCTTTTTCCTACTTTCTGTTGGAGGTGCCAAAGTCTGGCACCAGAAGGAGGCAGATGAAGAAGGAACTTGAGTAATCCAGCTACAGTGGGATATTTAGTCCTGATAAGGATGTTGATTACAAAGTCTACACTTTCATCCTGTGGAAAGATTACCATAGAGTCAGTTGTTATGCATTGAACTGATCAGGAAAGAGACACTTTTTACATTCTGAATGCTGGTCTGAACATTTGTTTTTCAATATTTACGTCAGGTTAAACCTGGACATTTAACACATGATTACTTTGGGTATACAACTGCTCCTCCTGTAGCTTTTTGGAAGGACTCGTTACAGTCCAGAATAGTTCTGAATCCTTGGTCTGCGGGCCTTATATAGGCTTTAGTGAGACTGTAAGTTCTTTAAAACTGCACTAAAATTTTCTATATTTTTATGGACAGGATGCCTAGTTTTGTTAGATTTATATAGCATCCATGATCCAAAGCTAATTAGGAACCTTAATTAGAATCAAGAATTAATTTGGCCTATAAAGACCAAAATGTAAGGAAAAAAATGATTTCAGCTTTTTGTTCTGCTTCAGCTCCTTGGGGGAAATGAGTAAAGACGAGTTGTTAGCTTCATTCCGTTCTTCTGATTCAAGTCATGAGCTTTAAGTCTGTCACACCCTCTCTTAAAACAAGAGAGTGAGCTACACTAACTTTGTTATTTCCAGAACTGGTTGACTAGCAATGTCCCCTTCTGGTGTTTGGAAGTACTATAGTTTGTAATCTAGTGGTTGCAGTTTTAGCTAATATATTAGATAACAGAATGACTACCATTTTTAAGCTAATATATTAGATAACATAAATATTTTCTATTTATAGCTATTTATAAATACTTTCAACTTACAAAGGTCAAACTATTCTATGATTAAAATCTGACACAAGAAAGTATTTACACATACATATGCATATGCTAATGTTTGTTTTAACATTCTCCTATATTGTAAATGTAGAATCTATGACGTGAAATAAGTAAACAAAATTTGATACTAGCTGTGAAACATGGCTTTCTTCTTTTCACAAACTGAAAGTTAATTCTTCGTCCTATTATTTCAAGTGTAGCACAAATAAAGACCACTGGGAATGGGAGAAATATACAAAGTGTGGAAAATTTAAATAAATTCTGATTCTAAAGTTCTGTTGGGAAAAGAGTAATCAATTGAAGTAATTAGAAATAATGGAAGAAACGGGAAAAATGTACCATACAAATAATCTAGGTAGGACAGTGAATGTTCATAGCTTTAAAGTAAGGAAACAGTAGCAGTTTAGTTTGTATGATGGTGGTTAAGTAACACTGGATTTGAATTTAAGTGGGTATAGAAAGTTGAATTTAAGCATCAGTGAACACTTGACTTATTGTAAACATTTAGACTTCAGTGATGTTTTAGTAGGGGAAAATCATCTTATAATGAGTTTATAATATTTAGCACAATGTATATTTTATAAGAAAAAATTTAATGTCCCGAACATTTGCACACAATCAACACTTAGAAGCTTAATGATTATGCTGTGTGTCTAACATGAAATAGAGGAACTCTCTTTTTCAGAAATTATTACTCTGAAATAGGAATTTGTCAAACAAAGCAATGCTATTACAACTGGACAAGTTTTTAAATTTTTTTGGTTGAGTCTTAAAACACAGTTAGCTATATTATTCTCTAACCACTACTCTCAATTCCTTTGCCACTTTTTCTCTCCATAGTACTCACCTAAAAACAGAAAAATCTACAGCTCTTCATCCCTTTTGTGCCACGTACCAATGTAGAAAATCACACATCTGGGCAGGCTGGGACAATAATAATAATCACCATAGTAGCAGTAACAAGAAACATTTATATTCACTGAATTACACAAGGTACAGTCCTAAAAATTATTCCAAACATTCCTCAAACAATCTAGTAAGTACAATAATCTTCATTTAAGGTGAAAAATTGAGGTTCAGAGTGCTTTAGTCACATGTCAAAGATCCACTGTAAGTGCAGGATTCCAGCTCTGTCAGTCTGATCCGAGAATCTAGGCTTTTTTCTACTAAACAGTCAATATTTGTGACACATGACCTCCCTTTTATTCTGATGAACTACTTCTAATTATTGAGAAAATAGAAGATATGAGAAAACTTTCCTATCTTTCCCAAACCAATTCTGCTGACCTACATCAGTGTTCTCATTAAGTGGTTAATAGCCTGAGCTTTGCCCCTTACCAGCTGTGGCCTTAGGAGCAACTTCTTCACTTGTTCAATAGGAATAACGAAGTATTCCTATTTCAGAGTCTGTTATGACGATGAAGCATATTAATACATGTAAGACACTGGAGCAGAGCATGACACAATGCAAGTACTCAATAAATGTTATCTAGTATCATTATCTTGGCTTTTCCTGGAACTCCCAGTCAAAATTAGTTTGTCTGTTTATCATCTGATTCCCCTTCATTTCCTTTCTTCCTGTTCTGTCAAGGTTTCTGTGCCTTTGATTATCCTTTCTGTCTGTTCTGAGTTATAAATCTCTCCCTCTTTACAGAATAATCTGACACTGAAAGTAAAGGAAGAACCTTTCTGGACCCCTCTGGCCTATTGCTCTAGTCTCTGGTTCCCTTCAAACTCCTGTTCAGTCTTCTTTGCTGATTCCACTTAACTGTATTTGATTCCTAAAGTCAGAGTTCTTCAGGGTTTTGGATTAGACCCTAATCTCCTTTTAAAAATACTCTCTCCAAAAATGATCTCATCTATAGCCACGATTCCAAATATCACCCACATTTTGATGATCCTAAGTTTGTACTTCTAGTCTAGACTTCGTGGAGGTCCAGTTCAGTATGTTCGATATTCTTCCTAATTTTTGAAAACTATCTTTTAGTTCAGTTCAGTTAAGTTGCTCAGTAGTGTCTGACTCTTTGCGACCCCATGAATCGCAGCACTGCCAGGCCTCCCTGTCCATCACCAACTCCCGGAGTTCACTCAGACTCATGAGCATCGAGTTGGTGATGCCATCCAGCCATCTCATCTTCTGTCATCCCCTTCTCCTCCTGTCCCCAATCTCTCCCAGCATCAGGGTCTTTTCCAACGAGTCAACTCTTCGCATGAGGTGGCCAAAGTTTTGGAGTTTCAGCCTCAGCATCAGTCCTTCCAACTAACACCCAGGACTGGTCTCCTTTAGAATGGACTAGTTGGATTTCCTTGCAGTCCAAGGGACTCGCAAGAGTCTTCTCCAACACCACAGTTCAGAAGCATCAATTCTTCAGTGCTGAGCTTTCTTCACAGTCCAACTCTCACATCCATACATGACTACTGGAAAAACCATAGCCTTGACTAGACGGACTTTTGTTGGCAAAGTAATATCTCTTCTTTTTAATATTAGGTTGGTCATAACTTTCCTTCCAAGGATCTTTAGGATAGATTAAATGTAAAAATATAAGCTGGAAGTTGAGTATCATCATAAGCTTAACCTGTAGTTTAACTCAAGCTTTGTTTTACCATTGTTTTTTTGCCAATTTTACATGCAGCATTCTAGTATTTTAAAATACTTAAGACCAAACCCCAAACATCAACCAATAAGTGTGTGTATACACTGATATGTCATCTACTATTTAAGTATGTCTAGGCATAATACATTTCTAAAACAAAAACAAAAAACTCACGAGTCCTTTGTATTGCAAAAGAACCAAGAAGAATTAAAACCAGTCATAAACAGAAATCATTCATTACACTAGAGTTTTTCCACAGAAAGAACCTGAAGTTCTTTGAGTGATTTTAAAAGGAAACATAGTTTGCAGAGCAGAAGCAAACATGTGTAAAGTGCATTATCAAGATCTCGCAGGCTGTAAGATGAATTTAATTGGATGTGAATAGTCAAGATGAAGGCTGTAATTAATTTTTCATTGTTTTCTTTTTGAACTTTTTGGATCAGTTCTATTTTGGGCATGTCTTCTGTTGACTACTGGAGACATCTTCTGTTTCATTTAGACTTCTCTTGGTTACTCCTTTGCAATACCAAGTTGCAATCTCTGGCTAAGTCTTAACTCCTTATTCACTCACTATAGATACTGGGATACTGTTGCTGCGTCTTTCCCCCTTCACTTTCTTAATCATTTTTAGTTGTGTAATTTTCATACCTTATGGTCTTTGAATATGTAGGAGAACACAACTTGAAGTATTGATTTAGCATGTATCTTACTGTCTGTCCTTTTTATGACCACAGTTAAACTACAGTGAAATCTACTGTCCTTTTCAAAGTTCTTCACCCAAAGTTGGTTCTTCTGTCTACTGTATGGTCCAAGTATATGCAATCTTTAGAACAGCTTAAAAAAGTAAAATTTCCTTGCAAAACTCCATTCGTTCTTGTTAACATATGCCTAATCTTTCCCCACAGCCTGACCCATTTTTCACTTGCTGGTCTTCTCCACCGACAGCGCTGTGCTCAGGTCCTGCGCATGCTTGCTGAGACCCTGGCTGTCCCAGAAGCCGTACTTCTGCATGATTTTATGTGGTACTGTGCCCCCCATGTTGGCAAGGAAGGAGTTGCCAGGGTCGGTTGGGGATCAGGGTCTGTCTTGTTCCTCGTACACTGGGGGAGGGATAGCAGCTTTGGAAGACTGTGAGCCAGGTCGTGAATCCTCTTTATAAGGGAAGTCTTACGGTAACTCTTTGTCCTTCTCCACAAGAGACATGGGAGGTGCAATGGCAACTAAGCCCATACTTCTTTTCCTCCTCTCTCCCTTATAATCTTCATCTTATCAGAATCTGAAGTGGGTCACCTGGAAAACCCGCTAGCTTCAAGTCTTGTCTTTACGCCTCTTTTCTCTCTCTTCTATTTCCTTCTGTCTTTCCAGCTCCCACTGCTTCTGTCGCTCCTCTCTTTGGCGCTTCACTACTTTCTCATAATCGTTAGGAAACATGGGATCATATTCATCAGCTAAGGGGATCAAAACTTCTGCAGAAACCCGCTGGGAACAGGGTCCTCGAGGCCTGCAGCCACGTGCGGTGGAGTGTCCACGATCTGCCGCTCATCTGAAGAGCCGCCTTGCTTTAGGTTGATTACTGGAGCAAGGACTGTACTTTGTTTTGTCCTCTGGCTCTTGACCTAAGTAAGAGCTGCCTTCTTCACCTGGAGCTGAGACTGCAGGAGTTTGAAGTTTTTGGACGAGTCTTCTGTTTTTGAGTCACTGGTCTCCACTCCCGGATCATCGTACAGGGACATCTCAGTTCAGTGCCGGCCGGTCGCGCCACCGGCACTGCGGGCCTATAAGTAGGATTTTATAACTGAATCATTGTAAAATATATTTATGGGTCACAAAATATAATTCTATTATGAATTCTTCTAAAAAGCCAAATTTATTCTTCTTCCAATTTATATATTTTCCAGTTTGGGTTTTCAAATGTCTACTTTCCTTACAGTGGCTACTTTTATAGTTCTTTCAAGAAAAAAAAATTTTCAAAACACAGTTCTGTAACTTCTAGTCAGATTTATTGAGATATACTTTACATATAGTAAAATTCACACTTTTTAAGGCCTATTGGTCTATGCTAGCTAAATTTCTATGATTACTGCAAATGAAAAGCTATCATCTACTTTCTAAATCTCTCTGAAGGCTTATGTTCTAGGGACAAACAGCAAAAATCTAACTGAAGTGAAACAATTTGAAAATCTTTAGTACCAAAGGAATTGTGAAGACTATACTTTATATGATGAGGGAAATAAAATCTTCAATCAAGCTTTTTAAAACTTATCTAATCTTTGCTAAGTTTCCTAATCATTTTCAAAAATTTCTGCTTTCCCAGAAAACAGTAGGAAGAAAAAAATCTACAAGATGGGCAATTTTTATAATAATTTTATAGGCTGATTCACATAGTATGACATATTTTCAAAGACTGAAATACTGAGAGGAAATATAAAAGGACATGTACTAATTATACTTGCCATAAAATCATATATGCATAGGAAAATACAGGATTATTACCTTAGCACTTACAATAAACTTTATATTATGCGTGAGCTCAGTCACTTCTGTGGTGTCTGACTCTTTGCGACCCAATGGACTATAGCCCGCCAGGCTCCTCTGTCCACGGGTTTCTCCAGGCAAGAACACTGGAGTGAGTTGTGGGGTCCTCCTCCAGGGGATATTCCTCACATCAGGCATCAAACCCAAGTTTCTTGCATTGCAGGCAGATTCTTCACTGCTGAGCCACCGGGGAAGCCCACTTCACACTATACATATGGGTAAACTTCAAAAGGGTTGGCTCAGTAACAAAATTCTTTTTGATGCAAAATGTAGAGACATGCCACTCCAGTGTTCTTGCCTGGATAATCCCAGGGACGGGGGAGCCTGGTGGGCTGCCGTCTATGGGGTCACAGAGTCGGACATGACTGAAGCAACTTAGCAGCAGCAGCAGCAGCAGTAGAGACATGCAAGAATTATGAATACTTCACTTACACCTAATATAAATATTCTATTCAATCTAGGACCAGTATGTCTAAAAGTTAGTTATAATAAAAATTCAACAGTGAGACTGGAATCTACAGAGCTCTCCCTCTATCCGGTGCTTCTAAGTTATAAGCAGCTTCGAGTGTTCAAGTTCATATGGAATCATGATAGCGGCTTTTCTAAATGACAGCTGTGTTCAAATTTTAATGTGGCACCACTTTATTGTTCTCTCTAGACAGCACTTTTGAAAAACTAGAAAATGATATAACCTTTCTACATAGGACTCTAATTCTGTCTGGTTAAATTTGCCTTTGGTCCCTGAAAAAGGCACATCTTTACCCCCAACCCCGCTCACTACACCCTCTCCTTCCCAGGTATGCCCTCACTATCTCAGGTTCCAGACTCTTACCTTCTCTAAATTAATATTTAAACTATCAAATTGGAATGTAACCAGATAAATTAAATCCCCCAATACGCTAATAACTAATACTAGCTCAATAGGTGATCTCTCTGAGGTGTTTCTATTAAAAAACTTTCATTCAAGTTAATTTTGTGTACAGGATTCCAAGCATATTGGTAGGTAGGATTTTTTGGTGAATGTAGGACTCTTCAAAGCTCCTTAAATCAAGTTGTCTACTGCCTTGATCTTGTAATATTAAAACGAACATTTCTGAAGGAACTCTATATATACTAGATTTAAAAAAATGTTTCAGAATATATTCCTCACAATTTCCTTTCCATAAAGTGTTTTGATCAACCCAATGACACTTACTTTTGTAATGTCGTTTACTGAAGGTGGCAGAATATTTTGTCAGTTACTTAAAAATTAATACATCAAACGAAATTAAGGCGAAAAAACCCATCAAAACAGCTTGACTCCTCTTTGCTAGAGTTCCTCACCCAAGTCAATGACATAAGTCCTTGGTTTTGCTCACTTTTGGAATCAGAGGGGGGCAGCCTTCGGGTGTGACTGGGAGGTGTTTGATCAGGAAAAAAAGAAAAAGAAAAAGAAAGATGGAAAAGCAGAATGTTGCCAAGAAGGGGTGGGATTTGGGGTGGAGGCCAGAAAAGAAATAGGAAAGTTCCTTCATGCACTTGAAGAAACATTTATTTCTGCCTCCCTCAGGCCAGGGCCTCTTCTATTGACGTCTTCTCCGAAGGGGTAATCCCGTCGACAAATGTCAGATTCGGATTATCTGAGAAATTTGAGTCGCCCGCACTTCCGACCCTCTCTCTCCTGAACTGCCTTGAAGCGGGAGATAGGCTGGAAAGGGGAGGACGGGAGAGGCGAAGGCCGCCTCGCAGAGCACATCTGCTGTGTTCAGCCGGAGCGTCTGTCAAGCAGTGGGAGGGAAAAGAGCATGGAGCCACCAGCCCACTCTCGGGCGAAACTCGCCAGAAAAAAACCCGCCCTGCCCCCGCCCCCTCCCCGCGGGCTTCTGCTGGTTTCTTTAGGGAGGCGGTGGAAAGGCAACTTTTGGAAACTTGAAAGGGGAGAGGTGTGTGGCGGACAGAAAAACGTAACCTCATCAGGTCGGGCTTAGGCTCCCCGGACAGTGGGCGGGCCAGGCCGGGTTGGGTCGGGTGTGGAGCCGGAGCCGCGTCCCGAGCGGCTGCTGCAGCGAGGCCGGGAGAGGCGGGCCGAGGCCCCCGCCCGCGCCCCCGCCACCAACTAGGCGCAGTTCCCCGTCCGGCCTCGCGAGGGCGCCGGCGCGGCAGATCAGGTGACCGAGCGCTCGTCCGGGGCTGCGGGGAAGCGGCCTCGTTCTCAGCCGCCGGAGACGCCGCCGCCTCCGCCACACCTAGTGGAGGAGCCGGGGAAGGCGGCTCGGTGGTGGGGGCTGGGGCAGAGAGCGCCGGGGTGGGGACGGAAGGGCGGCGGACCGAAGGCAGGAGGCTGCCGGGGCGCGGGCTGCTGCGGGGAAAGGGACGACGAGGCGTCCGCCGCGGCTCGCTCTGTCCACCCGCACGGGATTGGGGCGCGAGGGCCATGGGCGCGCTCCCCTGAGGCGGAGGTCACGGGCGGGAGGGGAGGAGGCCCGACCGAGGGAGCTGCGGAGGCCGCGGGCCGGTGACTGGGCGCGAGGCCGGCGGCGCCGGCCCCACCATCGCC
>SJYQ01005164.1:80688-100066 GCA_006410935.1 Redunca redunca | reverse complement strand
AAAAAAAAAAAAAAAAAGGCAAGACAAACATCGCTAAAAGTTACTAGAGGTGTGGTATTGTGGTTAAAGGAAATGGTTATGATGGTTTCCAAAAGAGGAAGTGAGAGTAACATCAAAAGTGATTCGGGTATTTAGGCAAAATTCCTCTTTTTAAAGCATTCGTTACACATTTTTATGGCGTGAAAATAGTCGGATTTTACAAATTTCATCTTCATAAATGATCTAAGATTAGACTAAATTCTCAGCGTTCAAACGCTTCAGTTCACTGACTTTTCTCAAAAGCCTATTTTTTCACTTCCTCTTTTGAGAAACTTTAGGCTCTTGCTTTATTGAACTAGTACAATTTAAAGTGAGTTGAACAAGTGTCTAATATTTTGAATTACTGAAATGTTATATTTCAGCACTTAACACATTTCTTGAGAAATACTTCTGCCTTGTCTGAGTGATTGTGAGTTCCCACTCAGTGGGGACTGTTACTCGTTTTTGAATTACTAGTACTTGGGGTCTTACGTGGTCCATGAAGCTTTCAGTAAGGACTTGTTGAAAAGGATGAATACATTATGCATATTATGTATGTATGCATATGCAACATATATATGTGTGTGTGTAATCTTGCTCTAATTTTAATAATGATAGCTTTTGATCTGCCCTCCTTGTGTGGCTTTATATACAAATACATCAGATGGATTTTGAGTCTTTCAGCCTGTATAGAGCTGTGTATTAAGGCTTGCGTATCTTCCTGGCTTGCTGGGATTGAAACATTTGTTCAAAAATCTTGCCCAAAAAAGTGAATAAGATCTGTTACCATGTGTTTATAAGGTTCGTGCTGTCTACATTTTTATGGCAGTATAAACCCAAGTAATCTTTTCAATCTCAATCTCTTATAGTCCTAAAAAAAAAAAAACAACCCTCTATTGCATAATACATGTCTGCCAGTCATTTACCACATTTTCATGAATTCATGTTTTCATTAGATAGTCTATCAGATCTGATTACTGTTTCAACTAAAAGTCTGCGATGGCAATATTTTAGTGAGCATATAGAGTGAAAAATACTTCAGTGATTTAAGTAGCAATAAAATAACTTTTAAGTTACTATAACCAAGAATAAGAGGCTTTAATACTTAGGGGAATGTAACATGGCCCCTGAAAAATATTTTGCTTTTTGAAGTAAAATTTTATCAATTGAGTAATTTTTGATAATATGTACAGGCTGGAGAAGGAAATAGCAACCCACTCCAGTATTCTTGGCTGGGAAATCCCACCAACAAAGGAGCCTTGTGATAATAGTCCAGGGGTTGCAAAAGAGTTGGACACCACTGAGTGATTAAACAACAATGAATAAATATGTACAGGTTATGAAAATTTTAAGAATTTGTAATCAAATCAGAGATTTAAGAAGATGTGAAGGAGGATTTTAGGGGAAAAAGGTGAAGGTGGTAGGTAGTTTTACCTTTAAATTTATTTATTTCATAATGTCTTAATTTTTTAAAAATTAAAAATGTCTTCCCTTTTCTGGAGCTAATACTACTACCCACTTATATAGTGACTTTTAACATTTCAGCCTACTTGGATATCACTCATTGTAACATGGCAGGGCAGTGTGGTGGAAGTAAAGAGTATAAAGCCAGAAGTTAGGAGACCTGCCTTCCAGTCTTCAGTATGTCACTGAGAGTTTTGTAACATTGGGTGGGTGTCTTGACTTCCCTGAGCTTCATTGTTTTTCATCTGTGAAATGGGGGAAAATTAACTGAAAGGAACACTCAAGTCTGTTCCAACTCTGATTATATTATCTTTACAAAGTAGAAGTTAAGGCCCATTTTAAACAGTTTAACTGAGCTCAGTTTAGTTTTTCTTAATATAGGTATGGTAATACATGATATGTCTACTGCACAGGATTGTGAAGATAAAAGATTATAACAATGTGAAAATAGTTTAAAACTTCTATGAATGTAAGATGGCATTTGTTTAGGACTCTCAGTAACTGTTGGGAGCAACATTTGTTTTTTTCTGAAATTTTACTGCTGTTGAGCAAACACATATACCAAAACTCCAAAAAGGAAGCAAGCATTTTTTAGCTGAGCTTAATTGTGTGTGTGTGTGTTTATTCCTTCTTACTTTTTTCTATTTTTTCCTATGCCATCACCAACATGAACTTGATAATTCTGTAGCAAAAAGATCTCAGTTAATACTTTTCATATTTTTCATCTTATTAAATTACTGCTTCAGTTCTAAAGGACAGAAAGGTGAAAATACCTATCTAGCTATTGCAAACTTCTTCTTAATGGAGTGTTTTTATTACAGACTTTTGCCCGTGGTTTTGGATAAATTTATTTTATGAGTAAAGAAGTTAATAGCAGTGTAAAATTGAAAGTCTTTACCTGATATCTGCTTATGTAATGGAGGTAAAAAAATGTATGTGAAGTATGCAGTCAGGGTAAAGAAAGGGGAATCCGCTTGAGTCTTCCCGTTCAGTGTTGGATTTCTCTTCATTGAAGGGCCTTATTTTCTGTGTGGGTTAATCAGGAGAAGAAAGCATGTTCCAAAGATTGGATTCTGGAAGGTTGTAGAAGTACTGTTAGTACCTATAAAATTTTTTCCCCAGGGAGATTTTCATTATCAAAATCCTTAAACATGTTAAGAAAGCATTGTCTCTCCATCATCTGTATTTAAGTTCTCTCTCTATATAAAACATGTATATATTTATGTAAACAAATCCTCCTACCTCTATTTGTAACTTTACTTTTCAAGGAAGCTGCTTGTAAAAACGAGGATTTGATAATTCTGTTTCTTGTTACACTGGATGGTAGGCTAAGGAGATAAAGATCACTGAAAACTACTTAGGAAAGAGGCTTATTTTTATTATTTTTAAGTGGCAGTGATAAATTGTCCACCTTTTGTTTCCTTTGTGGAATTGTTAAATAGTTAAATAATAAATTTTTTAAATGATTACAGAAGGAATACTTGTTATTGTCAAAACTCAAATACGACTTCAGAAATTCTCTGCCTGTTCATCTCCCACTTTTAAAAAATAAGCTGTGTATACTTATATAATTTTTTGTACAAATGCTAACATATGTGCATGCATATTTTATATTATGACTAAAATAGATTATTTCCGAAAATAAAGTTGAAGAAGCAGCATTGTACAGTTTACATATAAATGAAATTAGCATTCTTAATCTGTTGTTTGTATATTTATATTTTAAGAAAATTAAAGGGATGGACATATTTAGCTAGCTACATGCAATATGTTGAAAATGAGGAGGCTCAGATGAGAAAGTATCGGTATTGGAAATTTTTGTCTTTACTGGCAAGGGTGATTGAAAATTTAATTTGTATTCTTGTTTGATAATTCACTTGCAGNTGGCCCCTGAAAAATATTTTGCTTTTTGAAGTAAAATTTTATCAATTGAGTAATTTTTGATAATATGTACAGGCTGGAGAAGGAAATAGCAACCCACTCCAGTATTCTTGGCTGGGAAATCCCACCAACAAAGGAGCCTTGTGATAATAGTCCAGGGGTTGCAAAAGAGTTGGACACCACTGAGTGATTAAACAACAATGAATAAATATGTACAGGTTATGAAAATTTTAAGAATTTGTAATCAAATCAGAGATTTAAGAAGATGTGAAGGAGGATTTTAGGGGAAAAAGGTGAAGGTGGTAGGTAGTTTTACCTTTAAATTTATTTATTTCATAATGTCTTAATTTTTTAAAAATTAAAAATGTCTTCCCTTTTCTGGAGCTAATACTACTACCCACTTATATAGTGACTTTTAACATTTCAGCCTACTTGGATATCACTCATTGTAACATGGCAGGGCAGTGTGGTGGAAGTAAAGAGTATCAAGCCAGAAGTTAGGATACCTGCCTTCCAGTCTTCAGTATGTCACTGAGAGTTTTGTAACATTGGGTGGGTGTCTTGACTTCCCTGAGCTTCATTGTTTTTCATCTGTGAAATGGGGGAAAATTAACTGAAAGGAACACTCAAGTCTGTTCCAACTCTGATTATATTATCTTTACAAAGTAGAAGTTAAGGCCCATTTTAAACAGTTTAACTGAGCTCAGTTTAGTTTTTCTTAATATAGGTATGGTAATACATGATATGTCTACTGCACAGGATTGTGAAGATAAAAGATTATAACAATGTGAAAATAGTTTAAAACTTCTATGAATGTAAGATGGCATTTGTTTAGGACTCTCAGTAACTGTTGGGAGCAACATTTGTTTTTTTCTGAAATTTTACTGCTGTTGAGCAAACACATATACCAAAACTCCAAAAAGGAAGCAAGCATTTTTTAGCTGAGCTTAATTGTGTGTGTGTGTGTTTATTCCTTCTTACTTTTTTCTATTTTTTCCTATGCCATCACCAACATGAACTTGATAATTCTGTAGCAAAAAGATCTCAGTTAATACTTTTCATATTTTTCATCTTATTAAATTACTGCTTCAGTTCTAAAGGACAGAAAGGTGAAAATACCTATCTAGCTATTGCAAACTTCTTCTTAATGGAGTGTTTTTATTACAGACTTTTGCCCGTGGTTTTGGATAAATTTATTTTATGAGTAAAGAAGTTAATAGCAGTGTAAAATTGAAAGTCTTTACCTGATATCTGCTTATGTAATGGAGGTAAAAAAATGTATGTGAAGTATGCAGTCAGGGTAAAGAAAGGGGAATCCGCTTGAGTCTTCCCGTTCAGTGTTGGATTTCTCTTCATTGAAGGGCCTTATTTTCTGTGTGGGTTAATCAGGAGAAGAAAGCATGTTCCAAAGATTGGATTCTGGAAGGTTGTAGAAGTACTGTTAGTACCTATAAAATTTTTTCCCCAGGGAGATTTTCATTATCAAAATCCTTAAACATGTTAAGAAAGCATTGTCTCTCCATCATCTGTATTTAAGTTCTCTCTCTATATAAAACATGTATATATTTATGTAAACAAATCCTCCTACCTCTATTTGTAACTTTACTTTTCAAGGAAGCTGCTTGTAAAAACGAGGATTTGATAATTCTGTTTCTTGTTACACTGGATGGTAGGCTAAGGAGATAAAGATCACTGAAAACTACTTAGGAAAGAGGCTTATTTTTATTATTTTTAAGTGGCAGTGATAAATTGTCCACCTTTTGTTTCCTTTGTGGAATTGTTAAATAGTTAAATAATAAATTTTTTAAATGATTACAGAAGGAATACTTGTTATTGTCAAAACTCAAATACGACTTCAGAAATTCTCTGCCTGTTCATCTCCCACTTTTAAAAAATAAGCTGTGTATACTTATATAATTTTTTGTACAAATGCTAACATATGTGCATGCATATTTTATATTATGACTAAAATAGATTATTTCCGAAAATAAAGTTGAAGAAGCAGCATTGTACAGTTTACATATAAATGAAATTAGCATTCTTAATCTGTTGTTTGTATATTTATATTTTAAGAAAATTAAAGGGATGGACATATTTAGCTAGCTACATGCAATATGTTGAAAATGAGGAGGCTCAGATGAGAAAGTATCGGTATTGGAAATTTTTGTCTTTACTGGCAAGGGTGATTGAAAATTTAATTTGTATTCTTGTTTGATAATTCACTTGCAGTGTTAAGTAAATTCCAACAATAACTTCAGATCATGTTCAGTAGATGTACATTTATATGTTAAAAATAGTTTTATCTCTTTGTTGTTGTTCAGTCGCTAAGTCATGTCTGACTGCAACTCCATGAACTGCAGCATGCCAGACTTCCCTTTTATGTCTTTAGCAAAAAGAACATGTAATAAAAGTAAAAGTAATGCTAGCTATTTATGGAATCTCTATTGTATCCTAAATTAAAAAATTTTTTTCCTTTAGTTGTCCACAGATCTGTGATTTATTCTTTAGATAAAGCAGTTGAATTTGATTAACTTGTCAAAGTCTTACTGTGAAAAACGAAAGTTTGGATTGACTCCTTTCTTAATTGCTAAGTCTGGGCTCTTAATTTATTTTTGTCATTAGATTATAATCATTAGTGAAATTTTTCTGGCACATATAATTTTGAACACACAATAATCTTAACCTAAAAGAAATAGGCAATTATAGAAATAATTTTCTTATTTACTGTAGACTACTTTTATATGAACTTTGTATGGGTTTGTTATGAAAAGGCATTGAGGTTATAATTAACAGTCCACCAGTGATTATTAAATACTTCTATTTAGCTTTGTAGTATATTGAAATGAGAAATAGTTTAGAATTAGGAAACTTAAAATTCAATTTATTGACATTTTGGGGAACTTATAAATATATTTACTTTTTATATTATATGGATTTTTTTCTTTGTGATTATTTCTAAAATTAGCCCATGACATATTAAAAGCACAAACTGAGAGGACTAACCATAGGAATAACACTAAGAAAACTGAAAACTAAAGAAACTGTTGATTGAGGGAAGAGCACTTATAAGACAGGAAGAAGGTGTGAGCTCAGACAGTGAGACAGCGCTTACCCTCCTTCACTGTAAGGGTGTGTACAGGCATCTCTTCATTGAAGAGGCTTTGTCTCTTGAGATTTCAGATCTCTTCATTGAAGAGGCTTTGTCTCTTGAGATTTCAGATATACATTCTATGTTTGGATTTTTAAAGTCAAATGGCAACTTTTTTTTCCCATTGAAAAACCCTGCATGAAATAAAATAAATGCCATTAAGGAAGTACAACCAAAAGTGTGTTTCTTTCTGTCTTGAACTTTACAAAATTTGTACTATTCTTTTCTGTTCCCAAGATGTGTTTTTTTTGTTGACTGGTTTTAATATTGTCATTTTTAGTAAGTATAGTAAAATCTTCTTAATTTTGATCCTATTAGGAATTTGCAGTATTGTAATTATTAATTTTGACTCACTTAATATGACAGAATCTTCTAAATCATTTCTTTAAATACTATTGTACTGAAATGTTTTACTTCAATAAGTTAAACTTAATAATCTCTTAAATTGCAAGTTTGTGAGGAGAGTTGAACAGCAAAAAATGGCATAGACATCTTGAGAAATGAATAACAGTAACTTTTATTTGAATCATTAACATTTTTAATAATTTTGAAATACATAATGGGTTAAAGTTTTTGAAGGAATATCTTGTTTTAAGTATTGGAAAATATCTTATTGCATACTTGATTATTTTAGATACCTGACAGTAATAAAATTGTATCTTTAATAAAATGTTGGAAGTCATATTATGTGCTATTCTTTCAGTTAGTAGCAAATATTGGGAGTTTTCTTTTCATTCATTCATTTGTTGAATGGCTTCCTGGACACTGGGAAAACAAATTAAGATACAGTCTCCAGTGCCAAGAAATTCATATTGTAGTGGGTGAGACAGATGTGTAGATAATTAACTAAAATGCAGTGATTAAGTGTTGTTGTGGGTGTCTTGAGAATGGAGTTAAAGATTCCTGTCTGGGGGAGATGGGAAGAAGAGATAGTGACTTTTGTGCTTGGTTTTGAAGTATGAATAGAAACTTCAGCTAGGCAATGACAAGGAATAGTCAGTCATTCAAGATTCCAAACTTTTGTTCAGTAGAATATATAAAGATATAAAATATATAAAGTTTTAAAATCCTTTNACCTACCCAATCTCAAGGGGGAAGTTGCAAGCAGATTAATTGACCAAAATGTGGGTGATATGCATGGAAAAAAATGAAAAATTTAATCAGTATTATTAGAATTTGAGGCTTGTTTTGGTCTTGATAGGTTTTTGGTTTCTTTTAGATATTTTTAATACTTACTAGAAAGTTGCACCCTGAAATTCATTATTTTTAAAATTAGAAAATAAAAGAGTTATAGGCAAGTTCCTTTTACAATCCATGGTCTTAAGTGATGTCCATTTTTCCTCTAGGTATTAATATCAATTTGTTGAAGACTCAAGGGAGAATTTTAGTCCCCTTGTACTTCAGTTTTGCAAAACCTGCTTTAAAACAGGTTTATTATTTGTTGTTTGTGGAGTAAAAGTTAAATTCATCTTTCATCTTGATCACATTTTATATTTTTCTCTTCCCTAATACGATTCAGGTGAGGCTGATTTCTTTCCTATACTCTCACAAATAGCATTCTCATTCTGATCCCTGGGATTTTGTTCATGTTTTTTCCAGTTAAGTTACTGTATTAAAATAAATTATTTTGTTCTGTAATATTTTGGCAAGGGAATGTGTTTTAAGTTAGACTGGAAATTAAAAAATAAAACTGATTGAAGTAATCAGATTTTTTTTCCTTTAATGATTTTTTAATGATTACTTCAATAAAAATTTTGAGCAGCTGAGGTATTGAAAGAATGGAACAATTTTTTACATATTTTTTTTGGTGTATATATTTTTCAGTAAATGTTTTTGGTGTGTTTTTGTTGGTTTGTTTTGTTTTTAGTGTTTTGAAATACTTGAGTACTCAAAGTTAGTAATCGTAAAGCCCTGAGAGAGTCACTTAATTTCTGATGCTCCTTTTTTCTCTGTTGCGTAAAGATTTAGATAATTTCTAAACCAAGGTGTTTTACATGCAACAAGTGCCTAGTAAATGTTCCTTTTACTCTTGACTCTTATAATCACTATCGTTTTGTTTTCTCTTGATTGTTGCTTAATCTCTTATGGATAGAGGACTGTTTCTATACTTGTAATTTTTATTTTTTAAACATTGTGGTAAGGAAGTTCTTGGGAAAATATGTAATGTTAACCATGCAAAGTTAAGCTGTGGTACGTAATCTGTGTTGTGACAACCCAAGGAAAGACCTTGGAAGGGATTTCAGTGGTAGATTTGGCAGGAAGATTTGTTGAAAAGTCATACTTTAAAACTATATTAAGTCTGATTTTGAGGTTTTTAATCAAAGATGTCTATTTTGTGGCCTGAATAAAATAATATGTGGTTTTCTGAAATGTCTTTGTTGTTTATTTTGGATAATAACATTATATTTGTGTTTTGTGAAGAAATGAACTAAGAAATAGTGACTTGACAACACTGATTTGGTTAAATGCATGATCTTTTTTGATAATTAGGAACTCATTATAGATATCCATCTGTTGTGAACAGTTCTATTTAAAAAAAATAGAAGATAATTAAAACTTACAAGAATTTGTGTCAGGCACCTGGAATAAGCACTTTTTGTGTATTTTGTCTTTTAAAAATCTGAACAACCTACCTTATTAAGTAGGTAGTAATAGTATCCTTAATTTATGGGTTAAGGTACTAAGGCTCAGGGAAGCAATTTGCCTAAGGCTGTATGGGCTGTGATCCACTTAGAGACAGTTATTAATTATTACATTTAAGTACTTCCTTTAACACTAGTATAATTTTATCTGCTAGATTAGTGTTAGCTTTGTTAAATTTAAAGATAATTAGAATATTCATGGGAAACAAAGTTTCAGTCTGAAAACTGGAAATTTAAGTGTATAAACATTTAAATTTGCTTTAGATCTTCTGGAATTTTAAATTCTGGTATTTTATGCATTATGAAATCATGCTGAGTCAAGATAAAATAAGGTTTTAGAGTGGTGCTTTAGTAATTCTAAAATTACAGATATAGTTTCCTGTTTGCTTCTTGATGAAATAGCCCTTTAGCCAATTATTGTTGTTGTTTTAATTGCTAAGTGTATCTGACTCTTTTGTGACCCCCATGGACTGTAACTTTCCAGGCTCCTCTGTTCCATGGGATTTCCCAGGCAAGAATGCTGGGGTGGGTTCCTATTTCCTCCTTTGGGGGATTTTCCCAACCTGAAGCTCCTGCATTGGGAGGCGGATTCTTTACCACTGAGCCATTTGGACAACCCCTTAACCAATTATTAAAACAACTTTTTTTTTTCACCTTTTATAGAGCTGTGAGATTCAGGGGTTTAGACAAAATTTTGTCCTTTACTCCCCTTTTCTTTTTTTTGGAGGGTGGGGTGATGGACAGGTTAGATGTACTCTAGTTTGAATTGATCAAACCTTTTGATTCAGTCTTTATGGCAAGCCTTTCTGGAATATATTAGTTTAAAATATACTGATAACTAAGTACAGTAGTATATTCAATTTTTTTTCTTTCTTTTTCTTTTTTGGCCGTAACTCGTGGCTTGTGGGATCTTAGTTCCCCAACCAGGGATTGAACCTGGGTCCTCGGCAGTAAAAGCTCAGAGTTATAACCACTGGATCGCCAAGGAATCCCCTATCATTTTCTTAAACATGTTATTTCAAAGGGTAATACTTTTAAGAGTGAAAGATGAGTTTTGTGTAATGTTACTGTAGTAGGACGAGGTAAGAGTTTTAGGTGTACCAACTGCAGGCTGTGTTTTTAAAATATAGGTTATTATCTTATGATTTCTTTGTTGTTGGTGTCACTAAAATGAAAATTTTGAGTTGAGTGAAGATTTAATCTCTATAAACTGAGACATCTGGTTAGTTGGGATATTGTTGTATTCTTTCAGTATGGTAGGACATTATTCTTCAGTTAATTATTAAGAATGGCTTTTTGCCAGGATGTATTTACCTAAATACTAGCTTTTCGTCAAGTTTTGTTTTTTTTCTTGCACTTTTTTTTTTTTGCCTGAGTATTTGCAAGTGTCTCTATTGGTATCTTGAGTAGGTTGATTTCAGAAAAAAATAAAATGGTGCCTAGTACTCTTGTATAGTGTCTGTGAATCTTGTGTTTTTTTTATTGGCATTTTTTGAGTGAATGTAGTATGCCAGATACCCTTTAAAATTCTGCTCATATGCACACACACTCCCACAATCACCCACAGATACTAATCTAATGGGCAAAAACTTTTTAGGGTAGATTGCAATGATGATTTGTTTAACAGATGAAGAAACTGAGGCAGAGAAAATTACTCATTTACGGTTATAGCTAGGAGCCAGGATTTGAACAGGGACAGCCTATCTTATAACTCATGTTCTTAACTACTAGGCTACTCATTTTCTATGAGTAAAGCAAATTTGGTTATGTTTAGACTTGGGGTAAATAGTAAATGATTGGAGGAAAGAATCTTAGTCATTATTTCTAATTCTGTTTACTATGATAAAGACTACTCAGTGGTTACTATTCACATGAGACTTCTACTTAGGTAATTATAATTACAGCTATTAGGTAAATACTAATTTCCCCATTTACACATGAAGAAATTGAGATTAGGAGATGTGTCGTAATATATTCAAGTATGGATTGTCATATGGACAGTAAGTGATGAAGGTTGAAATTCAGTCTTCTATTCCAGTGTCTGTATTCTTAATCTTTATGGCATACTGTCTCCCAGTGTAGTTTGTTTAAATACAGCTCAGTGAGTACTGTGGAAAAAGGTTAAATTAATTCCAAGGAAAGACTGTATAACCACTTATTTTTCCACTGAAATGAAATTCCATTCTTTTTATTTTCTGTGCAGTAAGGAAGAACTGTTTATATACAGATATATCTTTAGTTACTTGATTAAATTCTTACACAAAATTCGTGATAACTGGGAATGGGTATGGTAGTCTATTTTATTAGTTATTTCACTTATATTGTTAAAACGAATAACTGAATTTTAAAATAATTAGAGTCTGAAAGATGATATATAATATTTAAAAAGAATTTGGAATCACTTTAGTATTCTGTACTACCTCAGGCATGTTCTTGAAACTTGGCTTTCATTTTATCATTGATACAAGGAATTGCTAATATGTAGCTATTTCCATTGGTACAAATTCTTAGTTATGTGGCTCTCAGTTATTCCTATATATAATATTTTGGGGGATGTGGTTAATTGGAAGATTAATTTCTGAGAAATAGTATATTAAGCTAGTGACAGTCTACTCTGAGGAAAAATCAGATATATTAGTGTCTATGATATTGAAATGAAATTTATACAATAGTTTTGTGTCAGTCTGGTTAAAGATAATGAGGTTCTAAATTTCTTATAGTTAATTTTGTTTTATTTAATTATGTTTGAGGATTAAGATAATTCTTACTCCATTCCTATTTCCTTTTGGAAAATATAGGAATTTTTGCATTGATTTTTATACTTTGGCTTGGTAAGGAGTTAGTTGATATTTGAAAAACAGTTGAAATTTGAGCTAAAGTGCAAAGGTCATCCAATAACGACTTATTTTTATTCTTGGCTACCGTTTCTTTTTAAGGTATGTAAAATTTCACTGATGGTTTTGCTCCTGTTTTTATACTTGCATGTAGTCTTTATTTTTTCCTTCTACTATTATTTTTAAGTTATTTAGAAAGAGCACCAAGAAACTGACATGGTTGTACACCTCACAGTAGTATTTAAATATATATGAATAATATAAACTCTATAAACTTATTGTGTACTAAAACTTGCTGCTTAGAATACCTTTAAAATTGTAGCACCATATAGTTTCCATCTTGTTTTGTTATTCATAATCTGCAGTGCATAAGTTCTCTACTGAAACGTATGTCAGAGTTTGACAGTCATTGTTTACAAGTAATTTTCTCTCTTTTTATTACAATGCTTCCCCAGCAAGGACAAGTTTGGAAGGTTTGCAAAGCTTTTCACCTTCCCTTTGCCCGCTTGCCCGCTTTCAGATCAGTTTCATGTTTCATGACTTCTCTTTCTGCAATCCACAACATAGCTATAGTAAACAGTGAAAAAACATTAAATTACAGTATTGTATTTCCTCATACATAATAGATAACTTTTCAAAGGACATAACCCTCTTTAAAATGCAATGAAAAGAAGTTAAGTAGAAATGTTACCATTTTAGTAATTCACTAAGAAGCAGTTAATAATGCCACAGAATGAAACTGAACAGTATTGAAGATTATTCTGTATTGCTAATAATTCAGATAAAAAGTTCTTTCTAATAATAATGCCTTATATTTGTACAATGCTTTACAGTTTAATACAGAGAATGCTGTACTGCTGCTGTGGTCAAAATGTAAACATTTCCATTTGTTCTGTGCTTATGAGATATAGAATAGATGTAGATTTCATTGTTTGAAGTGCTGCTGGTATGATGGAGAACAATGTTGTAACTCAGATTTTCGGCAACACAAGTTAATACTATAAGGCCAGTTTTAGCAGCTTCCAGTTCTTTTAAACGAGGGCTCTTGTATTTAAAATGTTTAGATTGAATGAGGAGAACATTTTGGAAGACATTTAAACATAAGCTTTTATTATATAACACATAGAAACATTTCTAGTACTCTTATTGAATATTTAATTTTGTAATACTTTATTAGCTTCAGATGAATACAATCCTACCTCAAACCAAGAATTTTTTTTTCTTTTTCTTTTCTTTCTTCTTTTTTTTTTTTTAGGTTTGAGCTTTTTCCTTCACTGCTGTTCTGCGCTAACTGCTTTGAAACTTTCCATGCATTTTTTTTCAGTAGAAGAACATCTCTGTACTGTCTCCCATTGCATATTTCAGCTGTGACAATCCCTGCACTTTGCCTATTCATTTTATCACCTGCTCACCAAAAACAAGTATCTCTCTAATTTCTGATTACAGATTTGCTATTATTTCTTGGTTTTAGAAAAACGATGCATTTCACTTTTTTTTATTACTGTTGTTTTATAGGCTTGTGGAGACCCCAAGGCAAAACCATCCTACCTTATTGACAAAAACCTGGAATCTGCTGTGAAATTCATAGTCAGAAAATTCCCTGCTGTAGAAACTCGCAACAACAATGTAAGTCATTTAAATTTATATATTACTTGATTTTAGCCATCTGTAGTGGAAGTAATGGTCAGTACTTGAAGTAGCTCTTATTTATCTAATTCTTTGTATTTTGAATATATAAACTATATAATTAAAGGCTTTTAGAGATAATATTCTTATCTCAGAAATTGGTGAAAAAAAAACATTGAGCTACATTGCCATTTTATTATAGAAAAATAGGATCTTAATTTCTTACGTATACTTATTCCCTTTCAAGTTGCAACAAAGTGTAAGGTAATAGATATGTATATATTTTCAAATATTAGTATTTGCATGACTAGTTAGGGACTTTTTTCTTATAGTCATAGGTTTAACTTTGTCTTGAAGTTAGAAAATGTCTCATAGAGCTTGTATTGTTTTAATAATTAGCTGTTTAGCTTTACAATGTGTTTCTTCTTATAACTGAGAAAAACTTGTTATATTAAATAAGATAACAAGCTGATGGTATTAGGATCTTTATTATTCCGTATTACATTTCCTCAGATGGTAAAATTTTTCATAGTATTATATTGAAAGATGGTAACAGTTAGAGTCTTCCCAATTCCTTCACATATCTCTTGGTAATTCTTTATAATAACTGCTATGAATAACTAACTTTAGGAAATTAGGGTTATTTTTCACCTTACTGTGGTCTTTTCATTTAAATTTTGTTGACTTGGACTCTTTCTGCATGTCTTCTCTTGTTCCTTTTTTCTCTGGTGGCCTTATAATTCTTTTCTCTTTTTCTTAATGTACAAACTTAGCCTAGAAATTTCCTCTTACATATAATCTCCCTACTTTTAAGAAGCTCTGCTTAAAAGATACTTTGCCATTTTTTGGTTTCTTTAAATCATGTGTATGTTCATTGAAGATTTGTATTTAGCCTGTTATTCAACTTTCACTTAAAAATATTTTAATGTGAAGGGAAAATACCAGTCAGAACTAACAAAATAAGTCTGAAGTGCTTTTCGAGTAATTTTTTAAAGTTTTTATTTTAAAAGTTTTCTGTTTTTTTTTGTGAATATAGGTTAATAGAAGTCTTTCTTTTGTTTCACAGAAGATTTTTTTTATCATTGGTATATTATGATATCACAGTTAGTTCCTGATTACATGTGGGTAATTGAAGATGAACATGTCTTCAGAACACTATTATTGTGTGGAAAACTGTTTCTTCAATTGTTGATATTAGTTTGCTAAATCATATGAGAGATTATATATTTACTCTAAAAGAGATTTTATAATGAAATCTGTTTTACGTTTAATTTTATGCTTCTCTTTCTCATGGTTTATAAAATCTGTGATATGAGCTCTTCAGAGAATCTTTTCAGTTTAATTTATATGTGTGTAAATTTCTGTATGAGAATAAGCATAGTTCCTTGATACGAGACCTTTTATTAGAAAATTAGCAAGATCTGATTAAACATATTTCATATCAGTAAATTTTTTTGTTGAATAAATTGATAATCTTTGTTCTTGATTTGCTGGGCATGCTGTTTACAATAATACTAGGTTTTTGTTATTGTTGTTTGTTTTTTAAGTTTATTTTTCAACTTTTGTAGCACAAAATTGATTTTTTAAATAACTATTCAGATATGATTCACATAGCGTACAGTTCACCTGTTTAAAATGTACAATTCAGTGGGTTTTAATTCATCCACAGAGTTGTGCATCCCAGTGCCACAATCAATTTTAGATCATCTTCGTCATCCCCACAAGAAACCCAGGACCCATCAGCAGTCACTCCTGCCAGTATCCCCACCACCCCAACTCTAAGCAAACATGAATCTCCTTCTGTATGCTTGCCTGTCCTGTAGATTTTATATAGATAAAATAAGTAATGTGTCTTTTTTGACTGGCTTCTTTCACTTAGTATAATGTTTCTAAGGTTTGTTCAGGTTGTAGCATATATCAGTACTTCTTTTTATTGCCAAAAAATATTCCATTGTGTGGATATATCACCTTTTATTTATCCATTCATCAACTGATGAATGCTTGTTGTTTCTGCTTTTTGGCTATTATGGATACTACTACTATGAATGTTTATGTGAAAGTTATATGGACATATGTTTTTTATTTCTCTTGGAAATAAATACCTAGGAGTAGAATTGCTGGGTCACGTGATAATTGTATGTTTAACCTGTAAAATCAATTATACACCATTGTTAAATGTTGTCTCTGCTTGTAGAAGGTACTCTGGTTGTGTTGTTTGGAAAGTCTGAATTTTGTCATATGGCCTTTACAACTATCCTGTGTAATGCCATTCTGTTGTTTTTTTACATGCTAAACTACTGTGTGTACTATTTGTGAAGTTTTGTGATCTTAGTTTTGATTTGGGCCTGCTAAAATCCTCATGAGAAGTTCCTAGCGAGTTTGGGTTAGGAAATGAGAAATGAGGGATTTCATCTTGTAATTTTTTAATTCTAAAGAAGTGGTTAATAGAAGTATGCTGCTGCTAAGTCACTTCAGTCATGTCCGACTCTGTGCGACCCCATAGATGGCAGCCCACCAGGCTCCCCCATCCCTGGGATTCTCTAGGCAAGAACACTGGAGTGGGTTGCCATTTTCTTCTCCAATGCATGAGAGTGAAAAGTGAAAGTGAAGTCACTCAGTCGTGTCCAACTGAGCGACCCCATGGACTGCAGCCACCAGGCTCCTCCATCCGTGGGATTTTCCAGGCAAGAGTACTGGAGTGGGGTGCCATTGCAGGGAATGACAGTAGTGTCTGGGAGGATCGGAGCTTACAGATTTCTGGCTAAATACACTGAAGAAATGGTATTGACATTACAGTTGGCTTTTTTCTCTTCTTATTCCTGGTCTTTGGGCCATTGTAGAGATATGTGCTATAGAGCATGCTTGTATTATCTCAGGGATCAAGGAGAATTACTGATTAGCAGTATTTCTGTTTTCATGCATGTTACACAAGCACCACTTGTCCCCAATTTCAGAAAAGGCAGTCACAAAAAGATTGTTTCAGTGGAAAATTCAGCAAAATTTTTGCTTTCAAGTTTCTAAAATGATCCTTACAAAAAAGCCAGTCTTATTTTGCAGCGAAAAATTGATTTTTTAAAAAATGGTTTCTCAGGTATCTGCTCTTGTGCCCGCTCCCATACTTTTAAATCCAGTAGAAACTGGGAGCACATAGATATCTCGTATAGGAGGGCAGTGCCAATGAATAGGATCCTAACATGGCTTCAGTAGTGATGATGTTGAATCTGTTGAGTCACTTCTACTGTCTTGTCTAGTTGTGACCAGTTGTAAATTTACAGATTCTACCCCACCCCCAATTTTGGACTTAGGGAGAGTCCATACCAAGGAATGTAATTTTTTTTTTCCTGGATCATGGTATTGAATTAAATGCCCTATATGCTTCAAAAGCAGTCAGTTAAATAGAATTCATATGAATAAAAGCCAGTTTTATTATAGCAGCTACTTAATTAACTGTCTAATATATGCCAGGCTATATATATAAAATATATATTTGTGGAGAAGGACATGGCAATGCACTCCAGTATTCTTGCCTGGAGAAGCTCATGGACGGAAGAGCCTGGAGGGACCATGAAGTCACAAAGAGTCGGACACGACTTACGACTGAACAATATGTGTGTGTGTGTGTGTGTGTGTGTGTGTGGTTTTTTTTTTTTTTAAATTAAGATTTACTTATTTATTTTTGGCTGAGCCAGGTCTTGGTTCCTGTGAGTGCGCTTTCTGTAGTTGCTGTGAGCAGAGGCCACTGTCTGGTTGCTGCAGGTGGCCTCTCACTCGGTGGTCTCTTTTGTTGCGGTGCCTGGGTTCTGGGGCAAGCAGACCAGCAGTTGTGGCACGTGGGCTTAGCTGCTCCTTGGCATGTGGATTCTTCCCTGAGCAGGGATCAAACCCATGTGCCCTTCATTGGCAGGCAGATTCATAACCACTGGGCCCCCAGGGAAGTCCCTAGCTATATATTTTAATAGGCTTTATAGATGTTCTGATTTAATTTAGGTAAGGAAAACATTTCTGAGCTGAGAGGTTATTTGTCTGTACCATATCTTCCATTATTTTGAAAGTGTAACTGTTAAATGGATTTATGATTTGTTTCTCATAGATTTCTTATGAACATATTGAGGGAAATCTGTTATTTCCCTGGATGGAGAAAAGAGTAGAAACTCCTTATTTTATCAATAGGTAAAAGTTGTTTTGCCCAAGAAATTCTTAAAGCTAATGTTCAGGTGTATATTAAAACTTTTAAGAAATTATTTTCTTAAACTTCTAAAAACTTAATTCCCCCCTTTCTTCCAATGTTGTATTTACATCTAAAAGCTAGTTTAAAACCGTAAAAATATCTGGCTAAAAAGTATCATTAAGGAATTTTCTTATTTATTGTACATTTAGTACAAAACTTTGGGTTTGATTCCCAAATTAAGGAGAAAATGATGTAAATTACTGTCTTATGTATGTTTAGTTAGGTCTTAACTCCCTAAGAATGAAGACATTAGTGAGTGGGGTGGTAAATTAATACAGGGATTCTGGAGTTAGGTATAGGCCATTATTGAAATAATTTGAAGTTAAGCTTTCAAATTTAGAGGAATATTTTGTGTTATACTTACTGTTTATTTCCTTTTTCTTGGAGCACAGTATTACAAGATGCTATTATATGTAATAAACATTTTTAATTAAGTAGCTTACAAGGTCACTCAAGACAAAGCAACTCTAAAAGTGTCATAATTTCATCACAGTTTGTTCAGAGGCACAGCATTAAAGTCTCTTTTTAGACACCATTTTATCCCTAGTGCTTGGCTCATGAGAGACACTAAATAATGATGAGTAAATGAACCTAATTGATAAGCTTTAACTTAGCTAGCTTTCATTTATTCAAATATTGTCTATAACTATGTCAAGATCCAAATTTACCAACACTTTAAAACACTTTATGTTATTAGCTATAAAAAAATTGTACTTTTTAGTGGAGCCCCAGCTTCTTAAAAGCAAATGTGTTTGGGGGTGGGGTGGTGGTATTGAGGTGGGTATGGGGAGGCTCCTGACACGTGCACTGTGGTTTAGTCAGGAGTTAGAAGGAAAGGGAAAGGAAACCTGCTTATTCCTGTTAGTCTCTAAAATGGGCACTGCTTGTCTTGTCGTGGCTTCCATCATGATGGTACTATGTTGGTTAAAGGATGGACGACAAAATTTGAGTTTTGGTTTTACCACTCAGCAGACTTATGTAACACATTGCTTTTGAAAAATGGAAGCTTTTATTTGTATTACTTCTCTAACTTTTATGTCTGCTTCACGAACTTTTTTTTCTAGCAGCTGTTTTCATGTAGATATTTCTAAATGACCTTTATTTTCCACTTCCTGCGATATATGTATGTAAGAAAACATTTTACTTCCATGGCTTCATCTAAACAATATATTATCAGCTAAGTAATATGCTAGGTACTATACTGTCTATAGTTACACTTTGGACAGCTCCACAAGCTGAACATCACACTTTGTGTCCAGTGTTGAACACATGGTTATCCTCCATTCTGTGTCTTTTCTGTATTCTTTGTTTTGAATCATTACAATTCACTTGGTTACCTAAACCTAGAACCTTCAGAAACCCCTCTAACTTTTACAAAATGTTAAACTGGTCGTTGAGGGTTTATAACTTTTAATACCGTCTTTAATGCCTTCTGAATGTGTCCTTTCAGATCTGTGAGTCCTGCTCTGACAAGTGAAGTGCTGCAATGATCCCATGAAGGCTTTTCATGCCGCCCGGCACCGCGCCCCGCCCCCCC
>SJYQ01005164.1:0-79545 GCA_006410935.1 Redunca redunca | reverse complement strand
GGTTTTTTTTTTGGTTAATATTTTTGTTTCATTGGTTACTTCCTTTTTAAATTTTAAATAGTGTATTTCTCTATATTTATAACTTTATAAAGTTATTTATACTTTCATGGTCATTTATACTTTCATGTTGCCAGAATTGTTAATGCTTTCCTTTGGTCCTGTAATCATACAGTGTTCTGAGATTAAATTATATGCTGCTTGTAAAAGTTAAAATAATTGGCAAAGACCTGAATGTTTGATTTGTATTGCTTCACTCCATTATCACACTTTGGACTTTCTTAGAAGTTCAAATAATATAATATTTTTATATTACATGTATTTATATATATATATTTATTATAGAAATGGATTCTGTCTTCCAGAACTATTTCACAGTTATTTGTTCCATAGATAAATATAATGACTTTCCTGAATTAGTTTTCTTTATAGAATATTAAAATTTATCCAGTCTAAAATTCAAGCCACCTTTCTGTAAGCTTTCCTTTTTTTCTGGAACCCACTCTCCTATAACCCTCTGTCTTCCAACTTTCCTCTGGACAGTTTTCATAAGCCTGCTGCATAGCTTTCATCCCAAGATATATTTCTCTTTCTTATCCCAAGTGTATTGGTTCTCACAAAGCCTTTGACTGTAGATGACAACAAACTGTGGAAAATTCTGAAAGAGCTGGGAATACCAGACCACCTGACCTGCCTCCTGAGAAATCTGTGTGCAGGTCAAGAAGCAACAGTTAGAACCGGACATGGACCAACAGACTGGTTCCAAATTAGGAAAGGAGTACGTCAAAGCTGTATATTGTCACCCTGCTTATTTAACTTCTATGCAGGGTACATCACGAGAAACGCTGGGCTGGAAGAAGCACAAGCTGGAATCAAGATTGCCGGGAGAAATATCAATAACCTCAGATACACAGATGACACCACCCTTATGGCAGAAAGTGAAGAAGGACTAAAGAGCCTTTTGATGAAAGTGAAAGAGGAGAGTGAAAAAGTTGGCTTAAAACTCAACATTCAGAAAACGAAGATCATGGAATCTGGTCCCATCACTTAATAGCAATTAGATAGGGAAACAAAACAGTGAGAGACTTTATTTTTGGGGGCTCCAAAATCACTGCAGGTGGTGACTGCTGCCACGAAATTAAAAGATGCTTGCTCCTTTGAAGAAAAGCTATGACCAACCTAGACAGTGTATTAAAAAGCAGAGACATTACTTTGCTGACAAAGGTCTGTCTAGTCAAAGCTATGGTTTTTCCAGTAGTCATGTGTGGATGTGAGAGTTGGATTATAAAGAAAGCTGAGCACCAAAGAATTGATGCTTTTGAACTGTGGTGTTGGAGAAGACTCTTGAGAGTCCCTTGGACTGCAAGGAGATCCAACCAGTCAGTCCTAAAGGCAGTCAGTCCTGAATATTCATTGGAAGGACTGATGCTGAAGCTGAAATTCCAAATATTTTGGCCACATGATGCGAAGAACTGACTCTTGAAAAAGACCCTGAATCTGGGAAAGATTGAAGGCAGGAGGAGAAGGGGACGACAGAGGATGAGATGGTTGGATGGCATTACTGACTCGATGGACATGAGTTTGAGCAAGCTCTGGGGAGTTGGTGATGGACAGGGAAGCTTGGCGTGCTGCAGTCCATGGGGTTGCGAAGAGTCAGAGACGACTGAGCAACTGAACTGACTGACTGACTGAACTTTCACACTGAATTTCATAGAGTTTGGGAATCCCCTGAAATTGTATACAGAGTTGATGTGTCAATGTATTTTTCAGCTTTTGTCATATTCCCAAGGGTGGTTCTTGTGATCCCAAAGCACATATGTTTTAAAATCACCTTATTTTGTGAGTCTTGTGCATTGTATGTTCTAATTATACTAAACTACAATAATAGTTTAATAATAATTATACTAAACTACAAAAACTGCTGTCAGTTTTTCGGCAGGTAAAACAGCCAGTGAGCCTCGTCTTGGGGTTTCATAGCATAGTCCCCAAGGAGATGCATTCCTGCCATTTGCAATTATTTATTCATTTTCTTAAAATTTCCTAAAGTTATATCCTGCCAGTTTTTCAGCCATCTTCCAGATACTGTTAGCTAACTCTTTGACTGCAGTGATGATTATGATTTCCTTCATAACAGCAAAGTATGTTACCAAACCTAGTGGTATTGTTGATCTTTAGTTTTGTTTTTTTTGAGTCATTTCTTTGAAGGAGCCTTTGGCCACTTTTAACCTGGTATCCTTTGAGTACCTTTGACATGATATCTGATTATTGTTTTTCACGGCCAGTCCAGTTTTACCTTTTGTCAAACCAAAAGTATTTGCCAAGCTCTAAAATCAAAGATAGCAAAAGGAACTATAAGGGAATAAATAACAAATGTTGCAAAATATTTGTTTTACTTTTGTTCTTCTTAGCACTCATCTTGGCTAATACTGTTTTAAATACATACTCTAATGGTCTTTGGCCAGGAATATATACGATAATATACTGTTAGCCCTCATTTTCCTCATTGGGGAAATAGACTATTTTTAAAGCAGTATTTTATTTGGGGAGAGGTATTTGTACACCTTGATGGCACAAATGGCCATTCTTTCTCTTGCCTCTAGCCTTTTGTTATTTTTATTATCTAGAAAAATCTTTCTCTCCCATGTTCTTTCAGTAGGCTAATTTCTACTTGTCTTTCAGGTCTATCCTTAAATGTCACCATTTCAGAGAAGCTTTTTCTAACCCTTTCTAATTAGGTTAAGTACCACTTGTATGTGTTCCCATAGTTTTATTTATTTAAAACATTTACTGGGTGCCTTCTATTAGCTGAGTCCTATTCTGGGAGAGGGAATCCAGCAGCAAATAAATCACATCACTGGTCTTGTAGGTTATACTCTTCTGGACAGAGATTGATTAGAATAGGAACATATTGCCAGGTAGAGATGAGTTCTAAAAAGAATGAAGAGTGCTGCTGCTGCTGCTGCTGCTAAGTCGCTTCAGTTGTGTCTGACTCTGTGCAACCCCATAGATGGCAGCCCACCAGGCTCCCCCATCCCTGGAATTCTCTAGGCAAGAACACTGGAGTAGGTTGCCATTTCCTTCTCCAGTGCATGAAAGTGAAAAGTGAAAGTGAAGTCGCTCAGTCGCGTCTGACTCTTAGCGACCCCATGGACTGTAGCCCACCAGGCTCCTCCCTCCATGGGATTTTCCAGGCAAGAGTACTGGAGTAGGGTGCCATTGCCTTCTCCAGAGTGATAATGGGGAGATGCTAATTGACTTGACCTGAGAAAGGCCTTACTGAGGAGACAGCAGGGCGGAGATTTAAAGTTAGGAGGATGTGAGGTGAGCTGGGGGAGGAGCCTTCTGTGTTTAGGGAGCAGCAGTGGCAGAAGCTCAGGTGGGAGCATACCTGGCTTGCTCAGGGAAGCGGGGGTGGGTAGGCCAGAGTCCCCCCTGGGGAAGGAGCTGGGAGAAAGTGGTAGGAGATAAGGATGATGGTTGAAAGGGTAGGTAGATCATAAAGGGCTTTCTCAAACATAGTAAGGACTTTGGTTAGTTACTCTTGAGTTGAGATGTTATTGTAGAAGAGTAACAGAGGAATGAAGTGATATACCTGTGGTCACTGTGGTTGCTGGACTGAGAAATATTCTGCAGAAAAAACAGGTAGAAACAGAGAAGCTGATTAGGCAACTTGTAGTCATTGAAAGAGCTGAGTGTGCCATGGTCTAGGGTGGTAAAGGTGAGATATGTTCAGATTCTGGCTGTTTTGAAGACAGAGCCTATAGTATTTGCTGATGCATTGGGTATGGGGTATATAAAACAGTGAGAAATTTAAGATCCTAAGGTTTTTGGATTAGGAAATATCAAGATTTACTGAGATGAAGAAATAAGATTACTTAGGGTTAGATAATAGGAGGGATAGTACTCAGTAGCTCAGTATTAGATATGTTAAGTTTGAGAGACCTACCAGAAGTCTAAATGGAGATGATGAGTAGCCAGCTATATATATAAGGTCCAGCTTAGGCAAGCATTAACCTGAGAAGCAAGTTGAAGAGGCATTATTGAGAGAGAGGAGGAGTCTCATAGTCACTGAGGAGAGCTGGGAGAGGGAATTGATGCTGAAAATGGCAAAATGTTGCAACTCATTTAGGGTTGGTGATAGTGAATTCAGGTTGAGATGGAGTCAGAGCATAGGTATAGGCTTTCTCCTATTGTGGGTTTTATCTGGCAAGAATGACAGAGGCAAAGAGTTACAAGTGAGTACTATAATGATGGGCTGGTTGATCTTAAGATGGATAAAAGGGGAGACTGAACATGAGATAGTATGTTTTCAGGAAAGAGTAGTAGAATGTGTAGGTAGGAGCTCCTTCTGAGTTCAAAGAATTGATGAAGGTAGGGTATTAAGTACCCTACCCTGCCTGGGCTTTCTTTGTGGCTCAGTTGGTAAAACATCTGCCTGCAAGTGTGGGAGACCTTGGTTCATTCCCTGGGTTGGAAAGATCCCCTGGAGAAGGGAAAGGCTATCCACTCCAGTATCCTGGCCTAGAGAATTCCATAGACTGTATAGTCCATGGGTCACAAAGAGTCAGACACGACTGAGTGACTTTCACTTTCAGGGTATTAAGTGGGTATTAAAAGATCAGGTATCAAGTGAGAATTATTCTCCCATTGGTGCCACTTCACCTTAACTCCAAATCTCCCAAGAACATCACATGTCCAAAAAGGTCAGAAAGAATGCAAGACAGCTTAAGCATCAACTTTACTCCTCTTTACAGGCCTCCTGATTGAAGCAGTCTAATCATGAGCCTCCTCTCTCTGTCATCATGTAATCAAGTAACAAAAATAATCCTTGAGTGTGAGGCCCTCCTTTAATTTTCTCCATCTTGCTCATCATCTTTACTACCCTTTGAAGCTCTGACCTTTCTTACTGTAGTCTTTCTCATAGCATTTTGTGTATTGGTTGTTGTTTCCTTCAAACTTCTTTTACAAGTTGACCAGGGTCTCTGTCTTAAAGGGAAAGTGGGAATTAATCATCACAAATTTTCACCAGCTTTGAACCTTGCACCTGTAAGTTAGTTGTGGTGTAACCAGATTTTAAAACTGTATATACCTTATAAAAAGAAAGAGTTACCTGTATACCTACATAAATATTCCTCACTAGGTTGCATGTTCATTTAGGGCCAGGGTTAGCATTTTATTTGTAGCTTTATCCCCAGCTCCTCCAACAGTGTCTGACAATATAATACCAGGTTAGGGTATTTGTTGAATAAATATATAGTATATAATTACAGTAACTTGACTCTTATCTAGAGGTTACTTTTCTTATCACATGCCTCTCTGAGTTGTACTTGAGAACTCAGGAGGAAGCAATACCACTTCTAAGAATCTGCTCAAGAAAAATGAAAGTACTTTACATGTCCATACATGGCTATGTTTATAGCAGCATTCATAGTTCAAAATAGCTTAAAAATGAAAGTAATTCAAATGCCCATCAACTGATGAATAAACTTAATTGGTGTATGCATTTAATGGATCACTATTTAGCAATTAAAAGGAACAAGCTACCAACACATGTTATAGCATGGATGAACTGCAGAAACATTAGGCTAAATGAAAGAAGCTGGTTGTAAAAAGTTTATATATGATTTCATTTTATGGGGTATGTCTGGAAAAGCAAATTTATTGAGATACAAAGCAGATCAGTATTAGGACTGGAGGCGAGAATGGCATTAACTGTAAATGGGCACAAGAGAACTTTTTGGGATAATGTCAGTGTTCTAAAACTGGGTAGGGTTGGTGGTTGTACAACTCTTATGAATTTACTACAGTAATTTAATTTTCAGTTATTTAATTGATAGATGAATTTATGATATATAAATTATACCTCAGTAAACCTGTAAAAAAAATTATTTTGAGTAACCAGAAATAGTAGTTTATAAAGAGTGAAGTTTATTCAGAAATAAGCTTTTTGGTTCTCCCTGTGCCCAAGCTTGTTGAGTTTACCTAGGTAAAATTGTAAATAATATATTTTCCAAAGCATTGATGTTAAAAGATAATTTCATCAGGAGTATATGATAATTGATAGGAAAAGAAATAAAAACTTAAAAAAGTGAAAAGTATGGCTGGCAAGGACTCCATAATGTTGTCATGCTACCTTGCACATGTCAGTAGCTCATGAGGCTGTCTTGACGTAAACAGTGCAGTATAATTATCAGTTACAATTATGACGTCTAACGAGTAAGAAAAGCCTAACTTATTTCTCTATACCTAGGTAATGAAAACAAGCTAATCACATATTTGAAAAACTTTTAAAGAATATTATTAAAATTGAGTGTAAAGGGATTAGCTTCATTTACATTTTCATTCATAATGGAAAATGGTGCCTTTAGAATAGGAAAGAATAGAGATATCTTCAAGAAAACTAGAGATACCAAGGGAACATTTCATGCAAAGATGGGCTCGATAAAGGACAGAAATGGTATGGACCTAACAGAAGCAGAAGAATTAAGAAGAGGTGGCAAGAATACACAGAACTATACAAAAAAGATCTTCACAACCCAGATAATCGTGATGGTGTGATCACTCACCTAGAGCCAGACATCCTGGAATGTGAAGTCAAGTGGACCTTAGGAAGCATCACTACGAACAAAGCTAGTGGAGGTGATGGAATTCCAGTTGAGCTATTTCAAATCCTGAAAGATGATGCTGTGAAAGTGCTGCACTCAATATGCCAGCAAATTTAGAAAACTCAGCTGTGGCCCCCAGGACAGGAAAAGGTCAGTTTTCATTCCAATCCCAAAGAAAGGCAATGCCAAAGAATGCTCAAACTACTGCACAATTGCACTCATCTCACACGCTAGTAAANGAGTACATCATGAGAAACGCTGGGCTGGAGGAAGCACAAGCTGGAATCAAGATTGCCGGGAGAAATATCAATAACCTCAGATATGCAGATGACACGACCCTTATGGCAGAAAGTGAAGAAGAACTAAAGGGCCTCTTGATGAAAGTGAAAGAGGAGCGTGAAAAAGTTGGCTTAAAGATCAACATTCAGAAAACGAAGATCATGGCATCCAGTCCCATCACTTCATGGTAATTAAACGGGGAAACAGTGGATACAGTGTCAGACTTTATTTTGGGGGGCTCCAGAATCACTGCAGATGGTGATTGCAGCCATGAAATTAAAAGACGCTGAGTCCTTGGAAGGAAAGTTATGACCAACCTAGATAGCATATTCAAAAGCAGAGACATTACCTGTCAACAAAAGTCCGTCCAGTCAAGGCTATGGTTTTTCCAGTGGTCATTCATGGATGTCAGAGTTGGACTGTAAAGAGGGCTGAGCGCAGAAGAATTGATGCTTTTGAACTGGGTGTTGGTGAAGACGCTTGAGAGTCCCTTAGACTGCAAGGAGATCCACCAGTCCATCCTAAAGGAGATCAGTCCTGGGTGTTCTTTGGAAGAACTGATGTTAAAACTGAAACTCCAATACTTTGGCCAATACTGATGCGAAGAGCTGACTCATTTGAAAAGACCCTGATGTTGGGAAAGATTGAAGGCAGGAGGAGAATGGGACAACAGAGGATGAGATGGTTGGATGGCATCACCAACTCAATAGACATGAGTTTGGGTAAACTCTGGGAGTTGGTGATGGACAGGGAGGCCTGTCCATGGGGTCGTTCATGGGGTCTCAAAGAGTCGGACACGATTGGGCAGCTGAACTGAATTGAGGTGAATTGTATTGTCCTTAACACAGTGTGATATCTTTTATAAAGATGTTAGATCTGACTGACCACACTACTCTGGGGTATATAATTAGTGCTTTTCTAATACTTAAAATTAGTTTCATCAGTTTGCATTAGTTCAACCATCTTGTAACCAGAAATCTTAGATTTCCAAGATTTTTCCTGGTGCAAGTTATCGTGCCCAGGTAGTAAAATAAAGACTATTTTAATTTCTTTTATTAAACTTTATATTAATCTTGTTTCCCTACCTAGTGCTGTATAACAGACCACCTGAAATGTTAATAGACTTAAAACAGTAACAACTTATTTCTTATTCTGAGGTTAGTCAGGCAGTTCTTCTGCAGGTCTCAGCAGTCTTAAGTCACAGCTGCATTCATCTGGTGGGTGGCTGAGGCATGGGGCCTGTTGGGATAGCAGCATGTTGAACCTCTCTTTCTGTGTGATATGATATCTCAAGCTTGCTCATACTTGACACTTCAGGATAGTGTCCTAAAAAAGAACAAAATATGAAGCTATAAGGCTTTGTAAGTTATAAGAGTATCATTTTCCCTGTTTTCCATTGGTCAAAGCAAGTCTCAAGGCTCCCTGAGATGGTAAGGATGGGAAAATAGACTCATGATGAGAGGAACAGTAAAGTTCTATTGCAAAGAGGCATGGATACAACCTTTAATTTTTTTGGTGTTTCTGTTCTTTAAAAAACACAACTCTGCTTTTCAGAATTGAACAGATGCCAATATAAACTTGAAAAACGTTGCTTTAATGTATAAAATGAACAGATTGAATTTAGAGCTCTTAGAAGTTCAATCTGTGAGACTGATGAAACTACAATTAAATAGAAGTATTTTTTGAGAGAAAATAGCGTTAGCTTTACTTATTCCTATACTCCTTTTGTCATTGTATGGCAACTTGAATTTGAAGTATATTGAAGAGGTATGTTGAACTTTGAAATTTGATTATCTATATTAACATATTACCTTTTTCTAGTCTGTTCTATATCTGGAAAATGATAAGAATGTGCCTTGATTGGGAAGATGACAAAAATTCTGGAGATAGATGAGGGTGATGGCTGCACAACAGTGCAAATGTATTTGTAAGTGTGAACTACACACTTATCAAATGTGACCTTAGTGATATATTTCATGCTGTGTTTTACCATAATTTTAAAAATGAACCTTGAAAAGCAGTTATGAAGATTGTTTTTTTTTTTTTAATTTTTATTTTCACTTTATTTTACTTTACAATACTGTATTGGTTTTGCCATACATTGACATGAATCCGCCACGGGTGTACATGAGTTCCTAATCTTGAACCGCCCTCCCACCTCCCACCCCCTGTCATCTCTCTGGATCATCCCTATGCACCAGCCCCAAGCATCCGGTATCCTGTATCGAACATAGACTGCCGATTCATTTCTTACATGATAGTATACATGTTTCAATGCCATTCTCCCAAATCATCCCACCCTCTCCCTCTCCCTCAGAGTCCACAAGTCCGTTCTATACATCAGTGTCTCTTTTGCTGTTTCGCATACAGGGTTATCCTTACCATCTTTCTAAATTCCATATATATGTGTTAGTATACTGTATTGGTGTTTTTCTTTCTGGCTTACTTCACTCTGTATAATCGGCTCCAGTTTCATCCATCTCATTAGAACTGATTCAAATGTATTCTTTTTAATGGCTGAGTAATTGAAGATTGTTTAGTAACAAATATTAAACACTCAATGATGCATTTTTGCTAGGTGTTAGGAAAACTCCCTAGAATTTACTTACTACCTTTTGCTCAGAAAAATGCATTTCTGAAATAGTGAAGCCAATAGAATTATTTGTATATGATAAAAGGCAAGTTTGATAAGGTCCCATGAACCTTTTTAAGAAATGACTAATCTTGGTGTTAATTTGGATTTTCATGTACTCTTAGGAGATTTACTTACATTTGATATGAGTATGTAATTCTCTTTGGATGTTTCTCATTTTTTATCCTGTAAGGACATAATGAAGTATTTTACCCAACCTAGATTTATTCAGGGGATTAAATTGCCACTCTGTATTAGGATATATGAACTCATGGGACGTGAATTGATACTTGATACTGCGTTCATTTATAATTAGCAGTGCAGTGTAAAAATTGATTTTATGATTTTTCTGTTGAGAAACTTGATCGTTTATTTATTTATTTAAAGGATATCTGCTATGTTCTAATATTCTAGAGCTTGGAGATAACAGCATAAAATAAAACAAACCTTGCCTCTGTGGAATTTCAATTCAAGTTGGGATGTGAGACAAACAACTAAAGTGAATAAATAGGTACTTTTATTTGGAGATAAGTAGTAGGAAGAAATAGAGAGCAGGGTAAGGAATTAGAGAGTAAGGTGGGTGAGAAGATTACCTTAGACAAGTGCTCAACAATGGCTTCTCTGAAGTGAAAGATTGAGCTATGAGAAGAAGGGAAGAACATTCCAGACCTGGTAAAGAGCAAGTGCAAAGGCTGTGGCATGGGGCCAGCCTTGGTGAATTTATCTGATGAGCACAGCATGCAGACTGGTATGACAGCTACTGAGAGAAGCTGGAGGAGTATGAGGGGAGATGAAGTTGTGGAGACAGGCAGGGGTCCTATTTAGATTTTATTGAGACATTGGTAAGGACTTTGTATTTTAAGTGTGATGAGAAACTATTAGAATTTTTTTTAAAGCCCTTTATTTTGAAATAAAATTAGATTTGAACAAAAATAATGTAATGAATTCACGTTATGCTCTTTACCCATTGTTAATATCTTGTATTGCTGTTGTTCGGTTGCTATGTCGTGTCCAGCTCTTTGCGACCCCGTAGACCCCATTAGTTGCTCAAACTAATGTCCATTGAGTCGGTGGTGCCATCCAAACATCTCGTCCTCTGTCATCCCCTTCTCCTTCATTGGGATCATCTCTCTAGGGTAGTGTGTTACCTTGAAGTGTCCACTCTCCTGTTGCTATGTGGAGAAGACTGAAGAGGCAAGAGCAGAATAGAGAGACCAGTTAGGAGCTGCTATGCTATGAGCGTTGATTACAGAGTGGTGGCAGGATAATTCCCTAAAAGAGGTTTACGCAAATAGTCTCTCTGCACTCTTATTTTAAAAAACCTGGTTTAGAATATCTACTAGGAAATTGAACAAAGCCTTCCCTAAACCAAACTTCTGTACTTGGTTGTTTTTTTAAAAGGAACAAAATACTAGTATATTTTAGGTCAAGAAAAGTTATTTATTATGCATAAGCAGTTTCGATGATGAAAGAATAATTGACATAGGTGAATAAAGGACTTCAGTCACTTTCCTTTATATTGAAAGCCTGTGAGTAGCTCTCTTTGTCATTGGTTCCTTATTGCAATTTGCTAGTATCTTTTCTCTGAAAGAATGAAAGCTAGTAAATACTAAGCTTCAATCAGTTTTTTAAAAAATTATTTATTCATGGTTGCACGGGGTCTTCGTTGTGGTACACAGGCTTCTTTCAGGGCTTCCCTTGTTGCAGAGCGCCGGCTCTAGGTGCGTGGGCCTTCGTCGCCCTGTGGCGTGTGGACTCTTGACAGGCCAGGGATCTGCTTGCATTGGCAGGTGGATTCTGCACCACCAGGGGAGTCCCTCAGTCAGTTTTTAAGATACTTACATTTTGTGTAGAAGATGATTTTTCATTGTACAAAGATTATTACCAGTATTTTTCATTGAAGAGATAAGATCTTATTTTGTGATCTGCGTGGCTGTTTATCCTGTTTATTTTGTTTTTACTTTGAATTTTAAGAATAATGGTCCACAGGTAAAAACTTTAATGAAAGCACTGTACAGATATTTTGGTAATATGTTTAACCCATGTATCCATGATGTGCTTTTAAAGTGTTAGCAGATAGAATCTTACCTTCTCAAAATTGCACTTTTCTGTGGTCTATTACTGATTATATTCTTAAACCATTTCCTGCTTTTTATTCACTATGAAATAATGAGATGGGGTAGAGGACTTGTTATGGACGCTGACCTAGAGGTTAAATGCTTTTTGGTAGTGTCTGCTTTCTGTCACTTTAAAAACGAAAATGGAATATTTTTGCAGTTGAAGCCCAAGAGTTGTAGACAATTTTATTCTTTGTTGTTATAGTTGAATTTTCACGCGGAACTTTATGGAATTTATTTTCGTTAAATAGGGAACATAATTGTAACTTTTTATAGAGATGTTGAGAGGATCATGTAAAATGTAAAATACTTGCACATTTTTTGGAACACTGCCTGCAAAAGAGAGCGTGCTCAGTTAATATCAGCTCTTATTAAGATACTATGAGTAGTACTGAGATTATTTTAAATAGCTTTATTTTTTGCTCATTTTGAAGAAGTGGTCTGTGAGTGTCTTCTGTTATTCACTTAATAATTAATGAGCAGCTTCTGGGTGCCCTGTATATTGTCTTGGCTAAATTGCCCACATCAGCTCCCATTTTAATATTGAGGGTATTAGACTGTGAGAGGTTAAGTTATTTAGCCATGATTTCACAATAAGAGATGGCTGGCTAGTGTTAACTTTAACTTACTAAAACGTTATCTGACACTGCCATATAAGGTCTTTTTCTTTTTAATTTTAAATTTATTTTTTTAATTGAAGGATAATTGCTTTATAGAATTGTGTTGGTTTCTGCCAAACAGCAGCATGAATCAGCCATGGGTGTTCATATATCCCCTCCCTCTTGAACCTCACTTCTACCTCCCTCTGCATCCCACCCTTTTAGGTTGATACAGAGGCCTGCTTTGAGTTCCTGGAGTTATATAGCAAATAAAGATCTTTTCAGTTTTTCCTAATCACTCATTTGATAGATATTTATATTGGATATTTTTGTGCAGAGCTGTATGATACAGGCTGTGGAGTTTTGTACACTGCCTCATGGTGCTGGAGAGAACTGTGATATAAGGTAGAAGGTGATAATTATTGGAAACTGTACACATTTAGAAGAGGGAGGTGTTATTTGCATCAAGGGAAGCAGTTCAATCAGGGATGGTTTCTTGAAAATGGAGTTAACATTTAAATTGAGAAGTTTAGGAGTAGTGAGATTTGGACATGTATAAGTAGTGGAATTTGGACATAGAGGAGAGTGAAAAAGTTGGCTTAAAGCTCAACATTCAGAAAACTAAGATCATGGCATCTGGTCCCATCACTTCATGGGAAATAGATGGGGAAACAGTGGAAACAGTGTCAGACTTTATTTTTTTGGGCTCCAAAATCACTGCAGATGGTGACTGCAGCCATGAAATTAAAAGACACTTACTCCTTGGAAGAAAAGTTATGACCAACCTAGATAGCATATTGGAAAGCAGAGACATTACTTTGCCAACAAAATCTGTCTAGTCAAGGCTGTGGTTTTNCTGGGATTTCTTTGGAAGGAATGATGCTAAAGCTGAAACTCCAGTACTTTGGACACCTGATGCGAAGAGTTGACTCATTGGAAAAGACTCTGATGCTGGGAAGGATTGGGGGCAGGAGAAGAAGGGGACGACAGAGGATGAGATGGCTGGATGGCATCACTGACTCAATGGACATGAATCTGAGTGAACTCCGGGAGATGGTGATGGACAGGGAGGCCTGGCGTGCTGCGATTCATGGAGTCACAGAGTCGGACACGACTGAGCGACTGAACTGAACTGATAGAGGAAACAGTAGAGAAAATGTGAGACGTTTATATAAAATAGTGGATAGTTTGTTTTAGCTACTTAGTATAGTCTGTGAATGGATGTAGGGGAAATTTAGATTGGAAGATATATTTAGATAAATGTATGTAGAGCTTTAAAAACTTGAATAATTATTTTGAATTCATATATAATTAGTTCAGTAAATGTTTTAACCAGTGTAGAGGCTTTGTTGATGTTGTTCAGTTGCTAAGTCATGTCCAACTCTTTGCGACCCATCAACTGCAGCATGCCAAGCTTCCTTGTCCTTCAGAATCTCTCAGAGTTTGCTCAGACTCATGTCTATTGAATTAGTGATGCCATCCAACCATCTCATCTTCTGTTGCCCCTTCTTCTCCTTCCCTCAATCTTTCCCAGTGTCAGGGTCTTTTCCAATGAGTTGGCTCATCGCATCAGATGGCCAAAGTATTGGAGCTTCAACTTCAGCATCAGTCCTTCCAATGAATATTCAGGGTTGATTTCCTTTTGGATTGACTGGTTTGATCTCCTTGCAGTCCAAGGACTCTCAGGAGTTTTCTCCAGCACCACAATTGGAAAACATCAATTCTTCGGCACTAAGCCTTCATTAATGGTCCAACTCTCATGTCCATACAGACATTGGACCATAGCTTTGACTATACAGACCATAGTCAGACTACTAGAAAAACTAGAAAAACCATAGCTTTGACTATATGGACCTTTGTCAGCAATGTGATGTCTTTGCTTTTTAATACTCTGCCTAAGTTTGTCATAGCTTTCCTTCCGAGAAGCAAGCGTCTTTTAATTTCATGGCTGCAGTCACCATCTGCAGTGATTTTGGAGCAAAAGGAGAGAAATTCTGTCACTGTTTCTACTTTTTCCCCTTATATTTGCCATGAAATGATGGCACCGAGTGCCATGATCTTAGCTTTTTGAATGTTGAGTGTTAAGCCAGCTTTTCATTCTCCTCTTTTCTCCCTCATCAAGAGGCTCTTTAGTTCTTCTCTTTCTGCCAGTAGAGTAAATATCATCTGCATATCTGAGGTTGTTGGTATTTCCCCCATAATCTTGATTCCAGTTTGTGATTCATCCAGCCTGGCATTTCGCGTGATGTACTCTGCATGTAAGTTAAATAAGCAGGGTGACAATATACAGTAGAGGCTAGTTATATACAATTTGGGGGAAATAAATTATAATGAGAAATTGAGACCATGATGAGATTTTACTGTTAAAAAAGAAGATGAGGGTGGGGATGAAATCTCCCCACCTCCATGTGAAATGGTAGGAAGAACACTTTATTAGGAGTATGGATGTGAAATTTTAATCCTGGCCCATTCATATTAACTAGGTATATAACTTTGAGGAAGACTCTTTTAAGTTCTGTGGGCATTAGCTTCTTAATATGCAAAATGAGAATTTATATATAAAAGGTCATTAGGGCCCATAATAACATGGTAATCTGTCATTTTTTGTTCAAACTAGACACTGAAATTGAAAGGCACTATAAATATAAACACAGTAGCAACCAAGTTATATTTTTGCTTTTTATCCTATTAGGAGTTTACTTTCACCTGTTAGATTTCAAAATTAAAATTTAAGGTACTGAAAAGCAGGGAAAAGGATTTATATCAATTATAAATATTAAATGTTGCTGAACAAGGTAAAGGTGGTATCATCTGAGGGAATAGAATCATTTTAAAATAAGTATCTCCTTGATGTTGTGAGTGATAATGATTAAAAGTGTACATATAAATATAGAATTGTTTTGAAACAGATATATTGTTCAAAATAAAGTCAACTAGTAACACAGATAAAGCTAGAACAGTTACACACATCACTGTAAGTATATACCTCAGTTTGCCTGGCTTTAAGGGGAAGTAGAGTATAACAATGTATAAACTTTGTTTATACTTATTTTAAACTGTCCTCAGGGACTGCAGTATTTAGGGTTCTATATAGTAGTTGGGTCTACCAGAATGCTGTGCTTGCTACTGTAAATAGCCTTTTAATAGGTATATTTTTAATCCTTTGATGTTATGCTTACTGTTAAGAATTTTCTGACTTATCATAATGTATAGAGGCAGCCCTTCCCCCAGCTCTCCTGTGTTAGGTGTCAGTAAGAACTGCTGCTGCTGCTAAGTTGCTTTAGTTGTGTCCGACTCTGTGTGACCCCATAGACAGCAGCCCGCTAGGCTCCTCTGTCCCTGGGATTCTCCAGGCAAGAACACTGGAGTGGGTTGCCATTTCCTTCTCCAATGCATGAAAGTGCATAAGATGCATAAGAACTGCAGGAGGGTCTTAAAACTGGATGGCCTTTGATAGCAAGCTTGATACTTTGAAATATTTTCTCATATTTTCTAGTTTTCTCATGTCCTAGGTAAATTACATTTAACTTGTGTTCAGATCACCTGGGTATATTGTTAAATGGCAGATTCTGATTTGGGGTGAGCCTGAGAGCCTCCTCTTCTAACAAGTTTCTAAATGATGTGGACAGTTCTATTTTGTAGGCTGCATTCAGAATATCAGATAGTTCTAGATGATTTTGTTGACGTTTGGCAGACTTACGGTGTACTGCATACATGTCCAGTATGGCTGGGTTCTGTCAGAAGTTTTATTAATAGTTGTTTTAAAAGAAAACTTAGGACTTTTGTAAATTTAATAATACAGTTGATTGAAATAATGTTTGTCTTTTGTATTCACATTTCCCTCTTCATATGTTTATGCGTCTTAACTCTAGTTTTGCTTCTTTCTCATTTCTTTTTTGTTGTTGTGATTTTTGCTTTTCTTTAATGTATTATTGTGTTTTGTGGATCTGGTCAGGGAACCGTTACTGTATTTTATGTTTGTATCTACATTTTATTTTGCATGCGTAACGTGGCTTTGCCTGGATGTTCTTTTTGGTAAGTTCCAAATTTATAAAGCATATTGTTTTTTGTAGTGTAAGTTATAATATTTTTCACCTTCTTTTCTCCCACTTTTAGTAATGTGATCATGCTCATGAGTTGCTTTTAGGTTTTTTTTAAGAGTTCATTTGATAGTTATTTTTTCCTAACACTTTCCAGTTTTCCTTAATAGTAGTGCAGTTTGGTACTAATCTGCTTTGATTTGTTTTATAGCCTCACACTGTCAGTTGCTGGTCACTATTTAGAAGTTGCTGTTTCAAGTATTTTGGTTTTTTAAAAGAGCCTTAATCATCTAGAAATATTGTTCTAAAAGCTTGTGCTTTCATATAGCAATCATAAAAGAAGATAGTTTGTATTAAACGTAATAATTTTGTTCACAGTAAACAGTGCATTCTAATTTTGTTTTCACAGCAACAGCTTGCACAACTGCAGAAAGAAAAATCAGAGATTCTGAAAAATCTGGCATTATATTACTTCACATTTGTAGATGTTATGGAATTTAAGGTATGTATTTTAATACAGTTTAACATTTCAGAGATAAATTGATATTTGTTAATTGTGTAAATTATTCTGTCACTTGCGGATAATAAAGTATGTGTTTTCTGAATTTAGTAGTAGTCATATAAGTAAAAGATTAAAATTAACTTTTGTTTTCAGGACCATGTTTGTGAATTGCTGAATACTATTGATGTTTGCCAAGTCTTCTTTGACATTGTACGTATAATTTTCAGAAAAATTTCTAATTCTTCTCACTGTTTCTAGTAGTAGAACTAAGGGGATCAAATGCTTTTCTTTAGAGATAATTTATTTAATTAGTATATAAAATTTCACATTGAATTTGGCTTTATTTTTTTAAGGTAAGGAGTTATACTGTATCTCCCTTTTTACTTATTTGATTGTCATTGAATATAAATCTTGTACATATTGGGAAATAGTTGTTAATTTTAGTATTTTATTTTAATAGGCTCAATTTTAAAAGGTTACACAAATAATTTTTTCTCTATAAAAGGCATACTTGATAAAATCTTTCTTAATAAGACAGTTTCTAAATACAAGAAATCAGTGAAAAACATCTCCACTGAGTTAACGGTGAACCTATTCATTAATTTAATACTCCTTTTTTCTTGCTTAGTGAGAATTGCTTCCATGCTTATTATTATTCTGGTTTTGGCTGTTCTTTTAAATTGTTAGCAGTTTGAATAGGGTGATCACAAACATTTTTCATCTGTAAAATTGTGTTACAAACACAAGACTATAATCCGTAACTCCCAAATTTTAGACATGTTTTTGGTGAAAGGAATTAGGTAGAATTTCAGAAATGGGGATAAAATAAATAACTACAGAAAATTATTAGCTTCCAGTAGCTGCCATGAAGATTCTTTTGTGTATCCTTTGTGAAATAAAAAGTTGAACTTAATGTTTTTTTTTTCTTAGACTGTAAACTTTGATTTAACAAAGAACTACTTAGATTTGATCATAACATATACAACACTAATGATACTGCTGTCTCGAATTGAAGAAAGGAAGGCGATCATTGGATTATACAACTATGCTCACGAGATGACCCATGGGGCAAGGTATATTGCATTAAAGAAATCTGTGTGAAATTCTCAGTTTGATGGCTTACAGTTCAGTGATATTTATGTGTCTGTTTTAAGTGACCGAGAATACCCACGCCTTGGTCAGATGATTGTGGATTATGAAAACCCTTTAAAGAAAATGATGGAAGAATTTGTGCCCCATAGCAAGGTAAGAGCTGGGTTTTAGGGGTGCTTTAATAGGCATATGAAAGCTTGAGGGTGGATAGAGTGATAAACTGCTTCTAAGAAAGAAAATCTTATGAGATATGATTTACAGTTATTTATGGTTTTATCTAATTGTGAACCAGAGGACTCCTTAATTATATCCAGAATTGTGAATGGAAACTCTGGAATATATTGATCCATTGAAGTTTTTAGGTTCTCTATAGGATATAGAGTTAGTGAAGTTTAGTATTTGAGAATGTCTGCTAGATTCATATCAGACTGCTTCGTTCTAATCCCAGTTCCGATAGTTACTGTGTATTTTTGGGCAGGTTACTTAACCAACTTCACTGTATCTCAGTTTTCTTATCGGTAAAAATGCAGTAATAGTAGTCCTACTCTATATGGCTATTATGAGTTTTAAGTGAGTTATTTTGTGAAAAGTGTTTCTGCACATAGTATTTGATAAATCTTAGTTAAATGTTATTAGAATATAGCCTCATAATGAGAAAAAATTGCAGGAGTTTGTGATAATTTGAAATATCTGTCTTTTATGATATATTAAAAAATAGTTCTTAATGAAATAATTTTGGTTTAGAGTCTGGCCATTATGGCTTCTCTGAGGGAGGGCTAGTTTCTTTGCATGTCAAGGAAGTTTATAGGTATCTTCATAAAGATAGGGAAATTGAGGACTGGAAGTGGTATGATGAAGTAAGCCATTTGGCAGCAGTTGTGGCAAAATGAGGGCTAGGATATTAGAATCTTGGTTCATTGTTCCCTTTGAATGATGGGAGTTAGGTTTTTAATAATACAGTGTTTTATATGAATCTGTGCTTTATTTTTTTTGACATACAGTTAGCAGCAAGAATTTTCCTTCAGTTTTCTTACTCCCATGAAAATTCTAAAGATGCATTTCCAGTTTAATTTCTCTGCAGATCTATATTATACCCACAAATTTATGTAGATTTAATGTCTTAGCGTTAGTTGTACCATTAGCTTGAAAAGAGTCTAGTAGATGATACCAATTTTGAAGTAAAAATCATCATTGTAGATGGAAGTGTCAGGGTTTCTCAAAGTGCTAAATAGATCATCATCACCTGTCTCTTTGATTTTTTTTAGTGCTTTTACCTCAGCTACTCATCTCTTGTTTTTTCTCTGGATCTGTTTCTAACTTTTTGCCAATCAGATATGGCTTTGCTTTTAGTTACCCACTTCAAATTTGGCCCTTTTCCCAGTTAAATGATAAACGTTTATTTTAAAGGCTGTAAAATCTTTATTTAGGGCTTCCCTGGTGGCTCAGATGGTAAAGAATCTGCATGCAATGCAGGAGACCCAGGTTCAATCCCTGGATCGGGACGATCTCCTGGAGAAGGGAGTGGATACCCTCTCCATTATTCTTGCCAAGAGAATTCCATGGACCAAGGAGCCTGGTGGGCTACAGTCCACAGGATCACAAAGCGTCAGGCACAACTGAGCAACTAACACTTTCACTTTCATCTCATATATCTCTTAAGTTTTCCATAGCCATTAGCACATACTAGACTGTTAATAATTACTTGAGGAGAATTGTCTATTTGGATTAGATCAGTTTTTTCCTAATCTTGATTTTTCTGATATTCTATGATATCTCAGGGCTTTGATGTTAATAGAAAGTCACTCAGTTGTGTCTGACTCTTTGCAACCCCATGGACTGCAGCCTTTCAGGCTCCTTGGTCCATGGAATTCTCTAGGCCAGAATACTGGAGTAGCCTATCCCTTCTGCAGGGGATCTTCCTAACCCAGGAATTGAACCCAGGTCTCCTGCATTGCAGGAGGATTCTTTACCAATTGAGCTAACAGGGAAGCCCAACAGAAAGACCATCATATATGTACTAGGATTTGTTCAAATTAATTTAAAAAATTATTCAAAATCACTTGGTGCAGTGATAAAAATAATTCCTAGGTTTTACTCCCAGAGGTTCTGGCTTAGGCAGAGCCCTGGATTTTCTTTTTTTGAACAAACTCTCCTGGCAGTTTATGCATAGCCAGATTAAAGGACCACTCTGTACAGAATTTTTAGGAAGCAGGAGTGAATAGCAAAAGAGTTAAAAGCAAGCAAGAAGCAAATGAGATGAAAAGTACCTTGATGATAAAGTTATCATTAATAGACTAAATGGCAAATAGAAATAATTTATTGAGATAAAGTACAGTGGATCATTTTTAGAAGGCATTCTTTGAAGAAATATGAAACATGTTGAGCTCTGTTAACACTTAGTCATATAACCTTAAGTACCACTTTTTCTTTCAGTGAGCACTATTGGAGCAGAAAGTGATAGACAAAAGGATGATGCTAGACTCTGTGTCCTTTTTAAAATAAAGATCACACGATTGCCATACATTTTCACCTTTAAGAAAGTAACATGATTTGCTGAGCTAAGCTTTAGCTGAGGAATGCAGAATCTATGTAACTTTCATGAAATTAAAAACAAAAAAAAATCTAGAGCATAACTTGAACCCACCTCAAGTGTCATGTGGAGCATACTTGTAATTAGGCTCTTGTTTTATGATGGTACAGTTAGAAACACACAGCACTTGTAGCTGGAAATTAAATGGAAAGTAAAAAAAACCAACTCATTCTTCAACTTTCTGTTTTTCTGTTTTAATTAGTCTCTTTCAGATGCACTAATTTCTCTTCAGATGGTGTATCCTCGAAGGAACCTTTCAGCTGACCAGTGGAGAAATGCCCAGTTGCTGAGTCTCATCAGTGCCCCCAGCACAATGCTCAATCCTGCACAGTCTGACACCGTATGGTTCTGTACTTTCTTTTTTGAATGAAAAGAGTAAAATAATTTTTTTAAATCATTTAAGCAGTGCTATTGCACTTTTTCTTCTAATTAGTATTAGCTTGTCAGTGAAGTTTATTGTAAAATGCTCATTATTTACGTTGTACTATTCACAGTTTTTTAATTTATAAATGCTGATGCTGAGTACAATTATTTGCTTTGTTTTCTTATGGTAGAAAATTTGGAAGATTCAGAAAATTAGAAGAAAACAAAAATCGCCCCAAGTCTTACAGACTTACTAGAGAAAATCATTATTGTATTCTGTCAAGTTCCACCTTTTTTCTGTGTATATAAACATAGATGTTATGCATATGGAGAATAAACACACATAATTACTGACTTGGGTGAAATAGTGAGCATCCAGGTACATAATTTTTTTTTTTAAATAAAATTTTATCCTTTGAAATACTGCAAACTCTGCAGTAAACTTGGGAAATTTGGAAGTAGTTATTTACTAAATTGAAAACAATTTAGCAACCATGTTTTTTAAAGAGAAGTTTCAGAGTGTGTGAATTTGAAAGAGGCACAGCTTTCATTGCCTTTTATGGACTGTGGGTTTAAATATAAGTTATAAAACTTGCATCCACTTTTTCAACTCTGTTGTGGTGGTATTTGAAGCAAGAATTGAGTAGTCAGACTTTTTAGAAAAAAGAGAAGGAGTAGTGACCCAGTGCAGAATTTTTTCTTTTAAATCACAAATTTATATTTTCTTTTTTTAAGATGCCTTGTGAATATCTCTCTTTGGATGCCATGGAAAAATGGATTATCTGTAAGTAAAATTGGTCAATTTTATGAATACCCCTCAGATTTAAGTTTTAGAGAGAAATAACAGTACATGGATTGCTTTAATACCAAGCACTGTGCTAAGCCTTCTATGTGCATCATCCAGTCCTTATATTGATCTGGTTAGAGTAGGTTGGTCTAGTTTATAGAGGAGGAATTAAAGTTTAGTCCACACAGCAAGTAAGTGACAAAGACAAAGGACCTTCAAGGCTCATGGTCTACATTATATTGCCTCTCAACAAGGCCGTCAAAAGTAAATTTTTATTTTATTTTTAATGATTTTCTTGATACTACATTTATTCAGTTTTTGTTTTTAAATTATTTTAGTGAGTATAATAGACATCTCATATGTTTGCATGGGAAATAAAATTACTTGTTTGTACGCCTACAGATTTTACAAACTATGGGAGAAATAGACACACAGATACAGTGTAAATGAAAACTACTATAATATAATTTTTTCTACCACCCCCAGGTCCACTGGCTGAGGGGAATAATTTTGAGCAGTTTGTGCTTTTTAGTTCATATAGTTGTTTCTTAATTTATTAACATTTAGGTATTATTTGATGACTTTTTATTATACTGTTTCTAAAACTGGTGAGTGACCAATTTTTCTTTTTTAGTGATTTTTGGACTGGTACTTTTTTATAAAATACATTGAAACTGAATTAGTGGAATTATCAAAAATAAAGTAATATGCAAAGATGAAACTAAAGCCTACATTTTAATTATTAGATTCAATATTTAAGTATTAATCTAACAAATATTGAATCTAACAGTCTGATTGTTACTAGGTTTCTACCCCTAAGTTGCTATCAGTGAAAAGTTTTCTAGATGAAAGTTTCTAAATACTTTCAGTTCTTTACTTAATCTCATTATGCACTGGTGGTTTGAGTAATGCTGTTATTAGTATGAAAGAGGAAGAATTTAACACACATTGCCTGTCCTTAGCCATTTTTATTAATTATAATTTTTACATTGATCAGGTTTGTGATCCTTATATTTTGTTCTATAATGATTGTTAAGGTTTTTATGCTTTTGTTGATTTAAAAAGACAGCTTTCGGAGTATTAATTTTGCTCAAAAGCATGGTGATCTTGATTGTTTTATGTTTATGGATATATGGATGAAGAACCCGTGTGATGAGTAGTTAGGTGGCATGAATGACCTCTAATGTTAAATAGAACTATTTCTATCCAGCCTCTACCTTGAAAGTGTTCAAAGAGTTAGTCGCTTAGTCTTGTCTGAGTCTTTGCAGCCCCATGCACTGTAGCCCATCAGGCTCTTCTGTCCATGGAATTCTCCAGGCAAGAATACTGGAGTGGGTAGCCATTCCTTCTCCAAGGGATCTTCCCGACCTGGGATTGAATCCAGGTCTCCTGCATTGCAGGCAGATTCTTTACCATCAGAGCCACCAGGGAAGCCCAGTCCTTACCTTAAATGGGAGTAATGAATGCAAGGCTTTGTGTAATGAGCATTGAGGTGAAGTCAGAAGGCAGAATACCCTGATGAAGGATACCTGGGCATGGAAAAGGCAAACTAATTTGGGATAGTCGCAACTGCCAAAAGTCAGGAAAGTTTACTAAGTTTTGCTGCTTTCATTTATTTGAACCTTGAGTAGAGTTAGTAGAGTTACATCAAACTTTGCACTTCTCTCCCCCACCTTTTTTTTTACTTTTCCCTTTTTGACACCAATTCCTGCACTAGAACTTTCTGTAAAAGATAGTCTGTTTTCTTTACAGCTTTGCTGTAGATTAGTTGAAAGAATAGTAGCATCACCTTGTGCCGGGGTCCAGCCCCGGTGGAACCAGGATGATTCGAAGGAGAGACGGAGTAGGCGAGGAAAAAACTTATATAGAAATATAAAAGAGATTAGAAAGAAATAGTATAGTAGGAAAATTAGGCGGAGGAAAGAGGCTGAATAACTTGGTTTACGGGGAAGGCCAATAAAGCTCCAGACAAGGAGCTTGCACCATCTACATGGGGCCGCCGGCGCCCGCTTGAATAGCGGAGAGTGCCCCTCCTTGGGCACTCTCTCTTACGGATCTTAGGGCCAGGGCAAATAAGTAGACTTGGTGAGCCGCCCATTCCAGATGGAAATTCAGCCTGGAATTAGAGTAAAGAGGAGAAGGAAGGAGAGGGAAAAGGGGTGAGAGAAAGAGACATGGGGGGAGCCAGATTCCCAAGAAACTAGGCCGAGACACTAGTCCGGAAAACTGGTCCTGTCCGTTTATTGTTCAAGGGGCTATTTATATATTTGATAATACATGGAGATCAATGGGTAACAGAAAGTTATGCAGCGTTAGCAGTTTAGACTCTTATCAAAAGCAGGCTTTTCTCTCTGCATACCTGACTGCAAACACAAGTCTTAGGTAATTTACATCATCTTCTGCCAGAAGGGCCAATTAACATTTTACAACCTTTTTTCTGATAAGGGTTTGTCAACCAGAAGACTTATTTGTGTTGATCTTCCCAAAGTTTGGCGCAGCTCTTAGAAAGCACTAAATAAAGTTACATTCTTACATAGCAAAGATACAATTTATAACAAGTGAAAGGAGTACAGTGATTTATAACAAAAGAAAAGTAATTAACTCAAAAGTCTAGTGTTGCTAACATCAAAACTACTATATATCTTTTCCCATACCCCATTTACATTGATTAACATCTTCCCAGGTGCCTAAAAGATAAAGAATATGGAGGCCTGGCGGCAATCATTGAATCAACAGTGAAAACTCGTCACCAATATGGTTTTTAACTCTTTAGAAAAGGTTCTGTATCTTGCTTTCAAGCTTTGTGCCTCTCCCGGTTGGGGGCTGCATGCAATTCACAAGCTGTAAGGGGTCCCGGGAACTTGTTAGGCAAGCTAGAGAACTACTAGAGGAGGTTTAACTGAAACATCCCTTTCAAATGCAGAAGACCAAAGCTTAGAGATGACTTTTTCCGGGGTGCATTAGAAGAGTAGAGAAGCAGAGAACAAAAGCCAGCAGATCCTTAATTTTGGGGGGGTTTGGATGCTCAGGAAATTCCACGGGGAAAACCTGAGATCTGATTAGACCTTGCACCTCAGATCTCATGCCGCATGACCTTGTCACGGGTGGAATTCCTCACGCTGGCTTCCGGCAACCTTGCAACTTATTAGATATGCAGAATATTGATTTCCACCCTAGGACTTCTGATGAAAAACTCTGAATGGATCCCAGCAACCTGTGATTTAATAAGCCTTCCCCATGATTCTGATATGAAGCTGAAGTTTGAGAATCACTGGTCTAGATTCTAGCCTGGGGCTAAAGGTTGTTGGGGTTTCCCAGGTGGTGCTAATGGTAAAGAACCCATTTGCTAATGCAGGAGACATAAGAGACTGGGGTTTAATCCTTGGATTGGGAAATCTCCTGGAGGAGAGCACGGCAACCCACTCCAGTATTCTTGGCTGGAGAATCCCTTGGACAGAGGAGCCTGGCGGGCTACATTCCTCAGAGTCGCAGAGTCGAACACGACTGAAGCAACTTAGCACATAGCACAAGGGTTGTTGAGGGTCTGAAATGTTGAGGATCCAGCCCTTTTGAATGTGATTTCACAGCAACTTGGGGCTTCCCTGGTGGCTCAGACAGTAAAGAATCTGCCTACAGTGCAGGAAACCTGGGTTCAAGATGCCCTGAAGAAGGGAATGGCTACTCACTCCAGTATTCTTGCCTGGAAAATCCATGGACAGAGGAGTCTGGTGGGCTGGAGTCCATGGGATCATAAAGAGTAAGACGTGACTGAGTGACTAACACAGTAATTTATACAGTTACTTATCCTGGTACTCTTTTCAGGATTTGTTCTTACTTTATTGACTATACCCAGATGACTCCTTATGAAAGATCTCTTTTTTTAAAATTAATAGTACAGTCTTTCTCTCTTCAAAGATTTTCTCCAACTTGCTTGTTTACTGTTGATTTTCTATCTTATTTTCCTACATTTTCATGACTGAAAAAAATTTTTTTTCTGTCCTTTTGCTGGGAACTTAGTGGGGAAAGGAGGTTAATGTGTGGTTTAGTTAATAGAGGGCTTCCGTGGTGGCTCAGAGGTTAAAGCGTCTGCCTGCAGTGCAGGAGACCTGGGTTCGATCCCTGGGTCGGGAAGATCCCCTGGAGAAGGAAATGGCAACCCACTCCAGTATTCTTGCTTGGAGAATCCCATGGTCAGAGGAGCCTGGTGGGCTACAGTCCACGGGGTCGCAAAGAGTCGGACACGACTGAGCGACTTCACTTTGACTTTCTTTAGTTAATAGACTGTCTTCCTAATCTTGGGCTATTTTAATTTACCTTTTATTGATCTTATAATAAATGAATATACTTTATAATATAACCTATATCTTACATAAGTAAAGTTTATAATGACCCATAATGACACTGATAATATTCTCAGAGAAACTTTTATTATCAACAGAAGTGTTATGAGTCTAAGTATAAATTGAGGTACAAGACAGTAAGTGAAATCTCATTTTAGTAAAGGGATTAGAGTTTCAAATATCAGTGCATGAGGCAAAAATTTTCACAGAACTTCTCTTGAGGATTGTAAAAATTTCCATAAAGGTGTTTTGTTTCTTTGGTTACATACCAGATCAAATAATTAGACTTGCATTTAGGGACCCTAAGTATAAAAAACATCTTAATATATTTCAGGAATTTTTAAGGAAGTTATTAATAAATGTACTTCTGTATTATAATCCTACAATATTTGCCTACCTAAAGAGTTAGTTTGCCTGTGTAGTTGCCCTTTGAAAGGAATGTTTAATTAAGAATAAAAGATGCAAGGCAAGTTAAATGTTAGTGATTGAGGAGTTTAAAGATTGAAATGACTGTTGAGAATCAGGGAAATCTTACAGGAAATAGAATTGTTTTTTACCTGGCTCAGCATGATACCTGGTTTATAATAACCATTGAGTACATGTTCTAGGAATGAAAGATGAGGTTTTATGGCTTCCCTCATAGCTCAGTTGGAAAAGAATCTGCCTGCAAGGCAGGAGACCCCGGTTCAATTCCTGGGTCAGGAAGATCGGCTGGAGAAGGGATAGGCTACCCACTCCAGTATTCTTGGGCTTCTCTTTTCCTCAGTTGGTAAAGAATCTGCCTGCAATGCAGGAGACCTGGGTTCACTCCCTGGGTTGGGAAGATCCCCTGGAGAAGGGAAAAGCTACTCACTCTGGTACTCTGGCCTGGAGAATTCCATGGACAGTGCATGGGGTTGCAAAGAGTCGGACAGGACTGAGCGATTTTCACTTTCTAGGAATGAAAGATGAGGTTTTATGGCCTCTATAGAGGGTCAGGGAAGACCTCAGTAAACATACAGGATTACACGTTTGAAGAATTTCTAAATTAGATGACAGAAGGTAAGATAACTTGAATTTATAGAATAGAGAGCCATGTAACATACTGAAAGAATATTGGCCTTTAAGGGTAGCTACTTGAGGAAAAGTCTGGTTCTAATACTTTATTAGTGTGACTTTAGGAAAGTCATTGACCCTCATTTCTTCAGTTGTAAAAGAAGGATACCACTGGTCTTTGCACTCTGTGTGATAATCTTATGAAATAATATATGTCAAAGGACTAAATTAGTACAAACTATAATTTGCTATGAAATTGTGACATGCTGTTTCATTTCCCATAATGACTTAGAAGAGTAGCTTTCTTTAATTACTGTAAGGATAATTGTATATATGTAAATTGGTAGCTTCTAATCTCTGTCTTAAAATATCTTTTACTCATTTGTTAAAGTCAGTTCCTTCGCAACCCAGAAATGACGTTTTTCCCCTTTTCATCAGTATAAGTTCAAAGCACTGGTTTTGCAAAGTACAGAAAATTATTATTGAAAAAGAGAAATATTGTTGCCATCTTGTATGTATATGTATTATTACCTGTCACTTAAAAGCCTCAGTTTAAGTGACTGTGTTTATGTTTCTTTATTTTTAAAAAGCTACCCTGTAACTCAAATAACCTAACTTAGGAAAACTTTTATTTTCTATTTCTTTTCCTTTTGTTTCAAGTTGGCTTTATTTTGTGCCATGGGATCCTAAATACTGATGCAACAGCACTGAACCTTTGGAAGCTAGCTCTTCAAAGTAGCTCTTGCCTCTCTCTCTTTCGGGACGAAGTTTTCCACATTCATAAAGCTGCAGAAGACTTATTTGTAAACATTCGAGGGTATGTCATTTTCAGTTATTTTCTTTTTTGGAGAAAAGTAGTGAATGGAGTATCTGTTGACGTTCTGAGGTAGAGAAGATATAATCTGTATCAACTTGTCAGTCACACCACGTTGTTTTTAACAACGATCCTGATGTTTTTTACAGGTTACTTCACAGACTGAAATAGCTAATGTTCCTGCTATTTCAAAATTTGTATTCTAGGAAAAGATGATATGATCTCTTTTGTGTATCATTATATGGTTTTAGACATAAATATTACTGAAAGCACAATGTACATTTTAGGAATTATGAAGTTTTTAGAAATGTATTTTAGGATGCAGTGCATTTAAAAAAGTGTATGAATCAATCAGAAAATACTTCATTAATTATTTATAGCCATTGCAGAAGTCAGACCACTGCAAAAAGGAAATCATGTTTCCTTATGAGGAAGTATTCCAACTGACTCATTTATACTCATTCCTTGTAACACAAATAATTCTTAAATTTGTTCGCTTGGAATTTTTAATGCTTGTTTTTTTTTCCACTTCTGGTTCTGTAGCCAGTATATAAAAACAAGTTGAACTCACACTTGGTAGCCTTTATAAAATCTTTTGAAATTAGAAGTATCTAAAATATCTTGGGGTCTATTGGAGGTAAAAATATTGAATAATTGGGATGGATTTGTCAGCTTTATGGAAGTGAAATTCACCTACATTTATTTCATATCTGATTCAATAATGTCCTAAATGAACTTCAGATTTTAAAAAATCTATTAGTTATTAAAATGTAAAGATATGTTTAGTACTGACAGTTTAAGCCAGTATACCATCTCAGATTTTAGTATGCATATGAAGAACCCTGGGATATGAATTAAAATCCAGGTTCCTGGGCATCACCCCTAACCTCCTAAATCCCCTGTATCTATATTTTGGAGATGTAAAGAAATCTGCCCTTTTCTCCTACTGCCTCCCCCCAGTAGTTTATTGAGGTAAATTTACAGACAGAAAAATGCATAAATTTTAAATGAACAACTCGACAATTTTGCATACGAATACTCCTGACCACCGCTTAGATCAAGATACAGAATATTTCCATTGTCCCCAGAAAGTTCTCTTGTGCCTGTTTCTGGTCAGTACTGCTCCCCCTGGTCCATTTCCCCCGAGCCTTCACAGGTGGTCTCGGTTTTGGTTTCTGTCGCCATAAGGGATTCTGACATTCTCATGCAGGCAGTCTCAGCCATAGTGTGAGAAACAGTACCCTCTGTATTTTTCAGCTATTAGTTCACGTTTTATTTTAGATGGTGGAGTACCTGGAAATATCCTATGTCGTTGTGAGCTTTGTCATTTTCAAAGTGATTCAGATCAAAAATCCTGAAACTTCTGTCTTAGCATATTGACATCCTCTCTGGGGAATTATATTTAAATATATGTAAACACTTAGAACCAGAGAGTTTCTGTATATTGGGTGAGCGTAAGGTATATATGGTACAGATAAGTTTAATAGCTTCATGAAACAAATTGTCTTTTCATTATGCCTTTTTTTTTTTCTCCTGGCCACTCCACATGACTTGTGGGATCTTAGTTCCTAGACCAGGGATTGAACTGAGACCCACCACAGTGAAAGCACCAAGTACCAACCACTGGACCTCTTGAAATTCTTTTGTTATGCTTTTTCTGTGTTAAATTTACCATTTAAGAATTTCTGTATTTAAATTTGAAAAGTTTTAATTTTTTTTATTAAATAGTGAGTGATCCAATTTAAAATGTGAATTATAGTAATTAATAAGTCAGACCATAAGTATGAAAACTCATCATTTATATAGGTCACTGGTTACAGAATTATGACATTTGCTTGAAGAATACACAAATCTTAGCATACTTAATTTAGAAATTGAAGTTCTTGGTGTAAGTGGTTAGGAAGATAATTTTTCTTTAACATTTTAGGAATTTTGAATTTTTATGTATTTAGTAGCCTGGAAATTAGCATATCTTTATTAGAGTTTATTTTATAGATGGCACCTTTAGACTGTTTGATGCTTGTATTCAGTGTCTTCTATTTTAAATGTTTTTTAATTTGAGAAAAATGTGCTTTTTAAAAAAAATGGTCAGTAAAAATCACCCATAGGTCTACCCCTTAAAATAACTTAATCAAATGCTTTCCTGCTCCAGTTTTCTCCACCACAAAATTTCTGTTCCTAGTATATGTGCCTTGAGAAATTTTTTATGCTTATGAGGTAACTTAAAAAGCCAAAAGTAATAGCCTTGTCAGCACTTGCAGTTTTTGGAAATCACTGTTAATTATTTTAGAAGTATAATTTAGTGTCCCTATTGGAGATTTAAGAAAATGAAAGTCTTCTTTGTAAATTTAATTTTATTACTGAATTTTAATGTAATACAAGGTTTATTATTTTAGAAAGAGCCGATGGGGTACTTAAGATGCTCAAAATGATGTGGGTAGACTTCTTCCATGTATTTCCAGTTCGAAAGCCAGTTTTTCTTGTTGATAATAAGACATTTTTAGTTGACTAGTATTTGACTAACTTGTTTTTACTGTTATTGACCAAATTAAGATTAACATACTTCCAATTTTTTTTTTCTGGCTCATAGCTATAATAAGCGTATTAATGACATAAGAGAATGCAAAGAGGCAGCTGTGTCACATGCGTAAGTGGTTCTAACTTATCTGTGAAACTTTTAGAATTCCTTTCTTAAAGCATTATTTTGTTGAAGTGAGTGCAGATTAATGGTGTGTAAGATGTGGCAGTAGAAGTAGGGGCCTTCCAATCAATGAGAAACATGTTTGTAACTCTGTATCTAGTCATCTTGGTATTAGTATAGACAGATTTTTAATATTTTTTAAGTGTTAACATGCTGTTAAGGAATACCATACAGAGGAATTTATTTTGGTGTCATTCATTTCTCTGATTGCTCCTATGCTCTGGTACCAATACTTGGCAAGTTATGATTTTTGTACTACTTCATGTGCACTCCCCTCAATGGTATTTGTTTTTCAATGTATGTAATCCCATACCTTTCCCAAATATTAGTAAATATATTTTATTAGAAAATATATAGATAACTTAAACTAGATATTAGTGTATTTAAAATGTTTGAACAATTTTTCAGTTTTCCCATGAAATAATTTGGGTATTCATTTACTTGTTATATGGTATACTTGCATAGAATATCTTCTTTAGTAAGTCTAGATACAGTAGAGATAACACTATCTGATCCATCAGTATCTCTACAAGGCAGAGAAAACATAACACCACAGTTATAGTTGAAAATATAAAACTACAAGAAGTTTTAGAATTTAGGCTTAGGCTGTAACATAGATATTAGGAATTTAAATCATCTTTATTTATTGCTAACTATAGTATATTATTTCCTCATGCATTTTTTTCACTCAAATAAAGTGCTTATATTATTATAAAATCAGTCTCTAGTACAAATAACATGCTTTGGAGTGGGTTAGAATTCCATTCCAGGCCTGATTATTCATATGTTAAACCCTTGGCAGATATATGGTGTCACAGCTATCTTTTATAAAGGTCTGTTTTCCCTGCATTATATAAAACAGTTATAAGTAGTAGGCAGTAGTAATTCTTATCATTCATTAACATGTGCCAGACATAGTGTTTATATCGTCTCTTGATGGTAATACTCCTTGTAGCAACCCTGTATAGTAAAATAATCAAAACATTACCCACTTTCTGTTTAGATACTACACCAGATGAGTCTATTATTTTCAGTAAGTAGAGAGCTTGTCGTTAGAATTATACAAAAATTGTAAAAGTACTATATGTTAGATAACATGAAAGATACATCTTGAGTCAGGTGTCCTCACCCCTGTTTCTTGATGAGAGTCTGGAGCTTAAGAGAGGTAGAACCTAAGGTCACATAGGTAAAGGTTGGATTTTAGTGTGTCTTCAGAATTAATCTGTGGTGTCAGAGTTAAATTTCTCGTGTTGCATATTTCTTCTCCTTAGGATTTTGGCATATAATAGATGTGTTTTCAGTCTCTTGGTCGTGTCTAGCTCTTTGTGACTCCATGGACTGCAGCACAGCCAGGCTTCCCTGTCCTTCACTATCTCCTAGAGTTTGCTCAGACTCATGTCCATTGAGTCGATGATGCCTTCCAACCATCTCATCCTCTGTCACCCTGCCCTCAATCTTTGCCAACATCAGGGTCTTTTCCAATGAGTCGGTTCTTAATACTATAGGAGTTTCAGCATCAGTCCTTCCAATGACTATTCAGGGTTAATTTCCTTTAGGATGGACTGGTTGGATCTCCTTGTAGTCCAAGGGGTTCTCAAGAGTCTTCTCCAGCACCACAGTTTGAAAGCATCGATTCTTCGGAACTTTGCCTTCTTTATGGTCTAACTCTCATATCCGTATGTGATTACCGAAAAAGCCATAGGTTTGACTATGCAGACATTTGTTGGCAAAGTGATGTCTGTGCTTTTATAATATGCTGTCAAGGATGGTCATAACTTTTCTTCGAAGGAGCAAGCGTCTTTTAATTTCATGGCTGCATTCACCAACTGCAGTGATTTTGGAGCCCAAGAAAATAAAGTCTGTCACTGTTTCCATTTTTCCCCATCTGTTTGTGGGTGGCATTTTTTTGCAACTGTCTAAAGTTTAAAACTTTTCTGGAATGATTTATATTTTGAACAGTATGAGGAGTTGGAATATTTAGAATATTCTTTGATTTTTTTTTTGTTAACTTGTGAGAATAAATTTTTTCTAATTTGTATTTTATTTTTAAGATACCCAGTACAAGAATATTTATGATTATCCCTCCCTCATCTTTCTGTTTTTGAAGAACAGCACCAAATAAATTTCATCCCAGTACCTTAATGAATATAGCTTTGATTTAGTCAGTTTTAAGTCCATAGGGTTGCAAAAGGAGTCAGACACCACTTAGTGACTAAACAATGATATATTTAATAGCAATATACTTAATGAGGATATAGATAATATTTATATTTATTGATTCTACATGGGAGTGACAAAAATGTATACAGTAAAAAAGTGCTTACTTTTAAGGATTTCACAGTCCATTTTATAGAGTTCTAGGCTGTATGGTACTTAACTGGCAGAAATTCTTCAGGATTAGACATCTTTGTATTGGGAAATACTTTTTGAAGAGATGGTCTTGAAGTTTGAGTAGGATCTTGATAGTTAGTTAGAGAGAAGTGAAAAAAGTTACCATAGCAGCACAAGAAAGGCAAGGATAAAGACGAGGTTGAAAAGTCATTTAATGACAAACAAGTAGAAGATATTTTTAAGGGTTTCTGTTTCCTAAGAAAACTTTGGAAGTTGACTCTGAAAGATGTTAATTAATTGCCAGTAATAAGTTTAGTAGAAACAGATAAACTCTAATGGTGGTTGTCTTTTCCTATAGTGGTTCAATGCACAGAGAAAGACGAAAGTTTTTAAGGTCTGCACTGAAAGAATTGGCTACTGTCCTCTCTGATCAGCCTGGCTTGCTAGGTCCTAAGGTAATTGATTTAATTCTTGTTTTGGCTACAACAAATGTGCCACATTAAAATTAAAAAAAATTTTTTTCTAATCTATCAGGCACTTTTTGTTTTTATGGCATTATCCTTTGCCCGTGATGAAATTATCTGGCTACTTCGTCATGCAGATAACATGCCAAAGAAGAGTGCAGATGACTTTATAGATAAGTAAGTTAGCAACATTAAAAAAATATATTTTTTGTATATTTGATTTATGGGCTGTGGAATTTGGGGACTAAAGTAGAATTATTTTGAAAATCTTTAAGGCTTTTCCTATTTGCCATTTATTTAAAATATATTGTTAGGTGATATGAATTAGAATGCAAAGTCAACTTTAGCTTTGAATTACGGCTTAAATGTTTTCTCACTAGTACTCTAGGTTGTTGCAGAGGTATGTTTTTGTGCTATAGTATTTCTTATAGGATTCATGTTTCAGAATTATTTATTACACAAAAATTTGAATAACAATCCTAACGGAGTTACAGCTGTGTCATTTGCAATATATTTTTTATTTTAGTCCGCAGTCCCTCAACAGAGTTAGATAAATGAATCAGAGAAATAATAGCGTACAGAAAAATCTTGCTTTTTACTAATACTCTAACCTTCTTTTATTTATGACTTTTTAATGATATATTTATGAGATGTCCTAATTTTATTTTTATTTTGTATTTTCCTTTATTAGTTTTTTTTATTCTTGCTTTTTTTGCTTCCCATGGTTTCTTTTTGTATATGAGATAATATAAAAAAGAAAGTAGTTGACATTAAATATTTAACAATGCTTTTTCTAAGGAAAAAACTTGATGTAGCAATATCAAAGGCAATTCATATTTTCCTGGATAGTAAGTGAATTTAATTTTTGAAATGTTTTTTCTTGAATAAAAAAAGGCACATTGCTGAATTAATATTTTATATGGAAGAGCTTAGAGCACATGTAAGGAAATACGGACCTGTAATGCAGAGATATTACGTGCAGTACCTTTCTGGCTTTGACGCTGTTGTCCTCAATGAGCTTGTGCAGGTAAAACCTCTGATAGCATTCTCCCTTTTGTTTCTTATTTCCCTCCTTTCCAATAATTGATTTGTTTGCTCAGTAAACATTTATAAAAGTAATCTTTGTCTCATGTCTCATGGTGAAGTCACAACTGTAAATAAGTCATGGTCATATTTTGTCAAGGGTATCATTATCTAGAGCAAAGAAAACATTTAGTTGTATTCCACTGTGATGGGCATTATGCTTAAGGGTGTATAAAGCTTAAAGTGAACACATGCAGGGAATAATTCTTTATCTTGGTGGGTGGAGGTATACAGTAACCAAATTAAAGAGGATCTTGCAAAAGAGGAGGTTAGTCATAAATCAGATTTAATATTTAGGAAAATCGCCCTGGCTTAGAGTGGATGAGAAATTACTGGAGGCCACATGAAGAAGCAGAGAGAGCAGAAGAGCAAAAGACTCTTGAGAGTCCCTTGGACAGCAAGGAGATCCAACCAGTCCATCCTAAAGGAAATCAGTCCTGAACATTCATTGGAAGGACTGATGCTGAAGCTGAAACTCCGATACTTTGGCCACCTGATGGGAAGAACTGACTTCATTGGAAAAGACCCTGATGCTGGGAAAGATTGAAGGCAGGAGGAGAAGGGGACAACTAGAGGATGAGGTGGTTGGATGCCATCACCAACTCAATGGACATGGGTTTGGGTAGACTCCGGCAGTTGGCGATGGACAGGGAGGCCTGGCATGCTGCAGTCCATGGGGTCACAAAGAGTCAGACACGACTGAGTGAGTGAACTGAACTGAATCTAAAACTATTGGTTTTCCCCAGAAATAACTATACTTTGAAATCCTCATTTTCTTTCAAACCTACTTAAAAATGCAAATAAGAAAAAAACTGTTCATGTAATTGTTTACCCTGAGTTATAAACAGCTTACAGTTTACTATCCTAGTTTATTTCTTCTTTTATCCACTAGATGGAGCTCATACGCTTCCTTTCTAGAATGTTAAAAGAAGGAATAGAAAAGCTGCTTTTCTCCAAAGCAAAGTGTTACTGCTCTGCTGCAGTTGTTTTTAAAAACTTTTTATTTTATGTCATAGTATAGCCAGTTAACATGTGGTAGTTTCAGGTGAACAGCAATGCAGTTTTTGCTTTTTTTTAAATTGTTATTACATACCAGATAAATCAAAAGCTACTGTGTTATTACAGTCTAAAAAGTAAATCAGACTCCTGGCTTTGTGGCATTTTGAAGTTTGCTATGACTAACTGGATGTTTATTAATAAATTTTACAGATTATGTTAAAGTATTAAAATTTTTAAGCCACTCTGTGTCTTTTGTGTCTTATGTTCTTTTAGCAATACTGAGAAAATTTTAGAAAATTTTAGAAAAGGCAGAGGAACCAGAGATCAAATTGCCAACATCTGCTGGATCATGGAAAAAGCAAGAGAGTTCCAGAAAAACATCTATTTCTGCTTTATTGACTATGCCAAAGCCTTTGACTGTGTGGATCACAATAAACTGTGGAAAATTCTGAAAGAGATGGGAATCCCAGACCACCTGACCTGCCTCTTGAGAAACCTGTATGCAGGTCAGGAAGCAACAGTTAGAACTGGACATGGAACAACAGACTGGTTCCAAATAGGAAAAGGAGTACATCAAGGCTGTATATTGTCACCCTGTTTATTTAACTTCTATGCAGAGTACATCATGAGAAACACTGGACTGGAAAAAACACAAGCTGGAATCAAGATTGCTGGGAGAAATATCAATAACCTCAGATATGCAGATGACACCACCCTTATGGCAGAAAGTGAAGAAGAACTAAAGGGCCTCTTGATGAGAGTGAAAAAGTTGGCTTAAAGCTCAACATTCAGAAAACGAAGATCATGCCATCCAGTCCCATCTTCATGGGAAATAGATGGGGAAACAGTGGAAACAGTGTCAGACTTTATTTTTTGGGCTCCAAAGTCACTGCAGATGGTGATTGCAGCCATGAAATTTAAAGGCACTTGCTCCTTGGAAGAAAAGTTATGATCAATCTAGATAACGTATTCAAAAGCCGAGACATTACTTTGCCAACAAGGGTCCATCTAGTCAAGGCTGTGGTTTTTCCAGTGGTCATGTATGGATGTGACAGCTGGACTGTGAAGAAAAATTGGTGCTTTTCAACTGGGTGTTGGAGAAGACTCTTGAGAGTCCCTTGGACTGCAAGGAGATCCAACCAGTCCATTCTAAAGGAGATCAGTCCTGGGTATTCATTGGAAGGACTGATGCTAAAGCTGAAAATCCAATACTTTGACCACCTCATGCGAAGAGTTGACTCATTGGAAAAGTCTCTGATGCTGGGAAGGATTGGGGGCAGGAGGAGAAGGGGAGGACAGAGGATGAGATGGCTGGATGGCATCACCGACTCAATCGACATGAGTTTGAGTGAACTCCGGAAGTTGGTGATGAACAGGGAGGCTTTGCATGCTGCGATCATGGGGTCGCAAAGAGTTGGACACGACTGAGCAACTGAACTGAACTGAGAAAATTAATTTCTTATTTTTCTGATACAGTAATAGTAGCAGCAGCAATACTGATACTAATATAATAATTGATATTTATTCATAGTATATTAACAGCTCTGAGGGTAGGTATAGTGAAGAAAAAAAGACCTTATGTAACTTGATCACTATCGCACAGTTCATGAACATGAGTAATGACACCTTCAAAAAACACTACCTAAATGTGTTAAATGTCTGAGCTTTTTACCACCTTCAAGTACAGTATTTACATGCATAGATTTTTTAACCATTTGCTAAGATTTAAATTTAGAACTAAGATAACTTGTTAAAATAGTTCATTGTAATATTGGTTAAAATGGTAACTTTTAAATTTTAAAATTGTGGTAAAAATGTATGTAACATTAAAGTTATCATTTTAACTATTTTTAATTGTATAGTATAGAACTGTGCATTTACATGGTTGTACAGGTCTTAATGTTTTGAAAATTATGCTTTTTGTAAGCTAATAAGCATATACTTTTTTAAAAAGTTTTATCATTTAGCATCTACTTCAGATACAGTTTATTAAATATTCACTTTTTAAGCCATTTTCAGAGGGATTTTTTTGGTGCTAATTTTGTTGAGGCAAAATTTATACATGATAAAATCAGTTGTTTTTAGTGTACTGCTTTAATTTGGACAGCTGTATACATTCATGTAACCACCACTAGTGAGAATAAAGAGCATTTCCAACATCTAAAAGTTTTCTTGTGCGGCTTTGTAGCCAATTCCCTCTCTAGGTCCTCAACAACCCCTTGACTGCTCTTCTGTCACTTTTGCCTTAAAAATTTTTTTTCATGTGAGACCGTCCTTGTTTTTCATTTTTTTCAGTTAGTACGTTTTGAGTTCATCCTTGTTACTGTGTGTATGAACATTCCATCTTTATTTATTGCTTAAAAATGTTCCAACTATGAATATATCCGTTTATCCACCTACTAGTTGATGGACCTGTGAATTGTCTCCCAACTAGATGTTTTCACCATTTTTATGACTTTTTTTTTTCAGAATCTTTCTGTTTGCCCTGAAGATGAATCAATCATCATGTCCTCTTTTGTTAACACTATGACTTCTCTAAGTGTAAAACAAGGTAATCAGTCTTTTAAATTGAACTGTTATTTTCTTGCCATTAGGTTTTCAAATTCTGTTATTGAGGAGAGGACTTAGCAGTTAGTTTTTATAGGATTACTTATCTTACTTAGGAACATATTTAATCTCTTCTCTTTTGTTTTAACTTTGTTTGCTCTGAAGCGAAGGTTTCAAAGATGGATATGTGGTGATATTTATAAGAAATATAGCTTGACATTTCTTCATATTCAGCTGGAGGCAAAATGGCATTTTTGAGGCAAAAAGGTATTTTGTAATTATAAGAAAGAAAAATGAGCACCCTATATCATAATAAAGTTTATATTATGGTCCAGGCATTACCTGTGACAGTAATCAATACCATTAATGAAATGATTAATCTGGGCAAGCACTTTATCTTATTCAGTCTTCATCGATGTTCAAAAGCTGTTAATTACTTTGAGTTGACACGTTTGGAAACTTAAGGCTTAAGGTTAACCTTTCAGTTGTTCAACATGGTTTGCCCACACTTTTTAACAGATACTAAGTTCTAGAATAGGAACTTAAGTTCAGATCTGTCAGTCTCAAAAGTTGGTGTCATATAGTAGACTGCCTTTCCATTAGCTGAATACTCCTCCATTCCAGTAGACTGATACTGTAGTTTTATATTCTTTAAATAAAAAATATCAGAAACCTTGAAAATTTCTGAGTAATAAATTTATTTTAGTTTTATCAATCTTAATATTGTTAAACTTATAACTTGATAAATTGATAACTTGATAAACTTATAAATTGATAATTTAAACATACTTAACTTATGTAACGAATCTGCTATAAACTTGCCTGATGATATTTGGTTAAAATAAAGTTACTTTGTGGAACTTCAGCATGCTTTCCACAGTTTCTGTTCACAGGATTCCTCATGCTCTGTTTTAGGTATTTTTGAGTTGACATGTAAGCAAAATGAGAATCACAGGGTTTAGAGAGAAGTCTGTACTCTACACTTCTCTTAGCACAGCTGCCTCATCACCTTTATAGGATATGAGAATTATTTCACTCTTCGCTATCATTTTTAAATTGTGGTAAGATAGAATTTACCACATTACCATTTTTAAGTGTACAGTTCAGTAGACTAAGTATATTGACATAGTTGTGCAGTAAATATTCAGAACTTTTCATCCTGGGAAATTGAAAATGTAGCTATAAAGTAACAACTCCCCGTTTTCCTTTCCACCCAGCCCCTGGAACCACTATTCTACTTTGTTTCCATGAGTTCAACTATTCTAGATACTTCACATAAGTACAATATTTGTCTTTCTATCATTACCTTATTTCACTTAGCATTCCCTCAACATTGTCATCCATGACATGACATCCATGTTACAATATTTACTCCCTTTTTCAGGCTGAATAATATACCATTGTGTATATATATTATATTTTGTTTATCCACCGTTGATGGACTTTTTGGTTACTTCTGCCTTTTGGCTGTTGTGAATAATGCTGCTATAAACATTGGTGTACACAAGAACATGGGTGTATTCTTTTCTATATATGTCCAGAAGTGGAATTGTCCTAGCCCTTAAATTTTAAAATGTGATTTAGGTTATTAGAAAATATTAATTAGCTTTGTAATTTTTTTTCTGTTACTGTAGTTGAAGATGGGGAAGTATTTGATTTCAGAGGAATGAGATTAGATTGGTTTCGATTACAGGTAAGAATGACATCAATTTTCATCGTCATTCTGTTTGTTATTGAATACCTTAGTTAACATGAGAGCATAACTTAATATGAAAAAATATTCCTTGTATACCTATTGAAAAGACTTCTTTTGTATTGTTATAACTAACATAGTCTTTACCTCATGGAAAAAACTTTTTTTAATGGAGATATAATTGACATGTAACATTATGTTCGTTTCAGGTATGCAGCAATGATTTCAATATATATGTGTATTTTGAAATGATCAACAATAAATCTAGTAAATATTAATCACCAGATGTAGTTACGAATTTTATTTTTTCTTGTGATGAGAATTTTTAAGATTTACTCAGCAACTTTCAAATATATAATACAATGTTATTAACTATAGTCACCATCCTATATATCACATGGAAGACAGTGAAAGTGTTAGTCACTCAGTCATGCCCAACTCTTTGCAACCCCATGGACTGCAGTCCAACAGGCTCCTCTGTCCATGGGATTTTCTGGGCAAGAGTATTGGAGTGGATAGCCATTGTCTTCTCCAAGGGATCTTCCTGACCCAAGAATTGAACCCCAGTCTCCTGCATTGTAGGCAGTGTCTTTATTGTCTTTATCGTCACAGGGAAGACCATGTTGAGTTGCTCAGTTGTGTCTGACACTTTGCTGTTGCAGCAAACTGGGCTTCCTGTCCTTCACCATCTCCTAAAGCTTGCTCAAACTCATGTCCATTGAATCGGTGATGCCATCCAACCATCTCATCCTCTGTTGTCCCCTTTTCTTCCTACCTTCAGTCTTTCCCAGCATCAGGGTCTCTTCCAGCGTGTCGGCTCTTTTCATCCGGTGCCCAAAGTATTGAAGTTTCAGCATAAGTCCTTTGAATGAATATTCAGGGTTGATTTCCTTTAGCATTGACTGGGTTCGATTTCCTTGCAGTCCAAGGGACTCTCAAGAATCTTCTCCAATAGCACAACTTGAAAGCATCAGTTCTTCAGTGCTCAGCCTTATTTATGGTCCAGTTCATCACATCTGTACATGACTGCTGGAAAAACCAAAGCTTTGACTAGATGGATTTTTGTCGACAAAGTAATGTCTCTTCTTTTTAATAGACTGTCTAGCTTTTCTTCCAAGGAGCAAGCATCTTTTAATTTCATGGCTGCAATTACCACCTGCAGTGATTTTGGAGCCAAAGATAATAAAGTCTCTCACTGCTTCCATTGTTTCCCTATCTATTTGCCATGAAGTGATGGGACTGGATGCCATGACCTTAGTTTATTGAATGTTGAGTTTAAGCCAACTTTTTCATTCTCCTCATTCACGTTCATGAAGAAGCTCTTTAGTTCATTTTCGCTTTTTGCCATAAGGGTGGTGTCATCTGCATTTCTGAGGTTATTGATATTTCTCCCCACAATCCTGATTCCAGCTTGTGCTTCACCCAGCCTAGCATTTTGCATGATGTAGTCTGCATAGAAGGTAAATAAGCAGTATGACAATGTATAGCCTTGATGTACTCCTTTCCCAATTTGGAACCAGTCTGTTGTTCCATGTCTGGTTCTAACTGTTGCTTCTTGACCTACATACAGATTTCTAAGGAGGCAGGTAAGGTGGTCTGGTATTCCCATCTCTTGAAGAATTTTCCATAGTTTGTTGTGATCAACACAGTTAAAGGCTTTGGCATAGTTGATAAAGCAGAAGTAGATGTTTTCCTGGAATTCTCTTGCTTTTTCTGTGATACAGCAGATGTTGGCACTTGGATCTCTGGCTCCTCCACCTTTTCTAAATCCAGCTTGTACATAGATTTAAGTACTGTTGAAGCCTAGCTTGGAGGATTTTGAGCATGACCTTGCTAGCATGTGAGATGAGTACAATTGTGCAGTAGTTTGAACATTCTTTGGCATTGCCTTTCTTTGGAATTGGAATGAAAACTGACCTTTTCCAGTCCTGTGGCCATTGCTGAGTATTCCAAATTTGCTGGCATATTGAGTATAGCACTTTAACAGCATCATCTTTTAGGATTTGAAATAGCTCAGCTGGAATTCCATCAGGTCCACTAGCTTTGTTCATAGCAATGCTTCCTAAGGCCCACTTGACTTTGCTCTTCAGGATGCATGTTTTATTTATTTTGTAACTGGAGATTTGTATATTATGACTGCTGTACCTATTTCACCTACCCCCGACTCCCTGCCTCTGGGAAACACCAGTCTATTGTATCTGTCAGTTTGGTTTTTTCTTTTGTTCATTTTGGTTTGTTTTTGTCATTTTAGATTCCACATGTAAGTGAGAGATCATATGATATTTGCCTTTCTCTGACTTCTTTCATTAGGACAGTACCTTCAAGGCCCATCTATATTGTCACAAATAGCAAGATTTCCTTTCTCTTTTCATGGCTGATTAATATTCCTAGCTATGTGTGTGTGTATCCCACAGTTTTTTATCCATTCATCCATCAGCGGACACTTGGGTTGTTTCCATGTTGCGACTATTGTAAATAATGCTACAGTAAACAAAGGGATATAGATGTCTTTTTGCATTAAGTGTTTTCCTTTTCTTCAGATGAATACCAGATGTGGAATTGCTGGAGCATATGGTAGTTCTCTTTATAGTTTTTGAGGAACCTCTGTACTGTTTTCCATAGTGGCTGCACCCATTTCCATTCCCACCATTGATAAACAAGATTTCCTTTTCTCCACATCTTCGCCAACTCTCTTTATATAGTACCTTTTTTATAATAGCCATTGTAACAGATGTGAGTTGATAATTAGTAATGTTTTAAGTAACTTCCCTAAAATGGCAGAGCTGATTAGTGGGAGATCGCCAAATATTAATAGTATATATTATATAGTATATAGTATACATTATTTTCTTCCAGTTAAAAATAAAGTTTAGAAATTAACATTTTCTTGTTCTAAAAAAATCTTATAAACAGTGTGTAAGTCATGCTTATTAAATGACTGATAATAGAATTACTATGCCAAAAGATATATACACATTAAAAAATTTGAAAGTCATCGTCACAAAGTTTGAACTGTTCTCAGCCTCTTACTCTCAGTTTGTGGGAGTTCGTAAACCAGCATTTATGTTCAGAGAATTTTACAGATTTAGATGCCTTTCAAATTAACCCTTATTGAATACTTCCAGAATTATTAAACTTACTCATTTGAAAAATTCACTTGAGAATTTTACCTTTGTCTACTGTCATACAGCAATGTATGAAGCTTTAGAGTGAACATTAGGGGTATAGAATTGATATATCCCTTTGTGAGAATGTTTTGTTTTCCCTTAGCTTATGGATAGAACACTCTAATGACATTGCTCTCTCTCTTTGCATCATCTTCCTTCTTTGTTTATCTCTTTGTCCAAATTTCTTCTTTTTATAAAGATACTGTTCATACTGGATTAGACTCCATTTTAATGATCTAATTTTAACTTAGGTCTACAAAGACCTTATTTCCAAATAAAATTACATTCTGAAGTATTAAGGATTATACTTTCAACATATCTTTTTGGGAGAGACAGTTCAACCCATAACATTACTCTTAACCATGATTAGGACAGTCACTCAACTCCTTTCTGTTGTATATTAGACTCTCACTTTATAGTGGTAATAGGTCAAAACATATCAAGGATGAAAGTAATGGGACATAAAACTAAGCCTTAACTAGGAAAAGAGAACAAAAATGCAAGGTAGAGGGCAGTGTCCAGAACCTAGGATGTTTGCATAGATGACTAAGAGCAAGTCAACTGTTAGGGTTTCAAGATCACCGACTAGGCTACAGGATGCGGGAGATTAAATACTGACAATTTATATAGTTGAGCATAATCCTCATTGGATAGTTTATACATCTGGCTTTGGAGACAAGGCATAATAAAAGATAGGAAAAATTAAGTAGTTTAAAAGCTTAAGTTAAAATGACAGTATGATTACCAGTACACTGACAGAGTATGATTATCAATTAATTACAGTTTTCTTAGGAAGGAGAAAGTTTTTTTTCAAGTGGAATTACTAATAATGGCTTTATAGAGAAAACAGCTTGTTACCCACACACTGAAAGATGGGTCAAGTTGGAGTAGGAGAATCACTTACACGGGAAAGGGCAAGAAAAGAGCCTTCTTAACGTAAAATATTACTACAGGAAGAAGAATATCTTCACAAAAGGTATGAATGATCTGCATTTGATGAGTGATCTGGTAGAAGGATAAGAGTTACTAGGCGTAAGTATATGGCCAGAGAGAGGTGTAGAGCCCTGTGTGTATCACTTCTTGAGTAGGGCAGGGCTAGAAGAATAAGCCTTTAAGGGAATGTGGTAGTACACTTTGTTACCGTCACTGGGGTCTTTGGAGTCTTAAAAGAAGAGTTCTCCTTCTCTACATGTATTCTCTGCCATTTTTTCTCTTCCTAAATTAGGGTCTCATTCTGCTGTTTGTTCCATTAGTCCCTTAAGCATCTTTGGTCACTCATTCTCTTCTGCCTTCTAATTTACTTGGGTAGTTCATAGTTTAGACTTTTATTTAAACCAGTTTTTTTTTTTTTTAATGACGTGTTTCTTCTTCCACTGTTGTCACGCATTTCAATGAGTTTTAAATTAAATTGCCTCATTTTGTCACCATCTCTTTCATCTGAATTTATTTTCACAGTGGTACTTTAATTCAGAATTTTTAAGATTATTCTCAGTTAGTGGAAGTCTTTATTGAACTCATGGCGACTGCTGGTTCCTCTTTGTACTTTAAAGCTGATGAAAGGTAAATTATACTTCTGTTAGACTTAGTTTGTGATGAATGTCCAGAATACATCTTGTCATTAGAGTATTGCCATCACATTCTTCATTCTCTCCCTTTTTCTGGTAGAAGACACAAACACCAAATTGCAGAACTCTGCTTTGTGATGGGCCTGCCTTAGTGAATGGTAACTTCATCTGTGTAGTGACCTTTTCCCACTGGAGAGACAGATTTGATTTTTATCTTACTTAAAAGGCAATAATTATTTAGTCTCTTAGTGTTTCATGGATACTAGCAGAAGACCTGGGGTTCCTGGATTAGAGACAGAGAACTTAATTCACTGCACAGGAAGTGCCATGAGCATCCAGATGTATACATTATTTTTCCCTTGCTTTCATGTCTTTTGGGGGCAGTGCAGAGAGACCCAGATGAATGCTGTGTGTGCATTGGGCATGTCTTACGCTAAGGAGGACTGAGTTTGAGGAATCCTCTGTTTTATCATCAACAGTAAGCATATTTGCTCTTTGTTCCAGAGGGACACATTACTTTATTTCTCAAGCTTGGTAGCTGTAAGGCCTGGAGAAATGGCTGAGATAGTGAGTGGTCTGGGCTGTGCTTTCTTGGCATATCCAGCAAGGTGTGTACACACACGTGAGATTCATGAAGGAATGTCTCCCAAAAGCCAGGACCGTGGCCATCAACCATAATTTTGTGTTGTCTACCACATCTAGTCATTCCCTGATTAAACACTTTTGAGCTTTACCACCCTAGACCATCTCATACTCCTGTTTGGATTGTTACCACCACTGCCTCCTAAGAGTCTCTGCCTCTTGTTCCCTCTCCGCTCCTCTCTGTTTCCACCTCAGCATAGAACAGTCTTTCTAAGCAGTAATTATCCATCACACAGACTCTTCGGTGATTTATCAAAAAGTTTAAATTCTTCAGTGTGATATATGGTGTTTATTCTGTAGGCATCCTTCGTATTGTTCTCCTTGCTTGTGAAATGTCCATTACCCAAGAGCAGGTTTTGCTTTCAGTGAGTTGGTACGTCTTTGGTGGAATTTCTTTCCCTCACAACCTGTCCTGATGCTTTTGGTTAAGATCTGTCACCTTTTTTATGAACTTAACACTATTTTTACCACCTTCAGAATGCTTCTCTAGAATTCATCAGTTAGTACTGTGTGTTATGCTCTCCATTTTTTAATGATTCAGTATAATCAAAAACCTCCCTGAATCAACGTGTGCAGTACTTAAGTTTCATCTTAACTGTTTTGAATATGTGTTTTCTCTTGAAGTAAGTTGGAAACTTCTTTTGCTAGGGACACCATGTGACAGTTCATTATTTTATATCTTTGATATGTACCTTCACTTACTTCAGGAGTTCAAGCTGAGTGACCCATGTATTAGATTCTGTTTTAGGAATAGTATTTCAGTTTACTTAAAGAAATTCTTGATAGGAATTTTAAGTTTGAGTCAGTGTAGACAGTTTTTAAAAGATGATCTTCTTAATAAACTTAAAATATTTTTCAATAGTGGGTATTTTTTCTTCTTCTTTTTTTTTTCCTGTAAACTTGGCCTATACCTGAAGTCATTACCTAAACTACATTTGTTTCTTTCTTTATTTTTTCAGGCATATACTAGTGTCTCTAAGGCTTCACTTAGCCTTTCAGATCACAGAGAACTTGGAAAAATGATGAATACAATAATTTTTCACACAAAAATGGTAGATTCCTTGGTGGAAATGTTGGTGGAAACATCAGATCTCTCCATATTTTGGTATGTTGTAACTTTCTTTAAATTAGAATTTGAAATTTTATTATCCAAAGATATGTTTCTTGATTACTTTATGTTAGTATGGTGCTTAAGACAGGTTAATAAGAGATTCTAAGAGTAAGGGGAATAGGGAACAACCTGCCAGTAATGAAGTTTACTATGCTGGGATTTTATGTCTGTTTTTAATTGTCTATAAGAGCACCCCCGTCTTACTGATGTGAATTTGTTTTTTACACTTTCTTTGAAGAAGTGAAGAACAGTCGCTTCAAGTTGTGTCATTAAAGGAAAAACAGTTTGGATTGGGGTCAAGTAGAGCAAATGTTGGAAATTCAGTACCACATGGTTTCACTCTGTAGTATTAAGTTAGATATTAATATTGTGATAATGTGGTGACAGTTTCCTCCACTGCGCTCTACTTTCCTTTGCTTCTATTCTAGAGTTCTCTTGTTATTCTTGGTAGTTTCAGCTCCTCCTTTTCTCCCCACATTATGTGGTTCTTGAAGGAGGTCAAGTTTTTGTTTCCTTAGTATCTTAACAGAGTAAGTACTTACTAAGTATTTCAATGAATAAGTGAACTTGATTGTGATAAAATTAATAAACAGTGGTGTCAGGACTCAAGTATTCTGATTTCAAAGCTGTACAGTGTCCACTCTGTCTCTGCTTCTTGATCTTTTTTCCTTTAGGGAATCTGATGAGAATAGCCTGGTAGGTTCCTTTAATTCTAAAATAGTCTCAATGGATGGTGATAGTAGTTTCTCTGTATTGAATAGAGATCATTTTGAAAAACTTGTGATTAATTTTGTTTTGGGGAGAAAACCAATCTACACTGATTTTTGCAGTTTGTAGTGGGGCTTTAATTAGCAGTTTTGCAGAAGAAATCCAAATTACTTGGCAGGGAAGACATAAGGGATCTCTTAAAGAAACTCAGGAAATATAGTTATTATGTAACAAGTTTGTAAGAGTTTTAAGATTGGAACCCTATCCTATTGTCTGACCCAGAGGCTACCTTGTAAAGAAAATGTAACATTTTATGTTTAGGTATTTTTGAGTTATATATTGTAAAAGAAGAATACATCAATTAAAAATTCCTCTTCTGGGGACTTCTTCGGTGGTCAGTTGGCTAGGACTGCATACTCCCAATGCAGGGGACCCAGGTTCTATCCCTGGCCAGGGAACTAGATCCCACATACTGCAGTGAAGACCAGAGATCCTGCGTGCTGCAGCTAAGAACCAGTACAGCCAAATAAATTAATTTCAAAAAGAAAAAAAATAAATTCCTCTTCTCTTTCCTGGAAATAAGGCACTTTGAATAATGTTTAAAATTTGCAAATTTTCAGTCGTTTAATTAATTTATATCATAGTTGCTCTTAACCACATTCTTACTTTGTCACATCCAAAATAAAGACATGTTTACTACTTCTGTTTTATTATTCCAAGATCTATTAAATCTATATTTTATCACCTCATATTCTTTTAGATTTAATCTCTCTTCAATCTGGAAGTAATTTAAAGTTGATGGTGTATTGNACTCTTTGGAAAAATAACTTTTCCTATGAGAATAAATGTTACAGTTGGTAATTTTCATTTACTTGAATCAAATTAAACTAACTTTAATTTTAACTATAAAAATTGTGATTCTGATTTTTAATTTGTTTCCTTATAGTTTTTATAGTCGTGCTTTTGAGAAGATGTTTCAACAGTGTTTGGAGTTACCCTCTCAATCAAGATACTCAATTGCATTTCCACTACTTTGCACTCATTTTATGAGTTGCACACATGAACTGTGTCCAGAAGAGGTAATTTCAGAGTATCATTGTGATTAATATAGAATGCAGAGTAAGCTACTCCAAACATACAGTTGACCAGATGTCCACAAAGATAAAGACTCAACAGTCATAATTACCTAACCTATTTGCCCACCTGATGTATCTCTATGCAGAGTCAGAAGAATGCTTGATCAGGCATATAATGAAACATTTATTTAAATGGTTGGATAAATACAGACACATGTTTCTAAGAGCACATCATAAAATCACTTGTTTAGTCACTCGGTCGTGTCTGATTCTTCTGATTCCCCATTCACTGTGGCGCATCAGGCTCCTCTGTCCATGGGGTTTCTCAGGCATACAGCCACTTGGAATTGACCTTTATTAAAATAAGTAGTGAGTCAGGCATTAATATTTATGGTAAAGTTATATATAATGAGTGATTTTTATATGCTTAGTTTTCCTCTGAAATGCTCATTGAAAATACTTGGCAAATTGAATGAAAACAATGCTGACTAAATATAAGCATTTCAAAGAAGAATTTCACTGACTTATTAATAGATATAGTAAGCAAAATGGAGATTTGCCGGTGTTTGTAAGAATTCACATACCGGCACACACAGTTACTGAGTAATTAAAGTACTCTGTAGTTTTACACATACCAAGTATCTATCAAAAATGTACTCTCAGCATTTCTTCTAATCGTCCAAGAAGAAAAATAACACTTAGTGAGTATGGTAAGTATATATTAAAATTAAATAGTATTTTAAAAAATAGCTTAGTGTTGAATCCTTTTACTTAGAACTACAGAACTTGTAGAAAAGGAACTTAACAAAGAGCAGTAGCATTATCTTCAAGTATCAGGTACTCTCTACTGCGAGTGGTTTTTCTATAATCCTACAGGAAATTTATTAGGGAGTGCTTTTAAGATTAATTAGTACCTGTGAGATGATATGACACCACCAATTTTAATAGATCTATAGATTTTTTAGAATGAAAGATTTTTCCTCCTAATCATGAAACCTAAGATGTCCTGTAATGTAATGTGTGATGTAAGATGTCAGTTTCTTCCTCACTGTCATTTCTTCACATTAATTACTCATCATGTCCTCTTAATTTTATTTGTGTAATATAATTTCTTGACTCCATCTTTTACTTTCCATTGCTGTTGGCACTATTGTAGTTGAGCTTTTCAAAGGTTTTCATATCTACTCCTAAATAATTTTTCTTCCTTCAATATTTTTGCCTTAAAGACAACCACAGTGCCACTAGAGTGCCTCTTTCCTTCTTAAAGTACCATTAGAGTTCTCCATTGCATATGGAGAAGGTAGAAACTTCTCAGGCATTGAAAATCCTCAACAAAATCTCCATCCCCATTGTTGTTGTTTTTTTTCCTTTCCTTTTGTCCTTTGCCTTTAAGGGGGAAAGGAAAAAAGTACATATATGTATGTATATACATAGAAAAGACTCTGATGCTGGGAGGGATTGGGGGCAGGAGGAAAAGGGGATGACCAAGGATGAGATGGCTGGATGGCATCACGGACTCGATCGACGTGAGTCTGAGTGAACTCTGGGAGATGGTGATGGACAGGGAGGCCTGGCGTGCTGTGATTCATGGGGTTGCAAAGAGTCGGACACGACTGAGCGACTGAACTGAACTGAACTGATACACATGGTGGTGGTTTATTTTCTAAGTCATGTCCGACTCCTGCAGCCCCATGGACTGTAGCCTACCAGGCTCCTCTGTCCATGGAATTCTCCAGGCAAGAATACTGGAGTGGGTTGCCATTTCCTTCTCCAGGGGATCTTCCTGACCCAGGTCTTCTGTATTGCAGGCAGATTCTTTACCCATTGTGCTATGAGGGAAGCCCCGCATATATATGCACACACACAGACACACACACACAGGCTTCCAATGTGGTGCTAGTGGTAAAGAACCCACCTGCCAGTGCAGGAGGTGTAAAAGATGAGCGTTTGATCCTTGGATTGGGAAGACCCTCTGGAGAAGGGCATGGCAACTCACTCCAGTGTTCTTGCCTGGAGAATCCCATGGACAGAGGAGCCTGGTGGGTTACAGTCCATAGGGTTGCAAAGAGTCGGACAAAACTGGGCAATTTTGTGTGCATGCACACACATAAAATAGACACTTCTCAGGTGACTTAGTGGTAAAGAATTCACCTGCCGAGCAGGAGACATGGGTTCCATCCTTGGGTCGGGAAGATCCCCTGGAGGAGGGAATGGCGACCCACTCCAGTGTTCTTTCCTGGAGAATCCCTTGGACAGAGGAGCCTGGCAGGCTACAGTCCTTGAATTCACCGAGTTGGACATGACTGATACTATTCTGTTTTTAATTTAGCTAATTTGTTAAAGCCTGTTACATTCCAGCCAGCTTTCTTAAACTTGTAATTGCAAGAATGCAAAGGCATAGTCTTTACCCTAGACAAATCCATGATTTGATGATCTGTATTGTGGTAAAAATATACTTGGGGCACTCTTGGAACACTGAGGGAATTCACCTTTGAGTGAGGATAGAGTAAGTTGGTGTGCAGAGTTAATAGTTCTCAGTGCAGTCCTAATTTATAGTTTTAGTTTTAGTCTTTCATCTCATTTAGATCCGAAAGATTAAAGGCCTGTAAAATAACTTTTTAACGCTGAGCCCTTATTTTAAGCTGGAGTACTTACAGTGAATTTGCAGAAAGATAGTATGAATTAGATTTGAAATTCACACCATCCTGGGTCAGCAGGATTCCTAGATAATGGTAGCCAGTACTAATGGGAACCTAAGTACTGAATTGCTGTAACTGTACCATCCAGTATAGTAGGCCATTTATCTTTTTCAGTCTCATTGTTAAAAAATCTTGTTTATGCTGCTGCTGCTGCTGCTAAGTCGCTTCAGTCGTGTCCGACTCTGTGCAACCCCATAGACAGCAGCCCACCAGGCTCCGCCGTCCCTGGGATTCTCCAGGCAAGAACACTGGAGTGGGTTGCCATTTCCTTCTCCCATGACTGAAAGTGAAAAGTAAAAGTGAAGTTGCTCAGTCATGTCCGACTCCTAGTGACCACATGGACTGCAGCCTACGAGGCTTCTCCGTCCACGGGATTCTCCAGGCAAGAGTGCTGGAGTGGGGTGCCATTGCCTTCTCCATGTTAGTGGCTCCTAAATCTCTATCTGCAGCCTAGATCTTTCCCTTCAAGTTAGACTTTCTCTATACTGCAACCTAGGTATTTTTAGCCATCTGAAGTGTAACATGTCCAGAATAGAATCACTGATTTTTCCACTTCTACCCCAACTTGAAACCTTTTCTGTTTTTGGCTCTACTTTTACATAAGTATTCAGGCTCCTGCCTCTTTGCACCTTTGAACATGCCCCATCATCTTTTGCCTGGGTGATTGTTACTGTCTCCTACGTGGTCTCTGCTTCTGCCATTATCCTGTTCACAGCACAGTGCCAGCGTTATACTCTAGTTGTTTTGCTTTCCAGTCTCAGCATTGTTGAGCCATTGAAGAGAAGTAGTGAAGTCAGATCTGTATTTTAAATAAGTTAGTTTAGTAAGTTTGAAGCAATGCTAGTTCCAGTCCTTTTTTTCAGGAAGAAAGGATGGCAAGGGATATATTATCTTTCAGGAGTCTGAATTTGGTGAAACAAAATCCAAATGTCTATAATTTGAAATTTTACCTTAAGTAAAGTAAACCATTATTTAATTATATCTGATCTGTAGATACATTTTGGTTTTGTTTCCTATTCAAGTTTTAAAGGGCATTTTAAATAAAATACGTGTAAGGTAATATGGTACATCTAAGAACAGTTGTTTTACATGTGTAAGTATTTTTATATTCTTTTATATTATCTTACATTTATTTCAGCATAGAAATAATGTTTGTAATGTCTACATGTTTTTGTTATATAATTATGGAAGGTTAGGGAAGGAAAACTTATAAAAATCTGTCTCCAGAAACTAACACACATTTTAAATCAACTGTACTTCAATACAAATCTTTAAAATAAAAATAGAATAGTAAAAATCTGTCTCTTTGTAAAGTATTACAAATTGTATAAGGCACAATTATACAGTATTATATATTCAACATTCCAATACCATTAACAAGAAACACCTGTTAAACTATTGCAGCACCCACCAAAACTAAAAGGATACAGATCTGTAGCTAGAAATAAATGGATGTGAATGAGTGTGTGTATCCACATGGGCTTCCCTGGTGGCTCAGAAGGTAAAGAGGCTACCTGCAGTGCAGGAGATCTGGGTTCGATCCCTGGATTGGGAAGATTCCCTGTAGGAGAGTATGGCAGTCCACTCCAGTATTCTTGCCTGGAGAATCCCCATGGACAGAGGAGCCTGGCGGGCTGTAGTCCAGGGGGGTTGCAGAGAGTCGGACACGACTGAGCACAAAGCACACACAGCACATGTATCTACACGTACATATATAATCTGCCGAAAGTTAGAGATAATGTTCTTTTTTTTCCCCTATTGAGTTCAGAAAATGCATGCATGTCAGCTTTTTTTTCTCTTCTGGGATGGGAAGTTGGCTTTTAGAGAATTGAATGATTTGTGAATTTGTTTTACTGCCTCGATTTTTAATGATATTATTTAAATATTTGAGAACTTGTTTTCTGTTTATAAACTACAAAATTCTTTGCTAAGATAGATATATACATATACACACACACGTATGTATGTAATCAAGTGAGATCAGCAAATATTACTCTAAATCTGTTCTTTCTTTTTTTTTTTTTAAGGTTTTTAAAATAACATTTATTTCCTAAAAGTTAACATGTTCTGTCATATCATATGTTTGACATTTTAGTATTTAAGAACTGGATATAGGACATTGTGGAATTTGAACATTTTTTCATTTTAAGGAAAATAATGGTGCTTTCAGATTGCTTCCAGTCATACTTGTATAATTACCAGGTACTTACTTTGTGTCAGTTGTGTGCAAATACGATATGGTAGGTTAGTTTTTATAAGAGACAAAAGAGATCTATAACATCTCCCATCTTCACTCCTTATGTAGGATAGACTTGAACCTTATTTTCTATGTTTATTTAAAAACTCTTAATTCAAATTAGTTCAGTCGGCTCAGTTGTGTCTGACTCTTTGACCCCATGGACTGCAGCACGCCAGGCTTCCCTATCCATCACCAACTCCCAGAGCTTGCTCAGACTCATGTCCATCGAGTCCATGATGCCATCCAACAGTCTCATCCTCTGTTGTCCCCTTCTCTTCCTGCCTTCAGTCTTACCCAGCATCAGGATCTTTTCCAGTGAGTCAGTTCTTCGCATCAGGTGGCCAAAGGATTGGAGCTTGAGCTTCAGCATCAGTCCTTCCAATGAATATTCAGGACTGATTTCCTTTAGGATTGATTAGACTCTCAAGAGTCTTTTACAACACCACAGTTCAATAGCATCAGTTCTTTGGCACTCAGCTTTTTTTATGGTCCAACTCTCACATCCATACATGACTGCTGGAAAAACCATAGCTTTGACTAGATGGACCTTTGTCAGCAAAGTAATGTCTCTGCTTTTTAATGTGCTTTCTAGGTTTGTCTAGATTTGTTAATTCAAATTACTTTGTTCTAATTTTTATTGTTTTTGTTACTATTTTTCTTTAACAGAGACATCATATTGGAGATCGCAGTCTTTCCTTATGTAATATGTTCCTTGATGAAATGGCCAAACAAGCTCGAAATCTCATCACTGATATTTGCACAGAACAGTGTACTCTTAGTGACCAGGTAATAATTTAGCTGTTTCCTTACAGATGGGAAAATTGTGTTGAAGGCAAGAAAATCATCTCTTAGCTAGTTTTTTGTTTTGTTTTTTTTTTCATTTTTAATCTTATCCTCAAACTCTCAGTAAATCCCATTACCTCTTATTATGAAGCTCCATTGTTAGGTTTTTAAGATATTGCCACCATCTTTAGGGTTGTGGTTTTAAAATCCAACCTCTAACTTGGCATTCAGGTCCCTTCCCAAGGTAGCTCAAACATCTCTCCCAGCATTTTATGCCCCACTACTGAGTCATTCTAATTAGGTTCAGAGCACATTGTGTTCTATCATGGTTTTGGTCTTCATAGGCCATTTTCCTTTCAGCATAGTGTCCTTATTCCTCGCTTGCCTGGTATTTTCTAATTTGTCCTTGAACTGTAGCTTTGGTATAACTACCTCTGTGAAATGTCTCTTCACACAAGATTTCCCTGTTTCTGTGTTTTCCAAGCTGAATGGGCTCTCCAAGCTGGCTAGGTAAATGCTATGTCTCGCTTCTTACCTCTGTTCTTAGTGCTAGTATATTTGCCGCATAGTCTGGGTTTAGCTACGGTTTCTTTCAGTAGTTAATATTTCAGAGTAATTGGTTTATATGATTTCATTTATTTTTAAATTTAGTTGTTGCCCAAGCATTGTGCCAAAACCATCAGTCAAGCAGTGAATAAGAAGTCAAAAAAACAGACTGGTAAGAAAGGGGAACCTGAAAGGGAAAAACCAGGAGTTGAAAGCATGAGGAAAAACAGGCTGGTCGTGACCAAGTAAGCCATCCACTATTACTGTATCTTTTTGTTACAGGTAGAGGAGTTTTGCTTTGTTTTGCTTTTTTCTTTCCATTTTTTTGTATGGCATTAGTACTGAGGAAATGCTAGTAATTATAAATTCATTTCCCAGTTGTTACTGTTTTTTGACATTTGTGAACTTGATTAGCCAGTTAGTGCTTATTTAATCCAAAAGTACTTATTTTGGATTTTTGAAGAAAATACATGTAATAGATGTCATTTTTTTTAATATGTTCAATATTGAANAAGTACTTATTTTGGATTTTTGAAGAAAATACATGCAATAGATGTCGTTTTTTTTAATATGTTCAATATTGAAGGCCAAGAATCTCTAAAAATTTGGAGGGGGTATACTCTAAGCAATCTGTAATTTTCAGTTTATTTGAAATTAGATGTCTGACACTATTTTGGCATCTTGTTATATATTATATATTGAACATGTCAGTTTAAGAGAGAGGAAAAGTTGAATTTTGCCATTACTATTCTGATATACTTATGGAATTAATTTCATATTGCTATTATGAAATGTTAACTTTTTTCTTTACTGTTTATTAATATTCTTCAGCCTTGATAAGTTGCACACTGCACTTTCCGAGTTGTGTTTCTCTATAAATTATGTACCAAACATGGTGGTTTGGGAACACACCTTTACCCCACGAGAATATTTGACTTCTCATCTGGAAATCCGCTTTACTAAGTAAGAAAGAATGTAAACTTTTTGTTTTATTGATTAAGTTAATGAGTTTTGTTTTGTTTATTCTTCATATCTATGCAGTCTTTACTTTTATGAGGGAAAGAATTAGTAGAAATGGTATATAAATTAGTAAAATTATAGTATAAAAAATAACTGGGAAGTATGAAGAATAGTGAACTGGGAATTACTTCATTACCCAGTCTTATCCCACATTTAACTCATTGTAACACTGGAGAGGCTAATCTCTGTGAGCCTTTGTTTCCTTATAAGAAAAAGGACAGTCAAGTTCAGTTCAGTCACCCAGTCGTGTACAACTCTTTGCGACCCCATGGAGTGTAGCACACCAGGCTTCCCTGTCCATCGCCAACTCTCTGAGCTTGCTCAAACTCCTGTCCATCGAGAGAGTGATGTCATCCAACCGTCTCATCCTCTGTCATCCCCTTCTCCTCCTGCCTTCAGTCGTTCCCAACATCAAGGTCTTTTCCAGTGAGTCAGCTCTTCGCATTAGGTCAAAGTTTTAGAGCTTCTTGAGCTTCAGCTCTAGCATCAGTCCTTCCAGTGAATATTCAGGGTTGGTTTCCTTTAGGATTGACTGGTGTGATCTCCTTGCAGTCCAAGGACTCTCAAGAGTCTTCTCCAGCACTGCAGTTCAAAACCATCAATTTTTTGGTGCTCGGCCTTCTTTGCTTCCCTTGTGGCTCAGCTGGTAAAGAATCCGCCTGCAGTGCAGGAGACCTGGGTTCAATCCCTGGGTTGGGAAGATCCCCTGGAGAAGGGAACTGCTACTCACTCCAGTATTCTGCCCTGGAGAATTCCATGGACTGTATAGAGTATGGGGTTGCAAAGAGTCGGACACGACTGAGCGATTTTCACTTTCAGCCTTCTTTATGGTCCAACTCTCACATCTGTACACTACTACTGGAAAAACCACATCTTTGACTATATGGACCTTTGTTGGCAAAGTAATGTCTCTGCTTTTTAATATGCTGTCTAAGAAAAAGGAGAAGATTGGAACAAATTGGTGTACTTCAGCTGGCAGGTGGCAGCCCAGTAGGATCATGGAATCAGTTTAGAAAGTTGTAGTGAACATTTACAGAAAAAAGAGGGAGGAAAGGAAAGAAGGAAGAAGAAATAGGGGGAAAACTCAGTGCATTGCATGTAGTAAGTAGAAATATTGTTTCATGGAACTTTTCAGTTAGGTATATGTTTGTGTGTACTGAGTTGATGATGTTAGATACATACCTTATTAGCAGGTCACAGTCAAATGTGTGTAGACCTCAGGGTTGGATGAACCCGAAAGTCTCGTGAACTCCAAAGTATGCTGTTATGCCAATAGAATTCTAGACCCTTGAGGCACTCAATTCTAATTAGTTTTATAAGTTGTGTTTCTTGATATTTTATGTAACAAGTCAGAAATTTTGTAAATGTTGCTTCAGCCTTTTTCTAAAGTTACACATTTATTTATTAAAGAAAATATTGATTGATTCAATACATTTTTCTTAAAGGCCTTAGAGCAATTTATGAAAGAAATTTTGCCAAAGGATTTTCAAAAGGTTTGGCTAAAGGTTGTGGTCACTAACAAATATTTGTGCCTTATGTGTAATATTGTGTTAAGAAATATGAGTAATAATAAAACTGTATAAAACTTAGAGCTATAACAACTGTGGAAGAAAATAGAATATGTAAATAGGCAGTAAATTGAGTGTCAAGTCATGAGTTGAGAAGAGTCTGGTGTTGAGCAAAGTCTGGTGTTGCTCTTCTTTAGTAAGGAAGGCATCCTGACAGTGAAACCAAAACTGCTTCAGTATTTAGACTATAGGACATTACACCTTCTGATACTTATCACTCTCAGTTCAGTGTATTGGTATGGTGTTGTATGGAAGGAAGGCTTCACTTTACAGCTTTCTGTTTACCGCTCTCTGTTTACAGCTTTCTGTAAACAGTCTGGTCTGTTAATCCACAGAGAAGCAGATGTTCTTTTTATCGAACATCTACTTAGTGATCAGGGTCAAGGCAAGGCTGTATACTTGTTTACCTGGGAAATATTTTTATGCCAGAACAAATAGCTTGTGAATATTAGTTGATTGATTTTTGCTGATCACTTGCACACAATCGTAAAGACTTAGTAGCTGTGTACAAGGACAGCAGTTTTCATCTTCAGTTATTCTTCTGGGACTGTTACTAGTGATGGGGTTTGTCTCTTGTCTTTATGAATTTATTCTCACAGATACAAGTCTAAGATCTTTATAAATCTAATGATTAGGGAATTTTAGGGTTTCCCTGGTGGCTCAGCAGGTAAAGAATCTGCCTGCAGTGTAGGAGACACAGGAGATGCGGGTTTGATCCCTGGGTCAGGAAGATCCCTTGAAGAAAGGAATGGCTGCCCACTGCGGTATTCTTGGCTGGAGAATCCCCTTGCCTGGAGAATCCCATGGACAGAGGAGCCTGGTGGGCTACTGTCCACAGGGTCGCAAGAGGCAGACACAACTGAAGCGACTTGGCACACACGCATGCATGCACTTCCAAAGTGACCTTGATCAGTTTACTTGAGTTCTGCGCCTCAGGTTTGTTCTTTCCTCTATGAAATGATGGTGATAACTGCATAGCAGGGTTATTAAATATGAAGATTGTAGGTAATATGTATAAGGCCTAAAAACTACTGGTGCGTAACAGTGCTAAAGGAATTCAAGCTGTAGACTTGAAGAATCCATTTACTTGCTGGAGACAATATATATCATGTTAAAGGAATTTTTAAAACCCTCTTTATTCTTAAATCATTTTTATTGCTTATGCCCTTAGTATTTTTTTAATCACTTGCATCCCCATTTCATTCCTGTATATCTACTAAGTATAATCTTTTATAAAGTTGTTGCTTTGGAAGATAATGATAGTAGTAGTAATTTCATGAATTGTAGATTGAATGGCCTATTTACAGAAATACAAAAATTAGAGCTTTTTAATTTTTTCTACCATCCCCACTCCAGATCAATTGTTGGAATGACTATGTATAATCAAGCCACACAGGAAATTGCAAAACCATCAGAGCTTCTAACAAGTGTAAGAGCATACATGACTGTACTCCAGTCAATAGAAAACTATGTGCAAATCGATATTACAAGAGTATTTAATAATGTTCTTCTTCAACAAACACAACACTTAGACAGTCATGGAGAACCAACCATCACAAGTCTGTACACAAATTGGTAAGAAACATATTTAGAAATTTGGAATGATAAAAAGTTTCTTTGTGATAAACGACTTACAAAAGTTTTTTAAATGGATTAATGCTTGTTTATGTTATTAGTCAACTTTAAAATTACATGCAGGAATGTGTACCTTACTAAATTTCTAATTGAGTTCTCTACTGCACATTCGCTCTTCCCCTTAGGTATCTGGAGACTTTGCTAAGACAGGTCAGCAATGGCCACATAGCATATTTCCCTGCTATGAAAGCGTTTGTGAACTTACCCACGGAAAATGAGTTAACATTTAATGCAGAGGAATATTCTGACATATCAGGTGAATAATACTCTGGCATATTGTAGAGAATGAAGAAACCTTGATTCTTTGGGGTTTTGATTCCATTATGACTATTTTCATCCAATTGTATGGATAATCAAACATTAATTTTAGACTTACCTAGGCCTTTAATGTTCTTTCTTATTCTAGAAACTTTTCTTAGAGTTTTCAGTTAATAATTTGCTTCTTAAAATTTTTTTTTGTCAAAGTATAAAGTTAATTCCGTTTCCTTTCAGAAATGAGGTCATTATCAGAGCTGCTTGGCCCATATGGTATGAAGTTCCTAAGTGAAAGCCTTATGTGGCATATTTCATCGCAAGTTGCTGAACTTAAGGTAATACAGTTTTTATTGATTTGAGCTTTAAAATATTTCAGAAATGTGAACAAACAAGCCTAAAGTGTTAATTATTTTAATCTGACATAAAGTTGTCATGAAATGAAATTATATGAATTTATATGAAATTTATAAATTATGCAAAATTATAGAGCTAGCAGGTTCTTTCAGTAGCATCTTCATTTCCTTCTGTTTTACAAATGATAAAGCAGAAAGCCTAGAGAGGTGAATTGACTAGCTAAGGGAGACTGAAACTCAAATTTCTTGACTCTTAGTTGTTTTCATTCTGTTGTATCGTGATGCCTTTCTTCCAATGACCGTGTTCAAAGTTCCAGCCAGTCATCTGTTTAAATTTGTAGTTTGAATGTATTACTTTCCACAGATTCCAATATAAACATTGTTAGGTTTATTGTTTTTTTTTTCTTTTAAAAAACATTTAATTTTGATTGGAGGATAATTGCTTTATAGTACTGTGTTGGTTTCTGCCACACATCAACAGGAATCATCCATAGGTATAACTTTGTCCCCTCCCTCTTGAACTTCCCTCCCAACTTCCACTGTTTGTTTGGTTTTTTATTATTATTATTAGGCAGTCTTTCAAATTATATTGTGCCTTTTAAATTGGATGAAAAATGTGCTTAGCATTTTAATAAAGATGTGAAAGGGCTGAAGCAACGTTTTAAGTAACTCTAGAAGCCTTGTAAAAAGATCTCAGGGCTAAAGGGATTTATACTGAATGAGTCTATATAACAGCCATCTAGTTTTTGAAAGAATTTAAATTTGTGTCACCAAAATTTTTGAATTTACAAACAAAATAGGAAACACAACTTTAAAAATACGGCTTTTTCTTTGTGAAAGTTTTTTGGTGGTTACTTGTGCCTTCTGTTTTAAATTACTTAAGAATATGGTATATAGCAGTAATAAGTAGCTTGCATTTCAGGTGTAGCACCTGAGAAGTCTAAATGTGGTAATCTCAGTTACTGAAAATTGAACAAATAGACAGGTGAAGTCAATTCCTGCAAGATTAATATTTGCTGAGTGACTAGAGAGCAAGACTCAGTGTAACTAAAATGAGAGGCAGTATTACCCAGTGGTTAAGAACTCAATTTTTTAAGTCAGGCTATCATGGATTTTGGTCCTGTCACTTAAGACCTTTGATTTTGGATTGAGCATCACTTTAGATGATATGTTTCAGCTGCTTAGGTACTCAGCATAGTCCCTGGCATACAATAAGAACTCAGTAAATATTTTAGTATTCATCATGTCATTATCCTCTCACTTCTTTAAAAGAAAGATCTGCAATTCTTGGTTAAAAATCAGCCTTTAGTTACTTTATAATGTGGATTTTAAGTGCACGGATATTATACCTTACATAGTTTTAAATATACAAACTTTGCAATTCTAGTTTTGGTGCTTTGCTTGCTTTACAAACAATATAATTCTTACTTATTAGACTAATTCCTCTGTAAACTCATGATCTCTTTTCTATCCTCCTGTTCTCTGGTAGTAAATTTGTCATCCCAATGTACTTTCTTGTGTTCCTCTTAGTATGAGATCATTGAAGAATTATGGTCCGGTTATTTAGCTTTTGCTAACTGTTGTTTGTTTCAGACACTTCTAGAACTGTTAGTGTTTTTATTGCTTCTCTGCCATTTAATGTGGCAGGTTAAGCATTATGATGTGATAATAAAAATTGGCCTATACATATCTGTGAGAGTTTAAGGCATCTGTGTCCTTAACAGTAGTGTAAGGTGCCGAGAGGATCTGGCCTTCCACTTTTTCTCAGATTTTTTACTCTTCCATCCTACTTGCCTACTTGCTGTTATGTCATCTCAAAGTACTGTTCACAGAGATACTGTCTTAGCTTGTTTTCTTGTAACATTCATATATTTTTCAGTTACCAGAATATCCTTTCTTGACCACACTTTTAAAAATAGCAACCATTACTTTCTATTCTTTTTATCCAGCTTTATTTGTGTTATTTGTGACCTTTCATATCACGCATCTTATGTCACTTTCACTAGAATAAAAACTTAATTATAAACTCTTTTAAAACCTTGGTGCTAAGTTGATATCCAGCAGATAGAGGTGCTTGGTAAATATTTGTTGGGTTCAAAAATAAAAACAGGTAGCTTTCCTGACTTTTTACTTTATTCTAGGACTTTTCTAAGCTCTTTACATGTATTTTATTAACTCCTTTAAATCCTTAAAACTGGTATTGTCCCTATTTTACACATTAGAAAAGTAAAACCAAGAAAGATTAAGTAAATTGTCCAGGCTGACATGCTTAATATATAACTAAGTAAATCTGAATAAATATATACAGTCACCCTGACTCCAGAGCTTTCTATACTGGGCTCCAAGGTCTCAAAACATGAAAAAGATGTTAGCAGTCACCTAACCTACCCTTATGATTATACAGTGGAAGTGAGAACTAGATTTAAGGGACTAGATCTGATAGATAGAGTGCCTGATAACTATGGAATGAGGTTCGTGACATTGTACAGGGAGACAGGGATCAAGACCATCCCCATGGAAAAGAAATGCAAAAAAGCAAAATGGCTGTCTGGGGAGCCATTACAAATAGCTGTGAAAAGAAGAGAAGTGAAAAGCAAAGGAAAAAAGGAAAGATATAAGCATCTGAATGCAGAGTTCCAAAGAATAGCAACGAGAGATAAGAAGCCTTCCTCAGTGATAAATGCAAAGAAATAGAGGAAAACAATAGAATGGGAAAGACTAGAGATCTCTTCAAGAAAATTAGACATACCAAGGGAACATTTCATGCAAAGATGGGCTCAATCAAGGACAGAAATTGTATGGCACCTAACAGAAGCAGAAGGTATTAAGAAGAGGTGGCAAGAATACACAGAAGAACTGTACAAAAAAGATCTTCATGACCCGGATAATCACAATGGTGTGATCACTCATCTTGAGCCAGACATCTTGGAAAGTGAAGTCAAGTGGGCCGTAGAAAGCATCACTACGAGCAAAGCTAGTAGAGGTGATGGAATTCCAGTAGAGCTATTTCAAATCCTGGAAGATGATGCTGTGAAAGTGCTTCACTCAATATGCCAGCAAATTTGGAAAACTCAGCAGTGGCCACAGGACTGGAAAAGGTCAGTTTTCATTCCAATCCCAAAGAAAGGCAGTGCCAAAGAATGCTCAAACTACCGCACAGTTGCACTCATCTCACACACTAGTAAAGTAATGCTCAAAATACTCCAAGCCAGGCCTCAGCAACACGTGAACCAGGAACTTCCTGATGTTCAAGCTGGTTTTAGAAAAGGCAGAGGAACCAGAGATCAAATTGCCAACATCCACTCGATCATGGAAAAGGCAAGAGAGTTCCAGAAAAACATCTATTTCTGCTTTATTGACTATGCCAAAGTCTTTGACTGTGTGGATCACAGCAAACTGTGGAAAATTCTGAAAGAGATGGGAATACCAGACCACCTGACCTGCCTCTTGAGAAACCTATATGCAGGTCAGGAAGCAGCAGTTAGAACTGGACATGGAACAACAGACTGGTTCCAAATAGGAAAAGGAGTACGTCAAGGCTGTATATTGTCACCCTGCTTATTTAACTTCTATGCAGAGTACATCATGAGAAACGCTGGGCTGGAAGAAACACAAGCTGGAATCAAGATTGCTGGGAGAAATATCAATAACCTCAGATATGCAGATGACACCACCCTTATGGCAGAAAGTGAAGAGGAACTAAAAAGCCTCTTGATGAAAGTGAAAGTGGAGAGTGAAAATGTTGGCTTAAAGCTCAACATTTATAAAACGAAGATCATGGCATCTGGTCCCATCACTTCATGAGAAATAGATGGGGAAACAGTGGAAACAGTGTCAGACTTTATTTTTGGGGGCTCCAAAATCACTGCAGATGGTGACTGCAGCCATGAAATTAAAAGACGCTTACTCCTTGGAAGAAAAGTTATGACCAACCTAGATAGCATATTCAAAAGCAGAGACATTACTTTGCCAACAAAGGTCTGTCTAGTCAAGGCTATGGTTTTTCCAGTGGTCATGTATGGATGTGAGAGTTAGACTGTGAAGAAAGCTGAGCGCCGAAGAATTGATGTTTTGAACTGTGGTGTTGGAGAAGACTCCTTAGGCTGCAGTCCCTTGGGCTGCAGAGCGGCCCAACCAGTCCATTCTAAAGGAGATCAGTCCTGGGTGTTCTTTCAAAGGAACGATGCTAAGCTGAAACTCCAGTACTCTGGCCACCTCATGCTAAGAGCTGACTCATTGGAAAAGACGCTGATGCTGGGAGGGGTTGGGAGCAGGAGGAAAAGGGAACGACAGAGGATGAGATGGCTGGATGACAGCACCGACTCGATGGATGTGAGTGTGAGTGAACTCTGGGAGTTGGTGATGGACAGGGAGGCCTGACGTGCTGCAATTCATGGGATCGCAGAGTCGGACACAACTGAGCACCTGAACTGAACCTACCCTTAGCTAATGCAGAAACATACATTTTTGTAGGTGGATGAGTTGATCTTGAAAATGAGGCAGTCTCATCAATTACTGTATATTTCTACTTATGTGTATATCTAAACTTCCCTGGTGGCTCAGATGGTAAAGCGTCTGCCTACAATGAGGGAGAGCTGAGTTCAATCCCTGGGTCGGGAAGATTCCCCTGGAGAAGGAAATGGCTACCCACTCCAGTACTCTTTCCTGGAAAATCCCATGGACGGAGGAACCTGGAAGGCTACAGTCTATAGGGTTGCAAAGAGTTGGACAAGACTGAGTGACTTCACTTTCAGTTTCATATCTAAATAGTAATTTTTGATTGGCCCTTACTGTTACATCAAGAGGTAGAAACTGCCTGTAATAAGATAACCCTTCACATGTTTAAAGCAGTTTTTAATATATTGCCTTTCTCTTCCGTAGATGAAATGTATTCATATGTAGTCTCACTCTCTTCTGTCACAAATTCTCATGTTGGTGTTGCTTATAGAGAATAGTGCCCAGAACTGAGAATAAACTTCAACTTCAATTAGAGATCTGATTAGTGAGAGTGCACTTACTTATCCTGGACACTGTACTTACTATATAATACAATTTAAGGTAGCATCAGCATTTATGTAGCTATACTATGCTGTTTTCAACTTGGAATCAGATAACTTTTTTTTTTCCTTTTCTCTTAACCCTTCTTCCTCCTCCTTCCTTCCCTCTCCCCTTCACTCCCCACTTTTATTTTCCTACACTAACTTGAACCATGGCTTCCCCATCTGTTTTTCTTTAACAAGGTTGTTGTTCAGTCACTTAAGTTGTGTCTGTCTCCTTGGGACTCCATGAACTGCAGCACGCCAGGCTTCGCTGTCCTTCACTATCTCCCAGAGTTTACGCAAACTCATGTCCATTGGGTCAGTGATGCCATCTCAACATCTCATCCTCTGTCGTCCCCTTCTCCTCTTGTCTTCAGTCTTTCCCAGCATCAGGGTCTTTTCCAGTGAGTCAACTCTTCATATCAGGTGGCCAAAGTTTGGAGCTTCAGTTTCAGCATCAGTCTTTCCAGTGTATATTTTCAAGGTGATCTCCTTTAGGATTGACTGGTTTGATCTCCTTGCAGTCCACGGGACTCTCAAGAGTCTTCTCCAGCAACCACAGTTTGAAAGTATCAATTCTTCGGTGCTCAGCCTTCTTGATGGTCCAACTCTCACTTCCATACATGACTCCTGGAAAAACCATAGCTTTGACTAGATGGACCTTTTTTTAAGATAGACTTTATTTTTAGAACACTGTTATGTTCACAGCAAAATTGAACACAGCAAAATCTTTGCAGAAGGTGCAGAGATTTTCCATATATGCCCTACCTCACATGTGCATGACCTTCCCCATTATCAACATCCTCTGTCAGAGTGGATACATATTGTCATAATCAGTGAACCTACATTGACATACTATTATCACTGAAGTCCCTAATTTACATTAGGGTTCTTTCTTGGTTTGTGCATCTTGTGGGTTTTAACAGATGTATGAAGTTAAGTGACGTGAAAGTCACTCATTGGTGTCCGGCTCTTTGCGACCCCATGGACTGTAGCTACCAGGCTCCTCTATCCATGGTATTCTCTAGGCAAGAATACTGGAGTGGGTAGCTGTTCCCTTCTCCAGGGAATCTTCCCAACCCAAGGATCAAATCCAGGCCCCTGCTTTGCAGGGGACCATCTGAGCCACCAGGAAAGCCCAGGAATACTGGAGTGGGTAACTGATCCCTTCTCCAGGGGATCTTCCTGACCCAGGAATCAAACTGGGGTCTCCTGCATTCCAGGCAGTTTCTTTACCAGCTGAGCTACCAGGGAAGCCATAACAAATGTATGTTGTCCTTACAGATTGACTTTTTTTTAATTTATTTTTTATGTGAAGGAAAATTGCTTTGTAATGTTGTGTTGGTTTCTGCTGTACAGTGGCACAAATCAGCCTGAATTATACATATACCCCCTCTTTTAAGCCTTCCTTTCCTCCCACCATCCCATCCTCTAGGTCCTCACAGAGCTCCAGGCTGGGCTCCCTGTGTTCTTAGCAGCTTCTCACCAGCTATCTGTTTAGTACATGACAGTGTATATATGTCACTACTTTCTCCATTCATCCTACTCTCTCCTTCTTTCACTTTATCTGCAAGTCCCTTCTCTACATCTGAGTCTCCATTCCTTACCTGCAAACAGGTTCATCAAAACCATTTTTCTAGATTCCCTACTTGTGCATTAATATACAATATTTGTTTTTCTCTTTATGACTTACTTCACTCTTTATAATAGATGCTAGGTTCATCTGCCTCACTGGATATCACTCAAATGCATTCTTTTTTATGGCTGAGTAATATTCCATTGTATCTGTGTACTACCTCTTTATCTGTTCATCTGTTGACGGACATCTAGGTTGCTTCCATGTCCTGGCTATTGTGTAAATAGTGCTGCAGTGAACATTGGAGTACATGTGTCTTTAGAATTGTGATTTTCTCAGGGTATATGCCCAGTGGTGGGATTGCTGGTTCATACAGTAGATTTATTCCTGTTTTTTTTTTCTTTTTTGAGGAATCTCCATACCATTTGAGAACATAATGGCTTTATCAGTTTAACATTCCCACCAACAGTGTAGGAAGGTTTCCTTTTCTCCACATCCTCTCCAGCATTTATTATTTGTAGATTTTTTGATGATGGCCATTCTGACTGGTGTGAGGTGATACCTCATTGTAGTTTTGATTTGTATTCTCTAATAATGAGTAATGTTGAGCAACTTTTCGTCTCAGTATATACAAGACATATACATGGTTTATTGGCCATCTGTATGTCTTCCTTAGAGAAAAGCCTGTTAAGGTCTTCTGCCCATTTTTTGATTGGGCTGTTTGTTTTTCTGATATTGAGCTGTATGAGCTGCTTATATATTTTGGAGATTAATCTTTTGTCAGTTGTTTCATTTGCAGGATTTTTTCTCCCATTTCCTCCCATTCTGAGGGTTGTCTTTTAATCTTGTTTATTAATAGTTTCCTTTGCTCTGCAAAAGCTTTTAAGTTCAATTAGGTCCCATTTGTTTATTTGGTTTTCCACATTTTATATTTTGTATTATACTGTTTTTTAGACCTTTATTATTTTCATAATTTTTCTTGCTATTGTTCATTATTTTTGAATCTTTTTTGAGTTCAGATTTTTCTCATGGTCTCTTAGTAATCCTTTTATAAACTTAACTGTCTTAGCTATGTCCTTAATTGTTAATGTTATCAAGTATATTCTTATTCTTTAAAATAAATGGTAAAAGCTGATGTTTTAACATTTCTCTTTTATATTTTGGAGTGACTGAATTTTCTTAGGTATTAAAACTTAAAGTTGATGTAATAATAATATAAATAATGTTGACTTCTTTTTTAATACTATGGGTTTCCTGACTCGAGTGTTATTTCTTGGCTGGGTTTTTTTCAGATATTTGATAGCATTAAACCTGAGTTTAAAAGCTAGTCAAAAGAAACTTTTTATGTAAGAGTTTAGATTTATTATCTTTGGAGATATATTGGTGTGAGTTAACTTGGGTTTCTCATTAAATGTAATATACCCCAAAACCAAGATGGTTTACAGTACTAAAACTTTTTTTCTTTAAAACTTTTGATTTTAGTAATCTTTGTGATTTTCCTTACTTAACATGAGTTTTCAGTTTACCTTCATAAAACCTTGCATATTTTATTAGTTGTAAGACTTTTAGAAAAACCACATGGTTATATTTTGTTGTTTAGGAGCTTTATATTTTTGTTTTTTTGCTTCTCAGCACTAAATCATGATTTAAGCATTTTTCAGAAGGCTTCTTAATGTGGTCAACCATAAATATGAAAGCTTTACATTTCTAGCATTGTGCCCGTTATCATTTAGATTTCTGCAAAACAAAGCTAGTCCTAAGGATTTAGTTATCTGGAATTGCACAGTGCTTTACAGTGGTTTTCTTAGAGATCATTCTTAACAATCCCAAGTTGTAATTCAGATTTCTATGAATTTAACTGCTTGTGTATTATTAAGAACTGGAGGTATTATTCATAACTTTGTTTTCTCAGCCTCGGGGTACTGAGGCCTACTTAGTGTGTATGCTTATATTTTATTCCATAAGGAATGTTATGGTCATAATATAATGGTGGTTCATATAGACAAGTTCAGTTTGTTTTACACTGTTGTATTTTATTTAGATAAATCTCCTAGTACTTGTTTATCAGTGCTGATTCTAAGTTTATTTTGCATTTTCAGTGTCCTATAAAATTACTTTGCCTAGAATAGTGAGTTTATAAAATTATATTAATAGAAATAACACAGATTTTTGCTTCCAGTATGGGTAGGCTAGATTATTTAGATCAGTTCTTACCTTAAGGAAACTTCCAGTGGAAACAGTGTCAGACTTTATTTTCTTGGGCTCCAAAATCACTGCAGATGGTGACTGCAGCCATGAAATTAAAAGATACTTACTCCTTGGAAGAAAAGTTATGACCAACCTAGATAGCATATTCAAAAGCAGAAACATTACTTTGCCAACAAAGGTCTGTCCAGTCAAGGCTATGGTTTTTCCAGTGGTCGTGTATGGATGTGAGAGTTGGACTGTGAAGAAAGCTGAGCGCCGAAGAATTGATGCTTTTGAACTGTGGTGTTGGAGAAGACTCTTGAGAGTCCCTTGGACTGCAAGGAGATCCAACCAGTCCATTCTGAGGGAGATCAGCCCTGGGATTTCTTTGGAAGGAATGATGCTAAAGCTGAAACTCCAGTACTTTGGCCACCTCATGAGAAGAGTTGACTCATTGGAAAAGGCTCTGATTCTGGGAGGGATTGGGGGCGGGAGGAGAAGGGGACGACAGTGGATGAGATGGCTGGATGGCATCACTGACTCGATGGACGTGAGTCAGAGTGAACTCTGGGAGTTGGTGATGGACAGGGAGGCCTGGCGTGCTGTGATTCATGGGGTCGCAAAGAGTCGGACACGACTGAGCGACTGAACTTACCTTAAGGACAACTTTTTTTTTAAAATGGAGCTAAATAGACAGATAGGAAGAAAGGAAGGAAGACAGACGTCTTCTAAAGAAGAGCTAAAAAGACAGTGAAGTGTTTATTTCTAGATCTTAGTTCCCCAACTAGGGATCCAACTTTTGCCCCCTGCAGTAGAAGCATGGATCCTTAATCACTGCACCACCAGGGAAGTGCCCCTGGAAGCCACTTTTGATGTGAAGACATTTGCTAGTTCAGAAGTAAGGTTTGTAAGATCCAGCTGTCGTCTTGGTGGTCTTGTGGAGCAAGGAGCTCTATAATCAAAACCCAAGACAAAGCCTTCCCAAAATAGGAGTGGAAAGCGATCCTGCTTAATTTGCCTTTCACTTTCTTTACCTGATGTTCCTGAATGTAGCATCCTCTTGTCAGCATCACTTGAGAAGTTGGGTGTGGAAGATGCTCCAGACAGGCATATAATTACCCTCTTGTTATCAAATCCAAGTCTTCCTTTCTATGTCACTGCCTACAATTTCTGAGCCCTGCCTAGGTGACAAGGCTTCCATTAACTTGCCTTCTGTACTTTATCTCCCTTAAAAGAACTTAACTACTCAAATTTCTCACCTCTACTTAGTCTTTGCTCCAGTTTTCATCTTCTAGAAATTTGTTGGGCTATCTCATTAGGTCTTGTTTCCTTTGTTATTGTAGATTTATGCCTTTCTCACTTCAGTGGATTTTTGGAAGAAGCAGAGTTTAGACATATATAGAGATTTTTCTACACTTAATCAGAATTTCACGAGGTTTACATACTTGTTTGAGCATTTTTATAGGAGAAATTTCAGATAGTGAATCAAAGAGTATGAATATTTACATTACTTTTTGATACTATCAAATATTCCTCAGAAAAGATTGTTAACTCGTACTCTGCACGTTAAAGCATAATGGTGCCAATACAGCATTTTAATCATTTTTTAAATTAATGAATACATTGTTTTGGGGAATTATAATATTTTTAAGATAGTTCTGTAACTTTTTAGCTTTTAATTTTCTGTTTTTATATATTTAAACTGACAAATATGATGTGGCTGCATCTTCTTTTTATCTTAAAGGTTACATTAATTGACTGTTTTATTTTCTGTTTTAGCTGAGGACCTTTTTGTTTCAGAATAAGTTTGTGGGCCAATAAAATAAATTTAAGGAAAAGTTTCTTTATATTTAATGTGGAAGTCGCTCAGTCATGTCTGACTTTGCGACCCCAGGACTACACAGTCCATGGAATTCTCCAGGCTAGAATACTAAAGTGGGTAGCCATTCCTTTCTCCAGGGGATCTTTCCAACCCAGGCTCCCACTTTGCAGGCGAATTCTTTACCAGCTGAGCCAGCAGGGAAGTCCCTTTATATTTAATGGTTGTGAATAAATCGTGTCAGAGACATAGTCAACACTATGCGTGTATACTAATGATAAAATGTATGTATTACTTTCTGTAGAAGAAAACAACCAGTCTGCATTCCTACTAAAATTCTTGGGGTGTTTGGAGTTGTGCCCATCAAGTCAGTTTCTTCTTCCAGTCCTGCTAGAAGAATTGTTTTGACATTTTACAGTTCATTTCTTCTGTAGTTCTTCAGAGTCCTAGAAGGTGTTTTTTCAAATGAAGTAAGAAATTTAAATATGAATTGTGCCAAGAATTCAACACTTTAGAACAGAAAACCAATTTTGTTTTTAGTAGTCTTGATTTGTTTCACTTGATTAATCTCAGGTTGTTCCAGATCATTTAGTTACAATTCCTAGTTTTCCAGCTTTGGGGCCATTTGTCAGAGATAATCATTCATCATGGTTTTAAATATATAGAAAACTCTGTTTCAGGATACAATTGAGGGAGAAAAGAAATTTATATAAACTATACTTTCAAGAAGAGACATCACTGGCTTTTCAAGAGTAATGTGCAACTAAATACTTTAGGCTGATTGATTGTTTTTAAAAGTATGGTATCCAGATCAGCAGAGGCAGCCTTGCTTTGAATCTTAACTAGAAACACACAATTTTTGGTTCTTCCTAAGACCTGCTAAATTAGGACCTGTGGGGTTGGAGCCCAGCAAGTCCTCCAGATCATTCTGATGCACGCTGAAGGTCAACAACCATTTCTTTAGAGTTTAAGAACTTGGATTTTAAAATCAGACATACCTGAATTCAGATTCCACTGTTTAATATCTGTAACTTTGGGTAAGTTACCTAACCTCTCTGAGCCTTAGTTTTCTCAGTTGTGAAATTGTGGACTGTCACCTCCCTCATTTGGATCAGGGTATATGGGATTGTTTGTAAATTGCCTAGTAGAGGAACTTAAAAATGATCACCATTTCTATTTAAATATATGCTATTTTGTTTCATTGATTCTGAAACAAAATTACCCTATATTAGTATTTCTGAAATTATATGTGTCTTACATGATTAGAAAATATTGTGTCAGTTTAATTATTAGAGTTTTTTTCTTAATGGCACATAAAATAATGGTACATTTAAATGCTGTCTGTGATTCACTGATACATGATATTATGAAGATGCATGAACACTGTCAAGGTTGGGCATATATTAGAGTGTGTATTGACTGATGAGACAAGTATTGAATTGGCCTCAGAGAGAGCAGGCAGTGTCTCTAATTAGACACTGTAGAGGTTGAATTTAGCAAACAATTGTGACTGGAACTGATCATCTGAATGTGAGTAAAAGCAAAAATAATCCAAAGTGTAACATAAAATTCATACTGGTATAGGAAAAATTTTTATAAATTTTCCATATAGTCTTTTTATGCTTCCCTTAAATCTGTTGTCATCAGCCATTGGTTTTTAACACAATTCTTGTGGCATTTTAACAGTATGCTTGCAACATCTCCAAACCCAGACCTGCTGAGTTGAGATATCCAGGCTTTCCAAATATATATATCCTTTATCTCTGCCAGAATAAAGTTAATTATATTTGTTTTAGTTATAATTTTTAAATGAAATTACTTTTTCCAGTACTGCTTTTAAGAAAAGAATTCTTTAATGAATTATACTTTTCTTAATTAGCTCTCCTTCACTCCCTTCCCTCTCTTCCTCCCTTTTCTCAGTGGTCTTGGAAGAGGAGGTAGATGTTGACATTTCTGTTTAGTGCTGGGAAACTTTACTCTGTTTATAATTTTTATGAAGTGGTACCATACCCCTATGGTTTTCTCCTCTGTTTTTATGTATATCATCCAGTGATGAGCTTTAGGCTATCTTTAGCCAGCTTTAACTTTAGCAAGTTCCTTTTCGTTTTGGTTGGAATTTATTGCTTTCTATATCCACTTCGGGTCTGCTTTTTATTGTAGGTGCAGTACTGTGTCTAAGCATAAGATAATCCTTTATCCTACTTTATTGCTTTTTCCTGAACTCCCTTTTGAATTTGTAAACTGAAGGAAAACATTAATTTTATTTAATTTTAAGATTCTTTTAATAAAAATAACAAAAACATAGCATAGAGCATCTGGATTTTCTGTATTATTTTTTCTACTTGCCAGTTGTAATTGCCAAGCATGTTCTTATCTCATCAACCATAAGGAAGTCTGTGCCTGACCTTGGATCTTTCTTTTTTTTTAGAAACTTGTGGTGGAGAATGTTGATGTGCTAACACAAATGCGGACCAGCTTTGACAAACCCGACCAGATGGCTGCCCTCTTTAAAAGATTATCATGTGGGTAACACATGCTTTTTATAAGAATTAAGAAGACCCTGAAACTCAGTCTTTATTAGTTTTTGCTCAAATGTAAATATAAGTAGTAAATTATGAAAACCATTCTTCACTAGAACATTTTAGCAGTGAAAGGATCTTTTAAGTGAATGGCTTATCTGTTTCATAATTTTTTTTTCTTACCATATTCTTAGTATCACATATTAAATATTTGATATCATTATCAGTTAACTCATGAAACCATTAAATAAGTTAATCTACATTAATTTAGACCAAAGGAGATTTAACTTTTGAGTCTGTAACTTTCTAAAAATCAGCATTATTGAGGTATAGCTTATGTAAGTAAAATGTGCATTTTAGTGAACAGTGTGATAGTTTTTGATAGATGTATATATCCACATGGGCTTCCCTCATAGCTCAGTTGGTAAAGAATCTGCCTCTAATGCAGGAGATCTGGGTTCAATTCCTGGGTCAAGAAGATCCCCTGGAGAAGGAACTGGCAACCCACTCCAGTATTCTTGCCTAGAGAATCCCCATGGACAGTGGAGCCTGGCAGACTACAGTCCATAGCGTTGTAAGAGTCGGACATAACTTAGTGACTAAACCACTACAGCCATACATCCACATAACCATTACCACAGTCAAGATGTAGATCAGTCTGTCTGTCTGTCAGTTCAGTCGCTCAGTTACGTCCAACTCTTTGCAAGCCCATGGAGGAACAGTCTCTTCACCTCAGAAAACTCATGATTCCTTGTAGTCACTTTCATACCCCTTGACGATGACTGATCTCATTTCTATCACTATAGAAATGATAAATTTAGGTTTGCCTGTTCTGTTGTATAAACAGTGTATACTCTTTTGTATACATTGTTGAGATTCACCTCTCTTTGTTAAGTGAATCAGTAACTTGTTCCTTTGTATTGTTAACCTAGGATTCATTGCATGAAAACCTGAGCCTCCAACTTAAAATATTTTTTTACATATCTTCTTGATACTGATTCTTTGTGTGAGCTATATTGTGAAATAACAGTGAATCTTAAGTGTTTATTAAAGTATGTTTATCCAGGCAACTATTTTAGATCCACTTGAGTTAATTTCATCTGCTTTTTGTCCTTGAACTCAGAGTTATAATTAAAAACTAAAAGTCACACTTCCTATTGATTCTATTTAAAAGCCTTTCCAACTTTAAAGACTTAGTGAAATCCTGAATAAAATACTTTTTATATTTGAGAAAACCAGAGAGTTTATTTTCCCAAATAAAAGATAATCCTGAAGTAAATTAAAGACATGCATAGAGTTTATGTACTTCCCCTTTGATATTTTTCTTTTAAATGTTTTGCAGCTATATCAAATTTTATAAAACTATAAAATGACTTAGGGAATCACTTTTTTAGGCTAGCTTATCTTGCTTTTAAAAATACAAACTTATTTAATAAAAATTAATATAAAACTAAACTACAGGAACGTCTCTGGTGGTCCAGTGATTTAAGAATCTGCCTGCCAGTGCAGGGGCATGGTTTGATCCCTGGTCTGGGAGGAAGGTCCCACGTGCCATGGAGCAGCTAAGCCCATTCGCTGCAGCTGCTGAGCCAGTGCTCCGGAGCCTGTGAGCCACAGCTGCTGAGCCCACACACTGCAACTTCTGAAGCCCGCATGCCTGGAGCAAGTGCTTCCCAGCAAAAGAAACCATGGCAACGAGAAGTCCACGCACCTCAGCAAAGAGTTGCCACCACTCGTCACAACTAGATATAAAGCCCATGCACGATCATGAAAACCCAGAGCAGCCAAAAGTAAATAAAAGCAAAAAAAGTCCCACTAAACTACATTTCAGGTTGCCTCTACAGCAGATCAGCCTTTGCTGTAGCTTTAAAGGGAAAGCAGCAAGTGAGGTTTTGGAGGTGATGAAACTTTGCCACTGTGGTGATGATAATAAGTAGATCTACCCATATTAAAAGTTTTTCCTAGAACTGTACACTGAAAGGGGGAAAAGTCAGGTTTACTCTTGGGAACTTTAGGAAATGAAAATTTTTAAATGAAAAAGATTGACTTGGTAGCATTATACAGAAGAGGAGTGTGAATGAATAGTACTGTTATTTAAATCCCTATCTGATCTCTTTTCTTCATTGGTATACTGTATACTTACATTTTCTAGTATGCTTTACTTTATTCTTATTATTTTGTTTTTCATGTTTCTTTGTTTTTAAATCCTCATTTGACCACCCTTACTGGCCTTGGCCTCACTGGCCTGAATTTCATGCTAATAAACAACATTCTGGCTATATCATCTGGTTAGAGGCAACTAACCCACTGCAGTGTCCAATGCATGTTTACTATTCCTTTTAACTCTCCTATTTGTTGAAATGAAACACAATATTTTTTGTGATTTGGAAAAAGAAAAGGTCTGCTCAAGAGTGATCTACTTAGGGGATAAAGAAAGCTACTCTTTGAGTTGAACTATTTTCCAGAACACTCTTCTGTCTCTAATCTTGTTTTTATCTTTGTGCTAAATTGATGTACTTTTGTAGCAGTTTGATTTTCACAGTCAGCTAACACATTCTTTTAAATACTCTTAAAAAGAGAAAGCTATGTAATTTATTAAAAGTAGCTCTGGGGAATTCCGTGGTGGTCTAGAGGTTAGGTCCTTTCACCACTGTGGCCCTGGTTCAGTTCTTGGTGGAGGAACTAAGATCTCACAAGCCACACACTGTGCCCTGCAACCCACCCCCCCCAAAAAAGCTCTGAGTTGGGAGGCAGTCTGCAATTAACTTTTGAGGTTTTCAGAATTTCTGTGTGACTTGGACAAATTTATTTATTGAAACTATAAATTAAACAAGATTTCTTACTGTGAAGTTTCTCAGAACTTTTAATATGTTGTTACTGTGCATATTTAAGAGGGATTTATAGATATAGTCTTTGCAAACTTTGTTAAATTCTGGGTAACATCCTTTGGGAAGTATATGATTGTATCACACTACATATTTTCTGATTGCTCTTTATTCTCTGGATTCTTTTTTCTGGGTTTCCTGTCGTGTTTCTTTAGACTGGCATGCCCCTTTGTACTCACTCCTCCTTAATGCCTATAAATTGGATGACATATTCTTAGAGAAATCTTTTCTTTTACTCTCTCTCTTTCATCTTTTGTGGATAGTAACAACTTCCTAGTTTCATTCCTTGACTAATGATTTCATTAAACATCCTCTTGTTTTCTGGGTCTTAGGCACTCTGCTGAGTCCTATAGATACATAAAAAGATTAATAGGACTTTGCTCATGTGGAATTTGTATTTGTGCTTTACATTGTTTTGTTAACTACTATTTTGATTCTCATCACATTTTGGTTTATTTTATGCTTTTTCATGTATAGTAATAAAAGATGCTTATAGTAAAGATTTAAACAAACCACACAGGAGATAGGATGTCAAAACAAAATAATTCCATTCCTACTGCTCAAAAGTATAACTGCAGTTAACAGTTTCTCTATACATCTGTCTAGCAATTTGTTATACAAATTGTGTGTGTGTATGTTTCATGTAAATAGGATTCTATTTTCTTAGTTTTCTTGACAGTGCCTTTGAATTGTTACTTAAGGTCTAGGTTATTGTTCTATTTGTATCTGCTTTCTTATTACATAGTACAGTGCCTTGTGTATGAGGAGTAATTCAATAAATGTTGTCTTTTTAAAAATGAAGGTATTTACCTTCTAATCCTAATTTCCCTTGATTTTATTTAACCAAGTTTTAATTTTGAACATAATACTAATAAGTTTCAGAATAATGTTCTCTGACCAAAATGTAAATGATCAAATCCATTCATAGTCTTCAGAAACCTGGTCTTATTGCTTATGATCTGCATAATTATTTTTTGTTTCTGGACTCTGGACCTCAACATCTAGCATCTCCAAGTTCCAGGGCCATTTGATTTTAAGGATCCACTCTGATCAGGAGCTTCTTCTTTCCCTAGTCTTTCTTCGCCTTCCTCCTACCTCTACCATTACTGTGATAGGATTATACAGGAGGCTACTTATATGATTGTTTCATGATTCTGATGAACCATCTAAGCCATTTTAAAGAACAGTGTACTCCACTTGAAGTAAAGAATAATTTCCTTAGTTTTAATATCAACTTTCAATACCTTTGCCTCTTTAATCATTTGTTGTAATCAAATTATTTTTAATTGTGCCTTTTATCATGGGGTTTTATGACAAAGAGTTTTTCCAAGGTTTAGAAAGAATCCAATTCACTTTCTTCTCTTTTCTCCGTCCTTCAAACTTAGCTGTTGACAGTGTCTTGAAGAGGATGACAATAATTGGTGTGATTTTATCCTTCCGATCATTGGCACAGGAAGCACTCAGAGACGTAAGAAGCCATTTTAAGTACATATTCTATAGCCAAATAGTCCTTTTTAATTTCCCAGAAATTAAAAGTAACTTTTACCATTTATAAAAAAAAAAAAAAAGTAACTTTTACCATTTATAGTTGGCAGTAATATAACTAAAATTCTAGTTTTCATAGTTCATGTGAAATAAAGCATATAGAAATCATAGTTACTATTTTTTGTTTTGGTGATGTAATTCAGGAGATACAACTTGCCTGGATATTGTGCTACTTTTTCAACTTTTTCTTCATTAAAGCATTTTCCATTTTGACTATACTTAGTTTGTCATCAAATGCATTCCATTAATGGGTACATTAGAAAATCATATGAAAATTGACAAAATAATTTTATGAAAGCTGAAAGTAATTGAGTGGTAACATTTCATAAATTTAGAGATTGCCTTTAAAAAATAATTACTTGTTTTCCTGCCTAGGTCTTGTCCTACCACATTCCTTTTCTTGTCAGTTCAATTGAAGATTTCAAGGATCACATTCCAAGGGAAACTGATATGAAGGTAGTAAAACTTCTATTCGTATTTTAAATACAAACTTCTATTTCTATTTGTTTCTAAAATGACATATTTAACTTATATATGAAGTAAAATTTAGTAAATCCTAAGCTGTTATAAAGTTTAGAGTAATGTCTTAACATTTTTGCCTTTGAAAATACATCTTTGAAAGTTCAGCACCAAAATACTATATAGGCATTTTGAAAGTCAGTCAGTCTTCCTTGATCACCTATAGCAATGTAAAATGGGTTAATATCAGTCACCTTTTTAATTTTCAAAAAACATACTTCATATTTCCTCTTTTATTATATAAATATCAGTTTAACCTTTTACTATAAGAATATAAATGTTTTAAGAGAATGTAAATGTTATACAAATTCACAAACAGTACAATTAACTGATTAAGGTCTCTGGGTTTCTTTAACTCCATGGTCTCATGTGTTGCTGTGGAGGATTCTAAAAAATAAACAAAACAAACAAAAAACCCCAACAGAAAATTATACATCCTACTCAGAAGTGATTTTTTTTTTAAAGGCACAAGTCCCAACCCCCATCAAAATAAAGAAAGACATCTACTCCTTCATTTAGAAACAGAATTTTTAAAAACCCACCAACACCTGTTTTATTAACAGAATAGCCATAAGACATGAATTTCAGTCTCCTCCTGTTCACACCAGGGCTCCGGGCCCCTGTAAGCCAGCTCCAGCTCCTCTGCTCCCTACAGAAAGCCTCACTGTGACTTTTTTGTGGGGAAGTGTGGAAGAGAGGGAGGGCAGGGCAGAGGCTTTGCATATATCATTATCATTTCAAAACGCAATCTGCATCTCAGACAGACTCCCCCCCCAAAAAAAAAAACCACCACAGTCCAACTCTCATGTCTCCCACACACTTGTACTGTGTAAATTAAGTCAAGATTTAGGAGCATGGTTGGGTCATCAAATGCTTAGAGACAAAGAGAAAAAGAAAAATAAGAACCAGAAATGTGAAGTGGGAAACAACAGATGGATGGGGTTTGGGAAGAAGCCAAGATGAAAAAGAGATACAAACCCAGTGGGCATCTTCCTAGTCCAGGCACAAAAGTGTTTCAGTCTCAAAAGATCTCTCTTATAGGACTCCAGGGCTTCAGAGAAAAAAGTAAACTAAAACGAGTTAGCCTGACATATATGTGTGTGTGTGTGTGTGTGTGTATAATTTATATAAGATATATACTCAGTAGAAAAAGAAAAAAAGACAAGTTGATGTCAAGTTTCTTAAAAAAACAAAAACAGACAATACGAATGAAATTAGCATGAAGTAACAGTGCTGTCAGAGGAGTGATGAGGCGAGACTGGGAAAAGTTACAAAGTGTAAGAAGGGTGCAAAGGCCGTTGTAGTTGGGTTTGCTTTTTTATATTTCGAAATAAAAACGAGATCACGGTATTCAAATGAAAACTTAAGTGAAGGCAGACATTTTCCTCAACTCCCCAGGGCTGGAGGGATTGCTCACCCCCACCCCAACTTCCAGGCGCACAGTAGCTCAGTCCCTCCTCCGGGAGGAGTGGGTGGTAAACAGCGTGTCCAGGAGAGGGGCAGGGGTGGTGGAGGTGGACACCCCCACCCCACACACACAAAAAGGGGAGAGGGGAAGGGAGCCAGGGGCTTCCGGTCATCGCCCCACCATGTCTGTGGCTGGAGGGCGAACTGGGCAGGCGGGACAGACGGCTGCTGCTGGCCTCACCTGAACTTCCCACTGTCCGTCATCTGCCAGAGGCCCAGGTTGATGCTCTCCAGGCTGTGCTTGGTGATGTGGGTCAGTCACCTTTTCCTTAAACTATTTATACATGGTCATAAGCAGAATGAAAAAACCAATGAAATGAGAGTTGTTGTGTTTTAAATAAAGCTAAATTCAGCTTTTAAAAATTGATGTTAAAAAGTCTTATAAAAGGATGTTAATTATGGGTTATAATTTTTTAAATTACTATCCTGTTTTAAATAGAAAGGTTAGTAACCTTATGAACATCCACAGGTTTCATTTTGAAAATTTATTGGCAGCGAAATACAGCCAGAGATTGAATCACATCAAATATTTACCAGTGCTTACACATCTAGAAATAGAGGAAAACAACAGAATGGGAAACAGTTTTCATTCCAATCCCAAAGAAAGGCAATGCCAAAGAATGCTCAAACTACCACACAATTGCACTCATCTCTCACATGCTGGTAAAGTAATGCTCAAAATTCTCCAAGCCAGGCTTCAGCAATAACGTGAATCGTGAACTTCCTGTTGTTCAAGCTGGTTTTGGAAAAAGCAGAGGAACCAGAGATATAATTGCCAACATCTGCTGGATCATGGAAAAAGCAAGAAAGTTCCAGAAAAACATCTATTTCTGCTTTAATGACTATGCCAAAGCCTTTGACTATGTGGATCACAATCAACTGGAAAATTCTGAAAGAGATGGGAATACCAAACCATCTGACCTGCCTCTTGAGAAACCTATATGCAGATTAGGAAGCAACAGTTAGAACTGGACATGGACCAACAGACTGGTTCCAAATAGGAAAAGGAGTA